>JAODXP020000032.1:25745808-25748308 GCA_027497455.2 Sardinella longiceps | reverse complement strand
TGGGAAAAGGAAATCCATAGTCCGCCTTGAGGTCAGGGATGATGCATCTGTGATGTCATTTCCTGTCTATGGGAGCAGCTGCCTAAACACCTCAAGATCCAGCTGGATTTTAAAGTCACTAATAACTAATATCTCTCTCTTTATCTCTCTCTCTCTCTCTCTCTCTCTCTTTTTCTGTCTCTGTCTCTCTCTCTCTCCTCAGAGTTGCATGAGGGGAGGGGGGGTCATGAAAGCAAAAAAAGTGTGTGTGTGTGTGTGTGTGAGCGAGAGAGAAAGAAAGGGAAAGAGGGAGAGATACAGGAGATGATTGCTTTTCTCCTGGGCTATAAAGAGGAGAGGTTGAGCGGCTACTGTGTTCAGCTTGGACTCTGACTTCTGAAGAAAGACCGTAAAATTACACTGAACTCGCACACGTGACAAGGCCAAACACATAGTGACACACACACACACACACACACACAGGGAAGTATGAGGGTGTGCAAACTGCGCTGGTCTGTGAAATGGGTTAACAGAGGAAGGAAGTGGTGAGAAGAATCCAGCCCTGTGTGTGTGTGTGTGTGTGTGTGTTTCAGAGAACAGCAAGTTACTGTGATGTTTGTGCGTGTGTGTGTGTGTGTGTGTGTTTGAGAGAGAAAAGAGCACTGTGCCCGTGTGACCTTACAGTAGAGTTCAGCAGTGGGGAGAGACTTCTCAGCCCCCCATTCACACAGTTAGTGGACCTGTGGACTTTACAACCAATGCACACACACACACACACACACAGTGTGATATAGAATTCTTTAGGACTTTACACAAACACACACTCTCTATACCCCACCACACTATAACAAACACACACACACTCTCTCTCTCTCTATACCCCACCACACTATAACAAACACACACACACACACACACTCTCTCTCTCTATACCCCACCACTATAACAAACACACACACTCTCTCTCTCTCTACACCCCACCACACTATAACAAACACACACACACACACTCTCTCTCTATATATATATATACCCCACCACTATAACAAACACACACACACACTCTCTCTCTCTATACCCCACCACACTATAACAAACACACACACACTCTCTCTCTCTCTATACCCCACCACTATAACAAACACACACACTCTCTCTCTCTCTACACCCCACCACACTATAACAAACACACACACACACACACTCTCTCTCTATATATATACCCCACCACTATAACAAACACACACACACACTCTCTCTCTCTATACCCCACCACACTAGAATAAGCACACACACACACACTCTCTATACCCCACCACTATAACAAACACACACACACTCTCTCTCTCTACACCCCACCACACTATAACAAACACACACACTCTCTCTCTCTCTCTATACCCCACCACACTAGAATAAGCACACACACACACACTCTCTATACCCCACCACTATAACAAACACACACACACACTCTCTCTCTCTACACCCCACCACACTATAACAAACACACACACTCTCTCTCTATATATACCCCACCACACTAGAATAAGCACACACACACACACACACACACACTCTCTCTATATATATATACCCCACCACTATAACAAACACACACACACACACTCTCTCTATATATATATACCCCACCACTATAACACACACACACACTCTCTCTATACCCCACCACACTATAACAAACACACACACACACACTCTCTATACCCCACCACTATAACAAACACACACACTCTCTCTATATACCCCACCACTATAACAAACACACACACACACACTCTCTCTCTATACCCCACCACTATAACAAACACACACACACACACTCTCTCTCTATACCCCACCACATGATAACAAACACACACACACACACACTATCTCTACACCCCACCACACTATAACAAACACACACACACACACACTCTCTCTATACCCCACCACTATAGCAAACACACACACACACACTCTATACCCCACCACTATAGCAAACACACACACACACTCTATACCCCACCACTATAGCAAACACACACACACACACTCTCTCTCTCTCTCTCTCTACACTATAACAAACACACGCACACACACTCTCTCTCTACCCCATCACATTATAACAGACACACACATGTACAAGGGCCAGTCAATGTGCTGTAAACATCTTTATTAAGATAAGAAAAAGCTGGAAGGTGATTGGTCGAGCCTCTACAGTGATGTCACCGGCTCGTCCTCTTGGGTAAGATCCACAGTCAGCTGCAGGGTCCGCTCTGATTGGTCAGGGTCTCGGGAGACGCAGCCAATGGAAGAGAGAGGGCGGTCCTTTAAGGTGGTGCTGGAGGCTGACAGGAACACAAAAGATGAAAGTTCAAAGATGTGACGGCCAACCAGGTGCTACAGGTGAGACACAACAGCTGGGCTATGAGTGAGGGGTGGAAGTGTGTGTGTGTGTGTGTGTGTGTGTGTGTGTGTGATCATTTCATATATGACTATAGTGTCAGTCGCATAC
>JAODXP020000032.1:25735808-25740808 GCA_027497455.2 Sardinella longiceps | reverse complement strand
ATGTGATGTCCTTGCCTTCCTTTGGGATGATGACTGGTAGTCTCTGTTCGAGGCTCTTCATGGGTCGAGAGCTGAGTGTGTTTAACCGACCCTTATAGATGTGACCGTCCAGTCCTAGAATATCCACCTCCTCTGGCTGCACACACACACACACATACACACACACACACACCGACAGTTATATATTAGCATACTGTTAAACTGTTGTATACTACTGTATGTAAAACATTAGTGTGAGTGTGTGTGTGTGTGTGTGTGTGTGTGTGTATAGGTGTGTGTTTGTGTGGTAGTGTGTGTGTGTGTGTGTGTGTGTGTGTGTGTGTGTGTATAGGTGTGTGTGTGTGTGTGTGTGTGTGTGTGTGTGAAGTTCTGCAGGCGTGTATGTCGGCGGTGCGTGTGTGTACGTGTGTGTACATGTGTATACGTGTGTATGAGTGTATTGGTGTGTGCGTGTGTGTGAATACTGTAAACATGTGTGTGTGTGCGTATGTCTGTAGAGGTGTGTGTGTGTGTGTGTGTGTGTGTTTGCATAGGTGTGTGTGTGTGTGTGTGTGTGTGTGTGTGTGTTACCTGAATGCGCAGCGTGCTGATGCTCTCCTCCGTGTCCTGTGTGTGTATGATGTGTGTGATGTTCTGCAGGCGTGTGTGTCGGCGGTGTGGGTAGGTGAGTGTGTGTGAGCCTCCGCAGCTCCGAGAGATGGACAGCCCTCCGCCGTCGTCCACCACGTCCACCATGCGGTCACTGCCGTTGTCACCACGGTTACCACACACACAAAACAAACACACAAACAAACAAATAAACAAGACATGGGTCACCGTCAGAACCAGAGAGAACCCAGACCCACAGAACCAGCAACCAGGAGTGGGCCGGAGGAGAACCGGACCCAGACCAGTGGGGTTCTGTGTTCTGGACTCCTGAGGCCTGTGGAGGTTCCAGTTCTGGTTCCGAGTCCAACGGTCCCAAACTAAGGATCCCTATCTGACTCTGGGACAGCAGCTCTACCTGCATGCTAGAGGAGCTCTTCTCTTTCATTACATTTACTCATCTTCCCTCTCTTGCCTTCTTTTCTCTCTTCCTCTCCCTCTCTCTCTTCCTCTATCTCTCTCTCTCAGCTCTACCTGCATGCTAGAGGAGCTCTGCTCTTTCATTACAATTACTCATCCTCCCTCTCTTTCCTCTCTCTCTCTCTTCCTCTCCCTCTCTCTCTTCCTTTATCTCTCTCTCTACCTCCACCCATCTCTCTCTCTCCCTCCCTCTGTCTCTCTCCCTCCCTCCCACTCTCTCTCTCTCTCTCTCTTCCTCTATACCTCCATTCTTTCTCTCTCTCCCCCCTCTCTTTCCCTCTCTCTCCCTCTCTCTCTCTCTCTCTCTCTCTCTCTCTCTCTCTCTCTCTTCCTCTATACCTCCATTCTTTTCTCTCTCCCCCCCTCTCTTTCCCTCTCTCTCCCTCCCTCCCCCCTCTCTCTCCCTCTATCTCTCTCTCTACCTCCATACCTTTCTCTCTCTCCCTCCCTCTCTTTCCTTCCCTCTCTCTCTCTCCCTCCCTCTCTCTCTCTCTCTCTCTCTCTCCCTCTCCTTCCCTCTCTCACACTCACACTTTGATGGCGGAGGTGTGTGTGGTCCATGTCCTGGACAGTGGTCTGAGTCTGCCTCTCTGTCCCTCCCTCTCTCCCTCCCTCTCTCTCTCCACCTCTCCCTCCCTCCATCTCTCTCTCTCTCTCTCTCTCTCTCTCCCCCTCACACTCACACTTTGATGGCGGAGGTGTGTGTGGTCCATGTCCTGGGCAGTGGTGTGAGTGTGTTGTAGTAGTGGCTAGCGGGCGATGTTAGCTGGTTCTGAGCACGCTCCAGCTGCTGGCACAGGTGTGTGTGTAAGCGCTGCACCTGCACTAGGCTGCGCTCCATACACGCCATCTCAAAGTGGCTCTGATTGGTCCCTGGGCGAAGACTGACAGCAAGGGGAGGGGCAAAGGGAAGCACTCCACTAATAGTCACTCTTCATGTCAATCTCTACTCTACTTACTGCATACTATCACTGTAGTACACTCATCTCTACTCTACTTACTGCATACTATCACTGTAGTACACTCATCTCTACTCTACTTACTGCATACTATCACTGTAGTACACACTCATCTCTACTCTACTTACTTACTGCATACTATCACTGTAGTACACTCATCTCTACTCTACTTACTTACTGCATACTATCACTGTAGTACACTCATCTCTACTCTACTCTACTTACTGCATACTATTACTGTAGTACACTCATCTCTACTCTACTTACTGCATACTATCACTGTAGTACACTCATCTCTACTCTACTTACTTACTGCATACTATCACTGTAGTACACACCAGAGTATGTGAGCGGAGTGGGGAGCGAGCGAGGAGCGGAGCGTGGAGCGGAGTTTTATCCAAAGGCCGGAGCGAACAGAATGAGCCGCTCCAGTTTCGCTCCGGTACCGCTCACAACACAACGAGTTTGGAGCATGCAAAAATTCACCCAGAAATTCCCTGTGCCCTCAAAAACTTTAGCCTCAAAAGTAATTCCTTGTGATATCATGGAAGCTGGGAATAAGGTGGATAGCATCCCAATAAGCTACCTGCACTGATAACAAGTAGTAACAGGTGCACACGCGCTCTCTTTCATTTTTTCACAGACGTGCGCATTAACGAGTTATGCTGCTTCTCAGAGTTGAACAAACGCGTGCTTTTGTTTAATATAGCCTACTTCCATTCAGTTAATCTTAATAATTTTGTGTAGGCTATGGATTCTACTTCATTGAAAAATGGGCCATTCTTGCAAACGTCCTTGTTCCACAGCTAAACATATCAATGCATTACATTGAATTATCTTAATTAAAATGTTTTGGACAGTAGCCTAAATATTCTTTGCATTATGTTCTTGTTGCATTTGCGATGGATGCATTGTACAACTTCGCTAGCTAAGCTATATCCTCATAATCTTCTATTTCTCTAACATGAAAATATTAATAAATCCGTTGATGATTCTCAGGTGTCTTCAATCTCAATCGCGAGGAAACATTGGAGCTTTAATGATACTGCAAGTATGGAGCCTAACTAAGGTTATGATTTTTATAATTTTCATGTAGGCAATAGTAGTTTTCCATTGATGCACTTATGGGCTGCGCTTCATGATTTTCAGAAATGGTCTTAAAAATAACGCTGCGTCCGTCAATAATATCTGACCCGCGCCTGGATGGAATTCGTGGTGTTACCACTTCAGTAAGCAAGGATAGCCTACCTATTTCAATTTAGATACAACCAAGCAGTGAATTATGCACGCACACATATCCAACCACACTGCAATCAAGGCCCCACCACAGTCCAGAAGTAAACCGGATTGTTTTCAATACGCAGAAATTGACAACTTTATAAAAGTTGAGCGAGCGAGGAGCGATTTTACCGGAGCGGGATAAATTTTTAGGTGAGCGGTGAGCGAAAATGAGCGGAGCGTTCTGATGTGATCTTGAGCGTTGGAGGGGAGAGATGGAACACATACATGAGCGGGGAGCCGATTTCTTTTGCGCTCAGCTCCACTCACATACTCTGGTACACACTCATCTCTACTCTACTTACTGCATACTATCAATATAGTACACACTCATCTCTACTCTACTTACTGCATACTATTACTGTAGTACACACTCATCTCTACTCTACTTACTTACTGCATACTATTACTGTACATCTCTACTCTACTTACTTACTGCATACTATCACTGTAGTACACTCATCTCTACTCTACTTACTGCATACTATCACTGTAGTACACTCATCTCTACTCTACTTACTTACTGCATACTATCACTGTAGTACACACTCATCTCTACTCTACTTACTGCATACTATCACTGTAGTACACTCATCTCTACTCTACTTACTGCATACTATCACTGTAGTACACACTCATCTCTACTCTACTTACTTACTGCATACTATCACTGTAGTACACACTCATCTCTACTCTACTTACTGCATACTATCACTGTAGTACACTCATCTCTACTCTACTTACTGCATACTATTACTGTAGTACACACTCATCTCTACTCTACTTACTTACTGCATACTATCACTGTAGTACACTCATCTCTACTCTACTTACTGCATACTATCACTGTAGTACACACTCATCTCTACTCTACTTACTTACTGCATACTATTACTGTAGTACACACTCATCTCTACTCTACTTACTGCATACTATTACTGTAGTACACACTCATCTCTACTCTACTTACTTACTGCATACTATTACTGTAGTACACTCATCTCTACTCTACTTACTGCATACTATCACTGTAGTACACTCATCTCTACTCTACTTACTGCATACTATCACTGTAGTACACTCACATCTCTACTCTACTTACTTACTGCATACTATCACTGTAGTACACTCATCTCTACTCTACTTACTGCATACTATCACTGTAGTACACTCATCTCTACTCTACTTACTTACTGCATACTATCACTGTAGTACACACTCATCTCTACTCTACTTACTTACTGCATACTATCACTGTAGTACACTCATCTCTACTCTACTTACTGCATACTATCACTGTAGTACACTCATCTCTACTCTACTTACTTACTGCATACTATTACTGTAGTACACACTCATCTCTACTCTACTTACTGCATACTATCACTGTAGTACACTCATCTCTACTCTACTTACTTACTGCATACTATTACTGTAGTACACTCATCTCTACTCTACTTACTTACTGCATACTATTACTGTAGTACACACTCATCTCTACTCTACTTACTGCATACTCTGTACGTCCTATTGTGTGTGTGTGTGTGTGTGTGTGTGTGTGTGTGTGTGTGTGTGTGTGTGTCTCACCTCCTACAGTGTTGTCTGATCTGTTCCAGCTCATACACGGTGTACGGCCGATGTGTGTGTGTGTGTGTGTGTGTGTGTGTGTGTGTGTGTGTGTGTGTGTGTGTGTGTGTG
>JAODXP020000032.1:25718308-25720808 GCA_027497455.2 Sardinella longiceps | reverse complement strand
GTGTGTGTGTGTGTGTTTGTGTGTGGGCACAGATAGCCCTGCCCAAACCGCTGTCAGCACTGACAGGACATTGTCCCTCTGTTGAAAGCGAGTGTTCGGCTTGAATGACAGCGAACTGGGTTGACCCTCGTGAAAACCGAGCCGGTTGGGCTAATCCTCTGGATCCGTAAGTGACCCATCATCATCAGCAGCAGCACGCTAACTTTCATTATGACAATTACACAACAAGCGCACTTTTTAAAGTAGCCTAGCCTATTGTATAGGCTCACCTTGGACACGCCGTCTTCGTTGGACTGGACTTTCCTCCGTAGTTGCATGAACTGCCACATTTCGCTGACCGGGTTAGCGGTTCCTGAGCCACTGCGACTCAGAAGGTCTGTGCCGCTGGGGAGCCTCTCTAGGGCGGACATCTGCCTCTCTATGTCCCGGAGCTTGCCCTCCATGTGGTGGTACGGGCTGGGCATGTCCCGGGGCACAGCCTGGGCGTCAGGCGGCGCTGGGGGGTCTCTGTTCGGGTCCCGCTCAGTGAACCACTCGGTCCTGACATCCTGGATGTTGAGGTGCTTGATGAGGGCGTGAAGGAGTGTGTGGAGCGCGTTAAACTGGACGGATCCCGGTTCTGGAGTCCCGATAGATAGATTTACCAGATCAAATAGGCTGATATCCGCAGACATGCTGCACTCTTTTTGGAAAGACGTAGTATCCTACTCAACAAACTGAAGTCAACACACTTGACATGTAGATGTGTTTGATTAGGGCATACTCTTCCACTAAGCGCAACCTGCCCATCATTAAATTTCACTTATTGTTGGCAGCGCATCTAGTGAAAGAGGCAATTCATGCGAAGGTCTTTCGACCCCATGAAAGTGGATCTGGTAAGGCGATCCTCCGCTTATTCTAAGCTATTCAATCACTAGGCGTAGAAATTGGCGTGTCTCTCTGTCGGCTTTGCTTTGAGAAACTGTTTCAAGATTGTTCAACATTCTCGTTCGCCACACGCCCACCATGTGCGCATATTGGTCGTCACAAAGGACACAACTTGTGTGCTGCATTTTCATTGGCCTTCCCACCGGTCCATTCCGTTCCAGAACCCGCCTCCTCCATTGTGACACAAGCGTCCGGCGTTGCTCGGCAACAGCAGCAGGAGCTGTCAGACAGTTTGCTTGCTGCCTGTCAGACGGGCAACTTCTAAAAGTTCAGAGTTGAACTGAGGGTCTTGCAGTCACCGCAGCCATAAAACTGATGCTAAAAATAGCACAGTGCCCAAGGAGTACTTCAAAATCATCTTTAATTAAAAACAATGCTTTCATAAAACAGCACAAAATATTTGCACATTCCACCTCTCCCAGTCTCCACCACTGTCATTATAATAGACTACATTCAAGTAGGATCAGTCATTCCATAACCATAAGTAAACCAGCAGTGATCCACCCACACACACCCCTCTGCCCACTAGGTCTCCCACACCTGGATAAACCAGTGTCTGTCTAACCCACACCTGTATACACCTGGCTAAACTAGTGTCTGTCTAACACACACCTGTAGACTACACCTGTACACCTGGGTAAACCGTCCATCTATAACCCACACCTGTAGACTACACATGTGGCGTTTTCAAGATGGCATGATGTTGCTAAACGTTTCATATGACACCCATAGGGATGAATGCGAACTGTGGTAAAACGTTTCAAAGCGTTACGACTGCTGAATTCGGCACCGTACACACCTGTGTAAACCTGGTTATTGGGTGCAGACGGTGATGATGCAATTTCATATTTAAATCCCATTGGTTATTTGTGACGTTTTCTACCCAGAATGCACCAGTGGCTGCTGACGTCTGCTGCTGACTTAAGAAAGTGTGTGAGTGTGTGTGTATGTGCACGTCTCTGTGCTGAACATCAGAAGCAGGTAGCAGGTGTGTGTGTGTGTGTGTCCAGTGCCTGAGGCTTGTGTTGTGTGTGTCACAAGTGTGTGTGTTTGTGTGTTATAAGAGTTGAGCTGGATGTTAACTACTGTAGGGCTTCAGATACAGGTGTGTGTGTGTGTGTGTGTGTGTGTGTGTGTGAGTTTGTGTGTGTCAAGCAAGAGGGGTGGCTGAGGAATCAGTGGGCACTAGGCGCAGACAGGAGTGTGTCCTGTCGTGTGTGTGAGTGTGTGTGTGTGTGTGTGGTTGCAGAGGGACCTGGAATGATAGGGATTCTTTGGCTCTGGCTTGTCCCTGGATGAGAACTGAAGTGCAGCATACAGTGTGAGAACTACATCACCAACACGAGCACACACCTAGACTACACACACACACACGCACACACACGCCAGACTGCTGCTCTACTGAAGTGCTTACTGCAGTGTGTGTGTGTATGAGCTCCATCCCCAACACAAGCACACGCCTAGACTGTGTGTGTGTGTGTGTTGGTTCATGGAGGAGCTTTCCACCACACAAAAAGTTCCCAAAATGTTATCCTTAATAGTTGCCTCCTGATTTGAAATATCTCATCTCAAT
>JAODXP020000032.1:25702775-25710708 GCA_027497455.2 Sardinella longiceps | reverse complement strand
GAGAGATTCTAGAATTCTACTGGCAGCAGGCAGCAAAAAAGATGAGCTCCTGATCCAATTTGGTTTTTGCCAGAAAATGTATGTTTTTGCCATCAAACTTAAAATTCAGTGACTGAAGACAAGATTAAGAGCAACAGAGGCACAAATCTGTGAAGGTAGGACCTCTGTGGAATTTGAAAAAACAGTGAAAAGTGGATAAGAAAACAAAGCTAAAGTGCTTTTCAAGCTAATCAACAAGTATGGCAGTTAAGAATTCTGATGACGTCACAATGGATAATAATTTAAAGGAAAACCAGGCCAGACCAAAGGCATCATTCAAAAATGAAGAGGAAATTGAAATAATTTACCCACCAGAGAATAAATCAATGAAAGAGAGGAAGAAAATGAAAGAAGCAGTTTTAAGAGAACATCCAGAGGTCCTACTATCAGACTACAGTGGACCAGAGACCAACAGAATTCGTTGTAATCTGCTTTTCTTTACAAACAACCAAGCAGCTTGGCATTCCACACTCCTGGCTCATATGAACTGTGTTAGAAAGGGTGGAATAAGCAAAGGCAGGCAGCTGACCCTTGAAAATGAGCAGGAGGCCAGGTTGACTGTGAACTTTTACCACAACGGAACTGTTATGGTCCAGGGGCCAGAGGCTGCCCTCAGTGAATTCCAAGGCAAATTTGGTAAACTCAAGAAAGAGGTCCAAAAGAGCCTGGAAGATCCTGAGGTAAAGGACAGTGTAAATGGAGAGTCACAGCGCGCCAAGGTTGGCAGACCAACTGAATCCTGCCCCTCCACTCCATTATTCCATCAAAAGGCTCCCATCTCCCCTAAAATGAAGGCCATGCAAGACAGCTTCTCACTGCTGGAGCGGGACTACTTCTTGTTCAAAGAAGAAATAACCAACAACTTCTGTCAGCTCCATGAGCGGATTGATCTGCTGAACAACAACTCTTGCAGCACACAGGTACAGCAGGTTTGCTACGCTATGAGACAACTGGAGGAAGCCAACCAAGAGTTGAGACAAGAGCTGACATTTGTGAAGCAAGAGCTGTCCAACAGAGATCAGCACACTAAAGCTCTGGAGAGTCAGCTGGAGGAGTTGAGGGCTGAACTGAGGTCACACACCTCTTGTACTAGCAACTGCAATACCATAGTGCAGCAGCAAGCAGTACAGAACCCTCAGAGGAGCACTACACCCTCATCTACAGCTTCACAACCTCCTCAAAATTCCACTGCCAACGATAGTCATCGAGATGGAGTGAGGAGACCAAATCCATGCATCAACAGTAGTAGCAGCATCAACAGTACACCCAGGATCATCACCTCCACCATCGACAAGAGCAGCAGACATAGGGATACCAACATCAGTCACATCAGTGGCAATGACAACATTGCTATCCTTTGTGATTCAAACGGTAAACACCTTAACCCAAGACGGCTGTTTCCTGGGCGGAGAGTGAGCAAATTGTGGTGTCCTACCACACAGTCTGCTGTAAAGCTGCTGAGAGAGGGCATGCTAGACAATCCCTCCCATATAATAATGCATACGGGAACAAATGACTTGAACTCTAACAGAGTGGATGTGGCAAAGGCTGTGGTGAACATGGCCACAGAGGCTTCCAACATTTACCCGAGTTCCAAGATCATCATCTCTACACTCCTACCTCGAAAAGACATTGCACAGTGCGACATTGACTACATAAACATGGAGATAATCAACAGATGCACCAACATCAGAAATGTGCTTATTGCCTGTCACAGACAAATCACCAGAGAACATTGGTATGATTGTTTACACATACATGAAGGTGGCATGAGACTATTTGCCAAGGTCATAAAGGACACAGCTTTGAACAGGATCCAAAGAAAAAATCCTATGCTAGATACAACCAAGACACTACAAAATGAAAACCAGCCTGACAATCAAACAGCTGTAGTAGGTAGAAGAGTTAGTGTAGGCATAACTGATTTCAACAAAATAGAAAACATGCTAAAATTTATTTGTGATCAGTTTAGCTTAACATGTTCAGGCTCTCTGTCTGTTCATTGAGAGATTTTTTAAGTTTGTTGGTGTGTGTGTGTGTGTGTGTGTGTGTGTGTGTGTGTGTGTGTGTGTGTGTGTGTGTGTGTGTGTGTGTGTACAGACCTGAATAGTGAGTGAGCGAGTGAGTGAGAGTGTTAATGTGTAACAAGTATTTCTTATTAATGATAAGTTGCATTTCTGAAGGTTTCATTTAAGTTTAATTTTGTTTCTTAAGTGTGTGTGTGTGTGTGTGTGTGTGTGTGTGTGTGTGTGTGTGTGAGAGAGAGAGAGAGAGTGAGGTGTGTGTGTGTGTGTGTGTGTGTGTGTGTGTGTGTGTGTGTGTGTGTACCCAAAAACATTGAGTGAATGAGTGAGTGAGTGAGTGAGAGAGAGTGTTAATGTGTACGACAAGTATTTCTTATTAATGCTAAGTTTTATTTCTTGAAGTCTTTTTTTTTTTTTGTTGTTGTTATTGTTGCTTGAGTGGGCGTGTGTGTGTGCGTGCGTGTATGTGGGTATGTGTGTGTGTGTGTGTGTGTGTGTGTGTGTGTGTATACCTGAATAGTGAGTGAGTGAGTGAATGAGTGTGTATACCTGAAGTGAGTGAGTGAGTGAGTAAATGAGTGTGAGTGAACAACAACTTATTAATGATAAGTTTCTTTTCTTAAAGGTTAATTTTGTTGCTTGAGTGTGTGTGTGTGTGTGTGTGTGTGTGTGTGTGTGTGTGTGCACACGTGTATGTGTTTTGCGTGTATACAGTGAGTGAGTGAATGAATGAGTAAGTGAATGAGAGTGTTATGAGAAGTATTTCTTATTTATGCTAAGTTTAATTTTTTTTAAGTCAATTTTTTTCTTGCTTGAGTGTGTGTGTGTGTGTGTGTGTGTGTGTGTGTGTGTGTGTGTGTGTGTGTGTGTGTGAACCTGAACAGCGAGCAAGTGAGTGAGTGTGTTGTTGTATTTATTATAGATGTTAAGTTTTATTTCTGTAGGTTTTAATGTGTGTGTGTGTGTGTGTGTGTGTGTGTGTGTGTGTGTGTGTGTGTGTGTGTGTGATTTTGTCTAAATGACTGAACTAAGGTACTTAGTGTGTGTGTGTGTGTGTGTGTGTGTGTGTGTGTGTGTGTGTGTGTGTGTGTGTGTGTGTGTGTGTGTGTGTGAATGTTACACCCTGTATTTTTTTTTTTTTTTTTTTTAAATCCAGGGTGTGGCATTGTGTGTGAGTATAGTTGCGTACATCTTGTATGCTATTATACTACCACACAGAATACATAACCTAAAGTATAAGTTTCCTTTTATTGTCTATAAATCAGTTCAGAAGAATTTTATTTGAAGGAAAAAAAACATACATATTTCATATGGCAAAACCTACATTAGACTAGAAAATGTCACTTAAAATCTCAAGTTATAATATACAAGGGATGTACTCCTCTTGTTTTGGTGAAAAGAGTACAAATGCTGACTTTGTAAATTTTGTATATAGCTCGGATGTTGTCATAGTGCTAGAAACATGGACTAGAGAAGGACTTAAATGTCAGTCCATCCCACATTACAGGGAACTTCACATTCCTTCTGTCAAACATTCAAATATCAAATGTGGAAGAGATTCAGGGGGGATCATTGTATTGTTTAAAGAAAACCTGACAGATTACATTTTTCCTGTAAAGAAAGGGAAATCTCACATATGGATTAAGTTAAAAAAAGAGCTCACTTCTTCAGATTTTGACATCTATCTTTGTGCCATCTATATACCTCCAAATGAATCTCCCTATTACTCAGAGGAAATCTTTACAATTTTACAATCAGAAATTATACAATTCCAATCAGAAGGATCTGTGTTGCTCATGGGGGACATGAATGCAAGAACTGGGAGAGAATTAGATTACATTGAACCACAGGGCTATACATATGTCTCTGACGCACAGATAAATAGAAATACTTCATCTGAAAGATTACGTCAGAACAGTGACAGCACTGTTAACAAAAATGGCAAACAGTTGCTTCAGTTATGTAAAAGCCTTGGTCTCTTCATTTCAAATGGTAGAATAAGGGGTGACTCTCTGGGTAGATTCACTTACAGTTCCAGGCTTGGTTGTAGTGTAGTAGATTATGCAATCACAGATATTGACTCAAGTCATATTAACTATTTTACGGTTATGCCCCAAATTCCACTATCAGACCATAGTCATATAACTTTAAGTTTAAAAAAGAACGGCTCTGTAACGTCTCCAATACCTAAAGAAAACCAACTCTATCCTCTACCAACTCAGTTCCGGTGGGATAAAAACAGTGGGCAACAATATCAGGCCGAATTAAGCAGTATTCAAGGTGAAAATCTTGTGTACACATTTATGTTCACTAAATTCCCAGAAGACAGGGAAGGGATAAATATGGCTACAGAAAGGCTTACCGAAATTTTCACCTCAGTTGCCAGAAATACATTGAAAATTAAAAAAACAAAGAAAGCAACAACAAAAATTGTTAAAAACAAGTGGTTTGACGAAGAATGTAAGGCCTTAAAGAAACAACTAAGACTTTTATCAAACAAAAAACACAGGGATCCCGCAAATAAAAACACACGGTCATTATATCAACTAATACTTACCAAATACAAATCAACATTAACCCTTTGTAGGTCACCCCCAAAAAATATTTATGAAAAAAATATTTTTTTGTCTTTTCCAGCTCTAGTAAGCTCCAATAACAAGAATCAATGATTTTTTTCTCAATCGACCCCCCTATCTGTATTTTGTGAACCTCTACCAAACGGTTGAGATGACCGTAAGGGGTGCATTTTATGGAACACTGGAAACATATAGAAAAAATAGATATTATGCTATAAAACTTTGTATATATGCATATTTCTGCATACAATCACATTACAAAGTGTTCTTTATTGCTTTTTCAGCAAAATTATCTACTTTTGTAATAGGCTCCTATTAAACACCATACTAATGGCGATCCCATTGAAATGCATTGGTACATTCTTCCAAGCCCAATAACCAAGGACAGGCTGCGCCAAAAACTTTGAAATAGCATTTGCCATATAGGTCTTAAATATCTAAACATGCAAAAAACAAATGAGTATGTTTATTACTATGAAAATATGGATTTTTGGGGAGAGGAGACTCGCCCCCATTGAAAACCATTATAATATCGGATATATATAATATACCCTACGCTCCCTTGAAATGCTTAAGTATACCATCTAAGGGTGTGGAGGGCATTTTTAGGACCTAGTGTACCCAACCATGGAGTTAAAAAATGTTCTATGAAGAGATTCTATGATTTTTTGATACTTGACATAACAGCCTGTTAATTTCCATTCACTGAATTATGACCCTTTAGGGATATCTCAACCGTTTGGTAGAGCATAATTTCGCAAAATTATTAAATACTCAAAACATATGTATTTTTGCATGAAAATTGATATGTGTGTTCTATGGACTGTTTTTAACAATATTAAACAGGAAAAAACTCCTATACTTGGAAAATATGGAAAAATTGATAATATGTATAATGGCTGAATTTATGAATTTCCGTATTTTGAAGTCATACAAGCTAAAATGGCATGGCTTTAAAATAAATAGAGCTACTGAGCAAGTTTTTTGTATTTAATATATAGTATCCAAGTAGTATAGATGATTCCATGTGATTTAATTAAGGATGGTTTGTTTTTTATCAAAATATGAGGAGTTAAAAGTTGCTCTACCAAACGGTTGAGCAAACCTATAAAGGGTTAAGACAGAAAAAATCTATATATATGAAAGAAAAGCTACAAAATATTGAAGACGCAATAGATCAAAATTCTTTTTGGGATGAATGGAAGAAACTTGAATCTTCTAAGAAATCTAAAAATATTCCCATATGTGACGCAAAAATCTGGACCAACCATTTTGAACACCTCTACAGTTGTGAAAAATTAAGCCCCATTCAAACCGAACTGATCAAACAGTTGCAAACACTGGAATCTGAAGAACAAAACAATTTAAATTGCTTAGATGCCCCTGTAACTCTAATTGAACTAACCAAAAAAATTAAAAGCCTAAAAAATAAAAAAGCATGCGGCCCTGATGCTATATATAATGAAATGATAAAATGTAGCACCCCATTATTAAAACAGGCAATTCTTAAACTTTTCAATTTGATTAATACAGTTGGGCTTTTTCCTGACTTATGGAAAGAAAACCAAATAGTTCCAATCTTTAAAGAGGGAGACAAATACAATCCCAACAATTACAGAGGAATTGCTATCAGTAGCAATTTGGGGAAACTATTTTGTAACATAGTCAACAACAGAATTACTGATTTTTTAATAGAGGAAAAGGCAATAAACAACTGCCAGATCGGTTTCATGCAAAACCACAGAACAACAGACCATATTTTTACTCTACAATCACTAATTGACAAATATGTACATAACACCAACAAAGGGAAAATATTTGCTTGTTTTATAGATTTCAAGAAGGCTTTTGACTCAGTTTGGCAAGATGGTCTATTATTAAAGCTTTTAAAAAATGGCATTGGAGGTAAGACATATGATATAATTAAAGACATTTACAACAATAACAGATGCTGTGTAAAAATAAAAAATCAAAGAACATCCTACTTTAAGCAGGAGAAAGGGGTCCGGCAAGGGTGTACTCTTAGCCCACTGCTATTTAACCTTTATATTAATGAGTTAGCAGTAAATATTGAAAACTCAAAATCCCCAGGACTGACATTAGAAGGGAGGGAAATCAAATGTTTGCTGTTTGCAGATGATGTTTTAATTTTATCTCCAACTGAAGGTGCTTTGCAGGAAAGCCTTTCAATTCTCGAAGCATACTCAGAAACATGGAACCTCAAAATTAACACGGAGAAAACCAAATTAATGATCTTCCAGAAAAAACATCGTCTGGCAAGAAATAAATATGTCTTCACTCTTAGCGGAGATAGACTTTGTCAAGTGGCAAATTATAACTACTTGGGTCTGACATTATCGTCATCGGGCAACTTTGATTTGGCTATTAAAGACCTCACAGAAAAAGCACGTAAAGTTTACTTTACAATTCGCAGATCGTTATATCAATTTAACCCTCCAGTGAGACTGTGGCTGAAAATCTTTGATTCAATTATTAAGCCGATTCTTTTATATGGTAGTGAAATATGGGGCACTAAGTACAAACAAAACTATGACACCTGGGACAAAATTCCAACGGAAACATTTCACCTTGAATTCTGCAAAAATACCCTTGGAGTACATAGAAATGCTTCTAATCTTGCCAGCAGAGCTGAACTAGGACGATTCCCCCTGTTAATTGATATAAATAAAAGGTCATCCAAATTTTACTCCCACTTATTATCTAACCAAGACAGGTGCCATTACAATGCACTTGTAGAAAGGGAAAAGCACCCAGAGAGAGACCCTTTTAACTACCTGAAAAGTAAATATAATTTGAATGGAATGTACATGACAAAGGCAAACATTAAACTGATGGAAAAAGAAGCAAAACAAGAATACTATCAATATTGGCTAAACAAAATTGAAAATTCCAACAAACTGAACTGTTTCAAAAAAATCAAAAGTAAGTATGAATTGGCACCTTACCTTTTAGAAATTAAAGATTTCAAACAAAGAAAATTACTAACCACCTATAGAGTAAGTGATCACTCTCTTGCCATAGAAACTGGAAGACATAGGCAAACCTGGCTTCCAAGAGAGCAAAGAATCTGTCTAGAGTGTAATGAGGGAGCAGTGGAGGATGAGCTACATTTTCTTACTGAGTGCAACAAATATTCCTCACTCAGAAAGGAATACTATTACCAATTTAATGAAGTTTCACCCCAATTTAATGTTTTGGGATGTGAAGAGAAACTTCCTTATCTATTGGGAGAACACAGAGAATGCATTTCTCTAGCGGCACAATACGTATCAA
>JAODXP020000032.1:25687775-25697775 GCA_027497455.2 Sardinella longiceps | reverse complement strand
CACACACACACACCTTCTCTTCATGCTGATCACCAGCCTGGTCACACACACACACACACACACACACACACACACATACTGCTGTGGGATGCAATCCCATTCCTCAACTAGCATTTATCTACAGAGAGGCAAAGTCACACCTACTTCTGGTTTAGCGATGGGACCTTTTGAGGCCAGTGGAGTGAATGGACAGATAAATGTCCTTTTCTGGTCCGCTTTGGTGCGTGGAGCAGTGGATTTCACACGTCATGTTTCTAATATTTAAACATACATTGCATTTTTCTGTCCATTCACTTTCACGGACTAAAAGTCCCATCGTGAAACCGGAATAGAGTCGTCTCTATTTATCATTGCATTTAACCAACTTGCTCACTCTGGCACCCCCAACCCAGCCCACTTACAGTAGCAGGGCCCATGTTCACTGGTGCTAGCGGCAAAGTCCTTCTCCTATAGAAGTGTCTCTGCTAGCGGTCAGTAAGCCAATGGCAGTGATGGCTTGCCAATTTTTCTTAATGGGTGCAACCCATACTCAGCTCTACTGCTCATCCTACTGTACATACATAGCCATCCTTACGAGCACGGAACAGGCTTTCCAATGGTATAGGATTGATTGATTGATAGGATTGCCAAAAAGCATCGCTACCACAGAAAAATAATGTACAGTGCCATACATTATTAAAGCTGTTGCCTATTCTGCAGATTTCTGCAGATTTCGTAGAATTGTCATGTCATTCTGAAAGTAGTACATGAAGAAGGCTATTTAGGAAAAAAAAACTCAAATTCTCTATCTCCATCTAAACCCTGTAATCGTAGTTGCAGAAACACACATACAGTACACGTCTTGAATGCCAGAGAAACACTCTGAGTGTTGCACTTCACAACTTTCCCCTTTGTATGACCCGCAGGGCCGTTTCAAGGTACTTAGGGGGCCCCAAGCAAACAGGACATGGGGGCCCTTCACTCCCCGTAAATACTTACATGAACCACATTGTTATAATTTTCAAACATCATCAATAAAATTATCTGTATTGTACAGTTGTCTGACTCCAGTTTAAAGTATTTTTTTGTTGAAAAACACCACCAACATAACTACTAAAATGATTAAACAGTCAATCTTGGGGGCCCCTTTCAGCCTGATGACCCGTGACGTTCCCATGGCTGCACCTCTGTCCATCTAAAGCCATTAATGCAATGCTAACTTGCTGCCAGTATGCAAGAAGTATAAAGGCCAGCATCAGTACTGGTTACTCAGGTGGACAGCAGAGCTAGTAGAACATCTGTACATACTGTATGGATGTAACACGCCCCTTTTTGCCAACACAAATTTCTCCCCAGGGAGACAGAACAAAGCAAACCTTGAACCTTGAACCTTGCATCAGTGTCTGAACCCTCAAACACTCTGCTGGCTTGAACTGACTTCATGAGTTGTTTACAGTTTGTCTTGAATGGATTAGGTTTGGGTTAAGTGACAGGATTCAGGCCATATCTGTGACTTCCAGCAAGGAAGAAATTGGACTGCATAGCCAACTTCCGTCATCACATGACAGGCGTGTTGTCCATAACACAGGTATCCTGCACATTTTTTCTACAAACGTGGAACAAACAACTAGCAGTTTATTTATTTCAGTGTTTATTTGTTTTCCCCAGCTTCTCTGACTTCTTACCTCGATGTTCCCGCATGTTTGAAAGGCGGTGAACATGAACATGAACCCGAAGCCGAGGATGACTATGTTGAGCAGGGACTTTCCTTCGGGACTCATCTTGACAGGATGCTGAGGTCTCCCACGGTAACGTCTCACGGGACCCTTAGCGCAGAACACAAGATAAAACATCAATTACATAATGTTAGCATCAAACGCTGTGTTACCAAAACAATTAAAACGGTAACACTTTATTTGAAGGTACCATCATAGGACTGACATGACACTGTCATTAACTATGACATGACAAGAATCTGTCATAAACTTTATAAACCTGTCACAGGGTTGCCAACACTCACGCATCTCGAGTGACAGTCACTCTATCAATGTCAATCTCACGGTCTCACTCTGAAGAAAAATATGTCACTTTAAATTTTACATTTTTCCGAGTATCATTTTTTTCCCAACTCAAATGCAATACATTCCGATTTAAAAAGCACCAGATTGCAGGAAATGGGTAATTTTTCAAAAATGTTGGGGGAGAGCCCCCAACCCCCCCCTACTCCATCTCTTTACAAATATCTATATTTTTAATTGATTGCCAAGCCTTCACTGTTGTTGTGTTACGGCTATTGTTCACAATACCAAAAACACTACTTCAAAGGTCAAGATTTTTATATTTATTTATTTTTTGAGCAATGGTGTTGGGCCCCGTCGGACCATGTCTCACTCCAAAGTATTTTGAAAAGTTGGTAACCCTGCGGTAATGACTTCTGACATACCCTAACCCCAACTCTAACTCTAACCGTGACAAATAACGCGTGACACTTAATGACAGAAGTCATGACAGGTGTATAAAGTTCATGACAAATTCATGACAACATAATTAAGCTCACTAGTCTTTCTTTTCATTAGCTTAATAGCTTTGTAATGACGCCTTGCTGACAGCTAGCAGGGTGGCCCTGGTTCCATAAATGTCCTTCCATGAGATTAATGTGTAATCTTAACTGACCCTCACTGAGACGAATGCAATCAGTATCTCAACTTACCGAGTGTGTCACGGATGTAGTTTAAAGTTACGTCTTTTTCAATCCAGTTTGTGGCTAAACAAAGGATCCCACCATTGTAACACAGAAGTTCCCGGTGGCGTGCAGACAGAAGTGTGTCATGAACAGCATGTGACTTGCCGAGTCACAGGTCAGGTTTTCCAGCCTGAACTCACACAAGATCTAGATACGGACATCAAATATCCTGCCGGTAAATCGGGAATGGTTTTCATGTTTACGATTTCACGTTTGCGCTACCGACGTTTATCATGTGAACCGTCAGCTGACCGATACCGCAGAATCACATGTTACAAAGGACCATGGGAAACTGAGTCCCATACCGAGCTCTGCTTACTCCAACCTCTCATGCTAAAAACGTTTTAATTTCAAGAACGTAGTTCAAAGGCAAACCTTGGTGAATGAATCCATAACGGTAAACCTACTGGTATTGGAGTCTGGACTCTCTAACATTATTTAATAATGTACTAAGTTAATTCACTTTAAAACATTCTTTAGAGGCTCTGCAGGATGTGCTTGGCTGGCACCAGTATCCAGATTGACTAGTGCAGTGGCTCCCCTATCTGAGTCTGTAATGCAAACACACAAGTGCACAGATGTAACGTCTAATGCATGTTGTAACACACCATTATAGCACACTCCTCCCCTGCAACTGACTATTAATAGTCACCAAACTAGAGTAGGCCTATGCAGGGCCGTGTCAAGGTACTTGGGGGCCCCAAGCAAACAGGACATGGGGGCCCTTCACTCCCCGTAAATACCTACACGAACCACATTGTTATAATTTTCAGACATCATCAATATAGTTATTTGTATTGTACAGTTGTCTAACTCCAGTTTAAAGTCATTTGTTGGCCCTTTCAGATTCCCTGGGGCCCCAGGCAATTGCCTGGTTTGCCTGCCTTGTTGCGACGGCCCTGGGCCTATGCTTATGCCGCCGGTGCCGATGTATGGAACTGAATGAAAAATACTCAAATTTGAAAGTGCTCTGCAATGCGGTCAGTGCCTGTGCTGTCACCTTAAGAGCTGACATCAGCAATAGTGGTTGGGCCAGCATGCTTTAGGAAGACTGTGGCTGCCAACACCTCAGCTGTATCGATCCTCACGCCAGACAAACAAAAGAGCCAAACTGGTCTAGCTTGTGTGTCACTAAGCGTGCTCAAGACCAGTGCTTAAAGTGGGATTTGGCAGGAGGGGGAACTCACAAATTTTGTGTCGGCACAAACAAAAATGTACAGAAGACAAATGGGGTGATATTCTTCATTCATCTGAGGTGCCGGAACTGTGTCTCCCCACCCCCACCACACACACACACAGAGCATGAGAGGCTGGACACATTTACCTGCCGTTTACAACGATTACATGATTTCATTGCACACATCATGTGAGCCCAGTGCTGATCAAAGCTGTAAAACAATCACCAGCAGCACATGCCTAGAGTGTGTGTGTGTGTGTGTGAGCTCCATCCCCAACACGAGCACACGGCTAGACTAGACAAACACAAACACACACACACCAGACAGCTGCTGTACTGAAACACTTCCTGCAGCATGTGTGTATGAGCTCCATCCCCAACACAAGCACACACCAAGACTAGACATACACACACACCAGACTACGACTAAAGTGCTCACTGCATGTGTGTATGTTTGTTTGTGTGTGTCTGTCTGTGTGTGTTACGCCTGGCTCGTTGAAAAGCGCAACACAAAAGAGGCAACACAATGGGTTCAAAAATTAAGCAAAAATAAGTTTATTTAAATCAGGTAAAATAGCAAAAAGAATGTCTAGGGGTAGGAAAAATAGTGTTTGCATGCGTGTGGGTCATGTGTGAACCGGTAGGAATGTCTGTAGAGTGGTGTGTGTGAAAAAGTGGCGAATTGAACGATCGTAACGTTTTGTAACGTAACGTAACAGCTCCCATTCATCCCTATGGGTGACGTAGTAAACGTTTTGTAACGTTACGTCGTCTTGACAACGCCAAGGGTGTGGGAATGGGGGTGGTTATATACCCACACCGGCGCCAGGTGCAGGTGTGGGTAATCTCCCTAATTGGCCTTCCCCAATGCACACTGGGAAATGGAGTTCCTAGCCTGGCCAGCACAAGGAACCCCAATAGCCTGCAGGAGGAGCAGAGGGGCGTCACAGTGTGTGTGTGTGTGTGTGTGTGTGTGTGTGTGTGTGTGTTGGCTCATGGAGGAGCTTTTCACCACACAAAAAGTTCCCAAAATTGTATCCTTAAGAGTTGCCTTCTGATTTGTAATATCTCATCTCAATCTAAACATCATTGCCCTTCTTCACCCCATATGACTGAGTGTGTGTGTGTGTGTGTGTTGATTGGTAAGTAGTACCCCTAGCGTGTTTAGCACGTGTGTGTGTATATTCATTAGTAAGACATACCCCTAAGGAGATTACAGTTTGTGCAGTGATTGTGTGTGTGTGATTGTGTGTGTGTGTGTGTGTGTGTGCGCGCATGAATACAGTGAGTGTTCTGATATCTAAAGAAAATCTACATTACTATTCTGTGTATGGCTCCCTGTATGTGTGTGTGTGTCTCTCCCTCTTTGAACGTGTGTGTGCGTCTCCCTCTCTCTGTCTGTGTGTGTGCGTCTCTCTCTGTCTGTGTGTGTGTGTGTGTGTGTGTGTGTGTGTGTGTGTGTGTGTGTGTGAGGGAGACACACTAAGGTCACAAAAGTCTTTTATCCACTAGTAGTGGCTTTGACAGGCACCGGTATAGTTGACTCTTCTTTGATTCTCCACAGTCTTCCAACGGCAAAATGCAGAACAGATTCCCATAGCAAAGTAAACAAACAATAAACTATAAACAATAACAAATAATCAATAACAAATAACCAATAATCAATAACCAATGTGCATCAGCCAAAAGAGAGCAAATAATAATGATACTACGAATAAAAAAGGACAAGATGTCTGCTGTGCTGCACAGCTCCCCCTGCTGGCCAAGGCAGGACTAGACTCTGTGCTGCAGAGTCTGGTCTGGTCTGGCGTTACTGGAGCGTTACTGGAGCGTTCTCTTAACGTTGCCATTGGTTTCCAGCAGCACTGGCTGTCAGCAGGAGAACGGAGAGGAGACCAGTGTTCCAGAACGTTCCTCTCTTCTCCCACGGAGCAGCCGGAGAGATTCAGTAACGCGTCTGCCGTAGTCTGGGCCTTCATGTCTCTGCACCGCCAACACAGCCTGGACGCTCGGGCGCTCGCTCACACACACAAACGCACGCACACACACACACACACACACACACACACACAGGCGAACACACAGACACACAGGCCCTGTGTTGGGGCAAGGTGCCCGAGCTCGGTTGGGGGTGCCAGGCAGGCGGCATAAGTGTGTGCGTGCGGTTAGATGCTGTCGTAGTCTGAGTCACGTTGTCGTCGAACGGCGAGCCACTCAGCCACGAAGAACGTGAGCGTTCCCAGAAACCCCACCAGCACCAGGATCAGCAGCTGCCAGTGGAGCAGCAGGTAGTTACTGTAAAGGAACGCCACGGCTGCCATGATGGACTACACACACACACACGCACACACGCATGCACGCAAACACACAAACACAAACACATACGCACACACAAACACACACGCACAAGAAAAAAAAAACATCATCATTGGTACAGTAAAATACAGATCAATGTGTCAGACAACACAATATTGAGTAAACACTTGGTCTCCATGATAACTCCATTCCCATGTGATCACACACTTGTTGGCAACTCCCTCCACCATACACACACTCTCTCTCATACGCACACACACACACACACACCTGGATGAACTTGAAGACGGCGAAGGCTGGGGCGCTGTCCTCGCGAAACATATATCCCACAATGCTTAGCAGCTGGGTGTTGAAGCAGCTGTCCCCGAGACCGAGCAGGAAACTACACAGCAATGCCACCGGCACACTGCCATGGAGACCACACACACACACACACACACACACACACACACACACACACACACACACACACACATTACATCTCCCACTTGCTCTTTCTTTCTCTCTCTCTCTCTCTCTCTCTCTCTCTCTCACACACACATACACACCCAACTCTCACTTGCGCGCTCTCTCTCACGCACACACACACACACGCAGGCTACATCTCTCTCTCTCTCTCTCTCAAGCACTCGGCAAGTATGGACACAGACATGCATCAAGAAACAGGAACAGACACAAACACACTCCCACACACACACAGATTAAACATACTGTACATCCAAGCATGCATGCAGCCATGATCACAGCCTAAGGCACACACACACACACACTAACCTGAACATATGCATACATAACACACACCCCCAAACATATAATGGACTTGGATATTGAACATTTATCCATGCATGTCACTGGATCATGGGTGAACAAATTAAAACACACACACACACACACACACACACACACACACACACACACCTGGGGGTGATGAAGGCGTGCAGGTGTGTCCCCTCCTCAGGTGCGATGGGGGCGTCACTGGCGATGTTGAGGAAGATCAGGTAGAACGCCACGAAATGTGTGATCAGCCCCAGCAGCACCACAGGGTTCCGCCCAAACCGGTTACACTTATTCAGCATCCCAAACACGCCCCCTCCTGGACACACATGGACACACACACACACACACACACACACACACACACACACACACACACACACACACACAAAATAATACACTTATTCAGCATCCCAAACACGCCCCCTCCTGGACACACACACACACACACACACACACACACACACACACAAAATAATACACTTATTCAGCATCCCAAACACGCCCCCTCCTGGACACACACACACACACACACACACACACACACACAAAATAATACACTTCTTCAGCATCCCAAACACGCCCCCTCCTGGACACACACACACAAAAAGTTTTTGAATTCAGTATATAGTCACCCAACTATACAGTATATAGACATCCTGAGAGGCCAATCAGACTCTTAACTTCATCACACACAAACACACACACACACACACACACACGTATTGACCTGATTCCTGATTGGCCGATGAGATTCTTGGCCTCGTCTTCAAACACTCACACACACACACACACACACACACACACGTACCCAGGATCTCTCCGATGCCGATGAATATCCCTGATAGGCCGATGAGACTCTTGGCCTCGTCTCCAAACACAGTCATAGCTCCAATGCTGGTGCCATACACACCACTGTAGAAGGTCAACTCCAGTCCTGAAAGAACACCACACACACACACACACACACACACACACACACACACACACACGTCTCAGATTGTGCTTTATGTGTATCATTGTGTTTGCACTAAACACACACACTTTGATATACTGCCATTAGCATTACCTGTGTTGCACACACACACACACACACACACAAGCACGCACACAAGCACGCGCACACACACACACAGAAGGAATTGGGATCAGAATGTCTGATTTGCATAACCATACACATTTTATGTCTTGATGTCGAACTACTATAGGCCTGACTCAACTGACTTTCCGCGACTGTGACAGTGATATGCTTACATGTCATTGTGTTCCTGCTGTTCCCATTATTACAGATAAGGCGGAATATTAAAGCGGAATATGATGTTCTTGCTTGTTTTTGTACTTGCACGGTCTGCGCTTGTCCCCTGCGGCTATCTGCTCTAGTTTACCACCCTGCCACTATGGTCTGACTCTGACTGTGCGGTCCACGTCAACTGAGATGACCAACACCATCTTCCGTCAACTTATAGTCAGGCAATTTCTTGTTTAGTTAAAGTGTCAGGCCACCATTTGTGGAAATGGTGGCCTGACACCATTTTGCACCTCCCCTCCAGTTAAGCAATTGAGTTTTACCGTAGGCTTGAAGTAGGCCTACTGCTTAGCCTAGAACCTAGGCTACTCATTACAGTATCCTACACACGCACTGCACACACGGCACTGTGTCTGCACTCTGCTCTGCTGCTCCGATGTCAGTGAAAACAAATATTTTACTGACACAATCGTTGACGTTCACTCGCATATTTAGGTTAATTAGCTAGAGGATTGATGTTATCACTTAGAAATCCCTTCTCTTGAACTGAATATCCCGCAAATAGGCTAATATCAGTTTCAAAATTGCAGCGCGAGTGAGAGAGGTGAAACAGGTCGGAGCGCAACTGAGAGAGAATGTTTGTGAGCGTCATTTGATGTCAGTGAAAACAAATATTTTACCGACACAATCGTTGACGCTCACTCGCATGTTCACATATTTAGGTTGTTAACTAGCTAGAGGATTAATGTTGTCACTTAGAAATCCCTTCTCTTGAACTGAATACTCCGCAAATAGGCTAATATCAGTTTCAAAATTGCAGCTCGAGTGAGCGAGGTGAAACAAGTTGGAGCGCAACTGAGAGAGAGAATTTGTGCAAACGAAACGCATATAGCCTACCTGATTCTGAACGTATGACCTTGTCACTAAAATGAGAGCTTCTTGCAGGGCAATTGCCAATATGGCAAAATGCATAAAGGTATGCTCATGCAATGTAGGTTTACTCATGTAGACCATAATGCCATATTTTCATTGAGCCTCTTTAAAATATAGGTTAGTAGAATTTAAAGGGCCACCATCCAGTTTTTTTTAATATATATAAATTTCTATTCTATTTCTAATTTCTATGGTATTCACCCCCACCAATGAATGTTGATAACAGCATTAATTAAATAAATTATAAAAATGGGACAAAAAGAAATCGAGGGACATTTAGAATAGAAAGAAATTTGCGATTAATCGCGATTAATTATGAGTTAACTACGGCAAAAATGCGATTAATCGCGATTAAATATTTTAATCGCTTGACAGCACTAGTTGAATATACTCAGTCCCACCTCTTCATATCTAAAGGCAAGCATTTTTCCCCCAGTCATGTTGGTACGCCTGAAATCAGGCACTGCGCCTGAATACTATCAGGCCTGTCTGCATCAAGGTATTTTTGTTTTTTATAATTAAACTCTGTTCTGGATTTTCTGATTGGTCTCTACTAAAATTTTTGGCAATCCTAAAGATAGCATCAACACACACACACACACACACACACACACACACACACACACATATATATATACTGGCTTTACCTGTGTAGGCTATGCATATACTGAGCAAGAGCATCTCCTTGGTGATAAACAGCTTCAGAGACTTTTCTGTGAAACATCACACACACACACACACACACACACACACACACACACACACACACACACACACACACACACACACACACACACACACACACACACACAGAGAGAGAGAGAGAGAGTGT
>JAODXP020000032.1:25652775-25680275 GCA_027497455.2 Sardinella longiceps | reverse complement strand
AACAACTTATTGATTTCCCAATCAGGATACAGTACTCAGTAGCATGTGGTAGAACCATCCACATCCACATCAGCCTGGAACCTCCTCATGCTGAACACCAGCCTGGCCCTGGAGTCCTATTCCTCAACCAGCATTCATCTCAAGTCAGACAACTTGCTCACCCAACCCAGCCAAGCCGAGTGTCCTACAAGTGTTGAATGAGGCTGTTCAATGAGGACCGCTAGCAGGCCATTCCATCCTCTCCACCACTTCATTCTGGAGGTAGCCTACTAGTCTCTTTTCAACCTTACCCTCCTTAAAGGAATGTACTGGAGTGAATTCAAGCATAGCCCTGTTGAAAGAGGTTGCTAAATGCGCTAGTTAGCGAGTGGAACAGAATAATTTGGTACAGCACAGAACAAACGTGAACGCAGAAGTGAACAGGCACTTTACACTGAATCAATGGGACCTGACTGTTGTAAACCGAAAGTAAGATCTGAGGTTACATTGACTCAATGTAAAGTGTTTTGCGTTCGCGTTAGGTCTATGCTGTTCGAAATTCTTTCATTTCATGCGAAATATATTGCTGTTAGAAGGCTCTTGCAGCAGGGCTATGATTGAATTCACTCCGGTATATTCCTTTAAAGATGCCCTAATGCAAAGGACCCCCCATCATCATCACCGCAAATACGGCCCGCCCATTCTTAGTGCAGACTAGTGCAGACATCTTGAATGCCAGAGAAACAATCTGAGTGTCGCAATACACAACCTTCCCATTTGTATGCAACCCCTGACTTTCCCATGGCTGCACCTCTGCACATCAAGAGCCATAAGGCAATGCTAGCTTGCTGCCAGTGTACAAGAAGTATAAAGGCCAAACACTCTGCTGGCTTGAACTGACTTCATGAGTTGTTTACAGTTTGTCTTGAATGGATTAGGTTTGGGTTAAGTGACAGGATTCAGGCCATATCTGTGACTTCCAGCAAGGAAGAAATTGGACTGCATAGCCAACTTCCGTCATCACATGACAGGCGTGTTGTCCATAACACAGGTATCCTGCACATTTTTTCTACAAACGTGGAACAAACAACTAGCAGTTTATTTATTTCAGTGTTTATTTGTTTTCCCCAGCTTCTCTGACTTCTTACCTCGATGTTTCCGCATGTTTGAAAGGCGGTGAACATGAACATGAACCCGAAGCCGAGGATGACTATGTTGAGCAGGGACTTTCCTTCGGGACTCATCTTGACAGGATGCTGAAGTCTCCCACGGTAACGTCTCACGGGACCCCTAGCGCAGAACACAGACAAGACAAAACAGACAAATCCTTTACATAATGCTAGCATCAAACGCTGTGTGACCAAAACAATTAGAAACTAATAAAGGATATTGATGCACTTCACAGGATAGGTTACTCTGAGACGAGATGACGAGAACAATCAGTCTCACGTCCCAATTAGCCTACATAATTAACTAGTCTTGCTTTTCATTAGCTTAATAGCTTTGTAGCCTAATGACGCCTTGCTGACAGCTAGCAGGGTGGCCCTGGTTCCATAAATGTCTTTCCATGAGATTAATGTGTCCTAATCTTAACTGACCTTCACTGAGACGAATGCAATCAGCATCTCAACTTACCGAGTGTGTCACGGGTGTAGTTTAAAGTTACGTCTTTTTCAATCCAGTTTGTGGCTAAACAAAAGATCCCACCATTGTAACACAGAAGATCCCGGTGGAGTGCAGACAGAAGTGTGTCATGAACAGCATGTGACTTGCCGAGTCACAGGTCAGGTTTTCCAGCCTGAACACACAGAAGATCCAGAAACGGACATCAAATATCCTGTCGGTAAATCGGGAGTGTTTTTCAAGTTTACGATTTATGGCATCAGCGCCGCCGACGTGTATCATGTGAACCGTCAGCTGACCGATACCGCAGAATCACATGTTACAAAGGACCATGGGAAACTGAGTCCCATACTGAACTCTGCTTACTCCAACCTCACATGCTAAAAACGTTTTAAGAGCTGACATCAGCAATAGTGGTTTGGCTAGCATGCTTTAGGAAGTCCTGGGGCTGCCAACGCCTCAACTGTAACAATCCACACATTGCCCCCGTTACCCGTATAAAATGATAACCATTTCAAAACTACCACTGAACTTGGCTCTGATTCTTTCACAGTGAATCCAAGTGTCATTGGCTCCCATTAATGACACCTGTGCTAACATTGCTACTGCTATAGTCAATAACAGGGACAAGCCATCAGAGAAAGCACCTCTCTTTAGGAAACCTGTCATTAGCTATGGGTGAGACTGAGGCAGAGCTCTAAACGGGCCACGCCAGACAAACAAAACAACCAAACTGGTCTAGCTTGTGTGTCACTAAGCGTGCACAAGACCAGTGCTTAAAGTGGGATATGGCAGGATGGGGAACTCACAAATTTTGTACAGAAGAAGAACGGGGTGATATTCTTCATTCATCTGAGGTGCCACAACTGCCACCACACACACACACACACACACACACACACACACACACACACACACACACACACACACACACACACACACGCACTTTAACCCCTGCTCAAGACTGCCTCCATCTACCTGACTGATGACTGAGGTTAAAGAATAGAGCAAAAGAGGCTGGACACATGTGCCTGCCGTTTACAACGATTATAGGGTTTCATTGCATACATCATGTGAGCCAAGTGCTGATCAAAGCTGTAAAACAATCACCAGTAGCACATGCCTAGAGTAGACACACACACACACACAGTATGTTTTGTGTGTGTGTGTGTGTGTGTGTGTGTGTGTGTGTGTGTGCAGGGTGCGATTTGTCGGGGGGATGGCTCGGATTTCCCCACCTCTGGTTTTGGTATCCCTGCCTCTGCTTGAATAATTTAATCTCCGGTGGGGATAACATTTATCCCCCCTTGATATCTCATGACGTAGGTTATCGTCTTTAGCGCCCTATTCCGCGCATATTGTTGGATCCAACGAATGCCTTGGGTCAACATCTCTGAAATATCAAAGTAATTTGGCTATTGTCGGCTCCATTAAACAATGTAATCTGCAGCACTTTATTTAACTATTTAACACACAGTAAGCAGCAGAAGAGTTAATTCTGAACGAGAGAGTTTCTAAGTTTTGTGAAAAATGTTGCGCTCTACACGCAGCAGTAACTAACTTCAGGAGGCATCCGTTGGGGGGGGGGGCATTTTAGTGTCTAGTAATGACGTTACCAACACAATGCCATTTCAGAAACATCCCCCCCTCTGATTTTTTCATAAATCGCACCCTGTGTGTGTGTGTGTGTGTGTGTGTGTGTGTGTGTGTGTGTGTGTATGTATGAGCTCCGTCCCCAACACAAGCACACGCCAAGACTAGACACACACCAGACTACTACTAAAGCGCTTACAGCATGTGTGTGTGTGTGTGTGTGTGTTATCTCATGGAGGAGCTTGTCACCACACAAAAAGTTCCCAAAATTGTATCCTTAAGAGTTGCCTTCTTCACCCCTTATGTCTGAGTGTGCGGCAGAGTCAGGACCTTTCGTAACAGAGCCTTCGACATCCGACAAGCATCTTAAAAGCATCTTAAAACACATCTCTTCACTGTAGCCTTTGGCCTCTAGACCCTCCCTCCCCTACAGAACACACACAAACATACACCTACAGTACATGCCTACATGAAAACCACCTTGGGTATCATGAAAGGCGCTATATACAACAAAGTTATCAATATTATTATTATTATTATTATTATTATTATTATTATAATTGATTAATTTATTTATTAAGTTAATTCACTTAACAGTCTTTTATTCTGCAAGATGTGCTTGGCCAGACCAGTAATCTGATTGACTAGTGCAGTGGCTCTCCTATCTGACTCTGCAATGCAAACACACAAGTGCACACATATAAAGCCTAATGTATGTAACACACCATTATAGCACACTTTTTGGCAAGACACTCTAGCCTGACATAGCCCGACCATAATACTGCTGTTCATCCGTATTCATGGTCTGGGGGTTCTTTAACCTGGCGCGATTATACTGCGGAGGGGAGGGCATTCACTTCTGGTTTGAAACGATTGGACAGCTCGTCTAATCAGCTTCGCTTATTGGCCGGTAGACTCTAAACACGCCCCAGAGGACCGTTCCCAGACCATGGATACGGATGAACATTCGTATTATGGGCGGGCTATGTCAGGCTAAAGACACTCCTCCCCGGCAACTGACTATTAATAGTCACAAAACTACAATTTACTTTTCCCATTCATTTAGCCTATAGCAGAAATACTTACACTACTGCATGGCTTTACCCAATCTTATTTGACCATTGGGAGTAACCTAGAGATCTACACACAAGCCAGAGGTCTTGTGATTTTTTTGGCCTAGTATGGGGTAGCCTGGAACTGTACACGTACCCTAGCAGAAGTAAATGGATTTGTTCAGCGGGTACATGTAGTGATCTGCCATAGGGAACCGCTGTATTCAGACATCGGCGGTTTCTATCCAATCATGTGGACAGAGAGTCGTTGGGTGGGCTTAGCGTTGTTTGAATTGGCTTGTTCATTGCTTGGATTGTTCGTAGCTAGAGCCATACAAAGCTCTTTCTATGGTTCTGGTCCCAGCGATATCCTATTGCATGACGAGGCAGTTTGAAAGATTCTGCCCATAGGCACAATCCATCGTGGCCAGACTATACATTTTATGTTCGTCTGGCTTGCCAAGTATAAGGCAGAAAAAAAGGCTAGAGCCGGAGCTGGAGTTATGTTTGCTCAAAGACAAAAATACGTAACTTCAGCGCCACTGAAAACATCCCCACTGCTGTTCCAATGGAGGGCAACACAGCCCTGCTAAACACAGCTAAATTAGAGCACAGATCTGACAACGCACCAGGAACCTGTTGGGTAGGTTATCAGGAGGAACAAAGTTGAGGAACCAATTTTTCTGCTTTTATTTTACTTTTGATAATAGCCTACGGAACAAATATGTAGAATTGTTTGAAATGATTCAATCAATCAATCAATTCTTTATTTCAGACACCAATACCAGGGTCCATATCTCATAAAATGCACATACAGAATAATCACCAGATTCAGTCTACAGTAGTAACAATGTAGCCTAGTAAACCACCATGAGAAAAGGTTAATAACAGTTAATTAAAATGCTATTACAGTGACTTGCTTTAAACATTGCGCTAACACATTTTGGATAAGATATTTGGAGAACATATCATACAATCAGAAAAAGTTCACTTATTTGTCTAAACTCCTCAAGCCCCTGTGCAGCTCAAAACACATGACACTCCCCCTCCAAGCCTCCTGATACATCACTTCCGGTGCTCCAAATGCTTTATCACAAATATACACATTACAGCAGCATTCCAGAAAAGGAGCCTAATTTTTACATTGTTGAATGTGATCTGTCCTGCTCTTCATTAATTTACAAATATACACTGGTGATTGTCGATTTTTTTTATTTTAGTTTTGAGTAAATGCACTTCCGTTAACCCTCACTCCTCCAGTTCCGTTAAGCTAGCGGCATTAAGCGGCATTAAGATTTCTCTAGCGGCAATAAAGACGTCCGGTCAGTACGAAAAGGGCGGAATACGTTGTCAAAATAAAAGTACATTAAAACGCTCTCCTTAAACTCGGTTTATTGGCAGAAATCACACGTTTAACTGTATGGTACCTCCGTGCTAGAATCATTTCAACGTTTATCTTCAATGTTTTAGGAAAAGTAGACCTAAAAACAGCAGAAATCGTGAGCAAAATGCACGTTGCAAAATGACGGTGTTTAGCCTTTGGAGTCATCGCACGGTTTTGCATTTCATCTGTTGACTTATGGCATTAAATATCCCACGCCAGACAAACATGTCAGAAAAGGGCGAAATACGTCGTCAAATAAGCATAATTAGCAGATATGTCTTTGCTGTCAGTCACAGCATTGGCATAATTAGCAGATATGTCTTTGCTGTCAGTCAGAGCATTGGAAGCCACCAGTTAGATTATTGCATGCATTTTACCCTACAGACCTTCCAAGTCTAGCAATGTTTGGCAGGGACCTCAAGTTTCAAAGTCTTTGAACTATTTATTTATTTATTTGGCAATGTCTTTCAGGATGAGGTTATAAATTAAGTGTTATTATTCTGTTTATCATGCTCGGGGAAGACATTCAAGGGAATATATTCAAAAAATAGCCTAAACTAAACCCCAAGATATCCTGACCTCCAGTGAATTTTCAGAAAAGTAATGAACAAATGGACTGGCATTGTAGTTAAATGCAACATTACAAGATATCTACAAGATCTATTCCCAGTTCTGTTCTTTTTTTTATTTATTTATTTTTTAATTAGGCCTAGGCTTATTATATTTTTGATTTATCATCCTAATTACCATTGTTTATCATTAAACATTCAGATTTCTTCATGTTTTATGTTTTATTTAGGCCTATTAAGGCTATGTTACTAAAAAAAACAACAACAAAAAAAACGTGTAAAACATTTTGTATTAAGTCCATGGTTTAACTGACATGTTTTCACTGAACTAAGACTGTTTGTTACTTAGGCTCATATTTCATTCAACATACAGCTTATAATTGTGCCTGCTGTCCCATTCGCCATAGACACTAATGGACCATACGCATGATGTTCAACAAGTTCAGCTAAGAAAATGAATTCTTGTACACTCACAATATGGGTCTCGATGAAATCATCACAACAAGACCAATCAAATGATATATGATTTATATGGCAATCTTCGCCTTTGTGGCATTAGCGTGGCATCTCGTGCCCAATGCGGCATTCGCCATAGACACAAATGGAGAGTGCACATATTATTTAACTAGTATAGCTAAAAAAATGAATTCTTGTACATTCACAACATGGGTCTCTATAAAATCCCCACAACAAGACCTTTCCAATGATATATGATTTATATGCCAATCTTCGCCTTTGAGGCATTGGCGTGGCATCTTGTGCCCGCTGCGCCATTCGCCATAGACACATATGGAGAGTGCACATAGTATTTAACTAGTGTAGCTAAGAAAATTAATTCTTGTACATTCACAATATGGGGCTCTATGAATTCCTCACAACAAGACCTTTCCAATGATATATGATTTAGATGCCAATCTTCGCCTTTGAGGCACTGGCGTGGCATGTTGTGGACTCCCCATATGTGTCTATGGCGAAAGGCGCAGCGGGCACAAGATGCTTCGCCAACGCCACAAAGGCGAGTATTGGCATGCAAATCATATATCATTTGAAAGGGCTTGTTGTGAGGATTTCAAAGACTCCCATATTGTGAGTGCACAAGAATTCATTTTCTTAGCTACACTAGTTAAATATTAGGCACACTCTCCATTTGATTCTATGGCGAATGGCGCAGCGGGCACATGATGCCGCGCCAACGCCACAAAGGCGACTATTGGAATACAACTCATATATCTTTTGAAAGGCCTTGTTATGAGGATTCCACAGAGCCCCATATTGTGAGTGCACAAGAATTCATTTTCTTAGCTACACTAGTTAAATATTAGGTGCACTCTCCATTTGTGTCTATGGCGAATGGCGCAGCGGGCACAAGATGCCGCGCCAACGCCACAAAGGCGAGTATTGGCATGCAAGTCATATATCATTTGAAAGGTCTTGTTGTGAGGATTTCATAGACACCCATATTGTGAGTGCACAAGAATTCATTTTCTTAGCTACACTAGTTAAATATTAGGTGCACTCTCCATTATGTGTCTATGGCAAATGGCGCAGCGGGCACAAGATGCCACGCCAATGCCTCAAAGGCGAAGATTGGCATCTAAATCATATATCATTTTAAAGGTCTTGTTGTAAGGAATTCACAGAGCCCCCTATTGTGAATGTACAAGAATTCATTTTCTTAGCTGCACTAGTTAAATATTATATGCACTCTCCATATGTGTCTATGGCGAATGGCGCAGCGGGCACAAGATGCCACGCCAATGCCTCAAAGGCGAAGATTGGCATCTAAATCATATATCATTTTAAAGGTCTTGCTGTGAGGAATTCACAGAGCCCCCTATTGTGAATGTACAAGAATTCATTTTCTTAGCTGCACTAGTTAAATATTATATGCACTCTCCATATGTGTCTATGGCGAATGGCACAGCGGGCACAAGATGCCACGCCAATGCCTCAAAGGCGAAGATTGGCATCTAAATCATATATCATTGGAAAGGTCTTGTTGTGAGGAATTCACAGAGACCCATATTGTGAATGTACAAGAATTCATTTTCTTAGCTGCACTAGTTAAATATTATATGCACTCTCCATATGTGTCTATGGCGAATGGCGCAGCGGGCACAAGATGCCACGCCAATGCCTCAAAGGCGAAGATTGGCATCTAAATCATATATCATTTTAAAGGTCTTGTTGTGAGGAATTCCCAGAGCCCTCTATTGTGAATGTACAAGAATTCATTTTCTTAGCTGCACTAGTTAAATATTATATGCACTCTCCATATGTGTCTATGGTGAATGGCACAGCGGGCACAAGATGCCACGGCAATGCCTCAAAGGCGAAGATTGGCATCTAAATCATATATCATTGGAAAGGTCTTGTTGTGAGGATTGCAGAGAGACCCATATTGTGAATGTACAAGAATTCATTTTCTTAGCTGCACTAGTTAAATATTATATGCACTCTCCATATGTGTCTATGGCGAATGGCGCAGCGGGCACAAGATGCCACGCCAATGCCTCAAAGGCGAAGATTGGCATCTAAATCATATATCATTTGAAAGGTCTTGTTGTGAGGAATTCCACAGAGCCCCATATTGTGAATGTACAAGAATTCATTTTCTTAGCTACACTAGTTAAATATTAGGTGCACTCTCCATTTGAGTCTATGGCGAATGGCGCAGCGGGCACAAGATGCCATGCCAACGCCACAAAGGCGAGTATTGGCATACAAATCATATATCATTTGAAAGGTCTTGTTATGAGGATTCCACAGAGCCCCATTTTGTGAGAGCACAAGAATTCATTTTCTTAGCTACACTAGTTAAATATTAGGTGCACTCTCCATTTGAGTCTATGGCGAATGGCGCAGCGGGCACAAGATGCCACGCCAACGCCTCAAAGGCGAAGTATTGGCATACTAAATCATATATCATTTGAAAGGTCTTGTTGTGAGGAATTCCACAGAGCCCCATATTGTGAGATGTACAAGAATTCATTTTCTTAGCTGCACTAGTTAAATATTATATGCACTCTCCATATGTGTCTATGGCGAATGGCGCAGCGGGCACAAGATGCCACGCCAATGCCTGAAAGGCGAAGATTGGCATACTAAATCATATATCATTTGAAAGGTCTTGTTGTGAGGAATTCACAGAGCCCCCTATTGTGAATGTACAAGAATTCATTTTCTTAGCTGCACTAGTTAAATATTATATGCACTCTCCATATGTGTCTATGGCGAATGGCGCAGCGGGCACAAGATGCCACGCCAATGCCTCAAAGGCGAAGATTGGCATCTAAATCATATATCATTCATTTTAAAGGTCTTGTTGTGGGAATTCCCAGAGCCCTCTATTGTGAATGTACAAGAATTAATTTTGCTTATGCTGCACTAGTTAAATATTATATGCACTCTCCATATGTGTCTGGCGAATGGCACAGCGGGCACATGATGCCACGGCAATGCCTCAAAGGCGAAGATTGGCATATAAATCATATATCATTGGAAAGGTCTTGTTGTGAGGAATTCACAGAGCCCCTATTGTGAATGTACAAGAATTCATTTTCTTAGCTGCACTAGTTAAATATTAGGTGCTCTCTCCATTTGAGTCTATGGCGAATGGCGCAGCGGGCACAAGATGCCCCGCCAACGCCACAAAGGCGAGTATTGGCATACAAATCATATATCATTTGAAAGGTCTTGTTGTGAGGATTCCACAGAGCCCCATTTTGTGAGAGCACAAGAATTCATTTTCTTAGCTACACTAGTTAAATATTAGGTGCACTCTCCATTTGAGTCTATGGCGAATGGCGCAGCGGGCACAAGATGCCATGCCAACGCCACAAAGGCGAGTATTGGCATACAAATCATATATCATTTGAAAGGTCTTGTTGTGAGGATTCCACAGAGCCCCATTTGGTGAGAGCACAAGAATTCATTTTCTTAGCTACACTAGTTAAATATTATATGCACTCTCCATTTGAGTCTATGGCGAATGGCGCAGCGGGCACAAGATGCCCCGCCAACGCCACAAAGGCGAGTATTGGCATACAAATCATATATCATTTGAAAGGTCTTGTTGTGAGGATTCCACAGAGCCCAATTTTGTGAGAGCACAAGAATTCATTTTCTTAGCTACACTAGTTAAATATTAGGTGCACTCTCTATTTGTGTCTATGGCGAATGGCGCAGCGGGCACAAGATGCCATGCCAACGCCACAAAGGCGAGTATTGGCATACAAATCATATATCATTTGAAAGGTCTTGTTGTGAGGATTCCACAGAGCCCCATTTTGTGAGAGCACAAGAATTCATTTTCTTAGCTACACTAGTTAAATATTAGGTGCACTCTCCATTTGTGTCTATGGCGAATGGCGCAGCGGGCACAAGATGCCGCGCCAACGCCACAAAGGCGAGTATTGGCATACAAATCATATATCATTTGAAAGGTCTTGTTATGAGGATTCCACAGAGCCCCATATTGTGAGTGCACAAGAATTCATTTTCTTAGCTACAGTAGTTAAATATTATATGCACTCTCCATGTGTCTATGGCGAATGGTGCAGTGGGCACAAGATGCCGTGCCAGTGCCACAAAGGCGAAGATTGGCATATAAATCATATATCATTTGAAAGGTCTCGTTTTGAGGAATTCATAGAGCCCCATATTGTGTCTATGGCGAATGGGGCAGCAGGCACAATTATACAAGCTGTATGTTAATTGAAATATGAATAATTACATGTAGCCTAATAACAATAAAAATAATAATGTTCACATGTACTAATACTTAGGAGTTGAATATCATGTATATCATGCCACAAGCAAGAACAATCAGAAACATAGGCTATTTGAAGTTTTTCACCTGTTATGCTGTTATTTTCTAGATTTGCCATATGAGAAGTGGCCTTAAACCTATAGATTGTGTCTAAAAAGTAGGCTATTATAACTCTCACAACACGACAGAGAGGATGTTTGAAAATGACAGATCCAATAGGCTATTTTAGAAAAATGCATGCTATTTCCACCATTTCATGAGAGCAGTCTGGAAGATGTACTGCATAAATAATTCATTTTGTCATTTTTATACATTAAAATCCAAGATTTCGACCGTTTGTGGCTGCATAGAGGATTATCTTACAGATCCCTGCTTTTCACCGTTATATATCGCATAGATCGCGGAACTTTTATTTTGATATTTTGGCTAAGTTTTAGCCGCTTTTGCTAACACCATCGCGTATCCGGCCTGAACGTTCTATTGCCGCTAGCTTAACACTGCTCACTCCTCCTCTGTCCGTCATCCCCCTCTTTCAACCCGCCATTTTGTGAATGGAACTGCTAGCTGAATATTAGCTTGTTGTCACCTTATTTGTTGCTGCAGTGTACTTTGGACAGCTGCTAGCGACAGACAGGGTGCATAAAAGCGCATTCGATTATCACATTTTAAATGTGGTTGCGAGACGACAACAACCTCATAGATCCAGAAATTTTGCTATATTGGTGGTGAACCTTAACTTTAAACATGAGCTACAACTATGGCAGACCGCCGCCTACGATTGAGGGCATGACTTCTTTAAAAGTGGATAATTTGACATACCGTACCTCACCTGAAACTCTTCGCCGTGTCTTCGAGAAGTACGGTAGAGTCGGAGATGTCTACATACCAAGAGATCCGTACAGCAAGGAGAGCAGAGGATTCGCTTTTGTTCGGTTCCACGACAAACGTGACGCCGAGGATGCGATGGACGCCATGGATGGTGCCTTCCTAGATGGCCGTGAGCTCCGGGTTCAGATGGCCCGTTATGGAAGACCTCCGGAGTCACACCAAGGGCGTCGTGGTGGACCTCCACGAAGGCACAGTGGACGGCGGAGTAGAAGGTAATTCTTTGGATTTTATGGGAGTTATTAGCTTGACCAAAAGCCCACAGCGTGTGCAAGTTAACTACTATGCAAGCAGCACAACTTCAACGGAATGTTAAACACAAACATCATTTTGAAGTTGTAGTGTAATGTCAGTCATCGGGGTGTGTCCAACTTGAATGTAACGTTAATAACGTGCACAATGTTAACGTTACTGTGGGTCCTAACTAACGTTACATAGTTTAGCCACGTTCGGTCCGATTGAACTGTAGTAACCCAACTGGAAGGCAACCGCCAGGTTAGTCTCTGGACTCACATGGGTTTCGTGACGAACTCGAAAAGACTCTCGGTGCATGACCAGGCACCCTATTATCAATACATCGACAGAAGAGAGGCTAAAGTTTATGTTACTGGAACACTTTAACAGACATAGAGGGGGATATCGGAGATCTCTTGTCGGGGTGTAACGTTAATGTTTACATTAGGCATTGCTTGGGACAAGGGGAAAAACTCCTCCTGTAAAGAGGAAGAACTATACACAACAACCTGTACACAGTCTCTCTCTAGTGAACTGATGATTGGTTATTCACTACACTTCCCCAAGATAAAGAGATAGAGAGAGAGAGACATCATCAGTAATATTTGTATACAGCTGAAGGTTGTGCCACATCTGGCTAGGGAGCAGAGGTGGTGGATATGTGGACAAACATCAGCATAGTGAGAAATTGACTCCGCCTTTTCACTTGGTTGTCTAAAGGTCTACGCTGGCATAGACTAGATTCTTGAACAACTTTTGCAGATTCTCCCTGGTACAGTAGCCTAACAGTTACATAACTGAATGAAATACTGAAGCAGTTCACTTTATAGTTTTAGATGTGGGTGTTATTTCCGTTCGTACATGCGTCCCTTTTAACCCTAAGCGTCTTTGGTGGCCACTTTGTTGTGCCAGTGAGTGAGTGGGTCTCGATGAGAGCATTTACTGAGCTTAATGAGCTTAATGATTGCAGGGATGTGAGTTGGCCCTAATGAATGAATAAATATCTTAGCTTATAGCTAGCCACTGAGACGAATAGTTAGATTCACTTGTAGTACTGTGAACTGGCTACTTTAAGAGTAAGAGTACTTTATTTTGTCCTTCGAGAAGGAAATTCTTTCTCTGCATTTGACCCATCCGGGGGGTATACACACACACACATGCATACAGATACACACACAGTTGTTGCAGAGCTTCACACTTCCTAGGGTGCGCACACCCACACACGGAGCAGTGGGCAGCCGTCAGTGCAGTGCCCGGGGAGCAGTTTGGGGGTTAGTTGCCTTGCTCAAGGGCACCGCATCCGTGGTTGCCGGACATGGGGAGGCGCTGCTCGTTCACTCCCCCACCCTCCTCTTTGCTCGGTTCCCAGTCCAACTCCCTGACCGGTACACCACGGATGCACCTTATAGCACCTTAAAGGCTAGTGTCTTAAATCTACCAACCATCTGTCAGTGTAGCTTTGCAGTGAAACTTGTTATTGTATATGTTGTGCATTTAATTACATGCTGAAGTGTGACGTGCTGTAACCCCCGTGATGTCACTTCCTGTGTTCTCTGCAGCCCGAGACGGAGGAGACGCAGCCGCTCCAGAAGCCGGAGCCGTTCCCGCAGTCGCTCACGCTACAGTCGATCACGATCTCGCTCACGCTCCAGGTCCCGTTCATACTCCCGCTCCCGCTCCCGATCCAAGTCCCACTCGCCGAACCGCAGAACCAAGTCTCCATCCCGCTCACGCTCCAGGTCCAAGTCCAAATCTAAGTCCAAGTCCAAGTCCAGGAACCGGTCTCCCATGTCCAACCAAGGCTCTAAGTCCCGGTCTCGCTCCAGGAGCCCCCCCAGGTCGCCAGGACAGAACGGAGCGGCGTCTCCGTGAGGAACACACACCTGATGCACGTGAGTTTACCTGTACAGTAGACTCAGACACAGCACTCACACACACCTGGGACCTGACTGAATGAGGAAAGAGATTTCCTTTTATTTTTAACATATTATTATTGTTATTATTATTATTATTATTATTATTATTGCATGTATAGTTTGGATTGGATAGGGTGAGGGTGGTATGTGTTTGGGTAATTGTCTCCTCTTTTTTTGATTGTGGACACAATCAATTTTTTTTTTTTTTTTTTTTTTTAATCAGACCTGCATTGGCCAAAGCCAAACACTCAGTTTTTATTTTATTTGACCTTGTTGTGTCCACTACCCCTGAACAGCATTAGGCTATGTTGTTATCCTAGCCCCTCAGGTTATTTTCTTGAGTGTATCTGGGCATTATTATTGAAGCAGCAGAAATCGCTTGTATGTGTGTATGCGTGCGTGCGTGTGTGTGTGTGTGTGTGTGTGTGTGTGTGCATGTGTGTGCGTGCATGTGTGTGCACGCGTCTGCTGCATTGACATGTGGACTTCTCTCCTCTAAGCTGGAGTCCATGAGGGAGAGGAGTGGAGAGGAGAGGAGGAATGGAGTGGAGGGGAAGGAGAGATGGAGAGATGGAGGAGGAGGAGTGTTGGGGAGGTAGAGGGGTGTCTGAGGCGCCCCTGCACGAGCCTCCGGCTGGCTGCTGCTGCAGTGTTTGGGGGTTGCTGATTGGCTGACTGGCTGGCCGGTGGCAGTGGCTGCAGGTTGGTGTCACTCTGTGTTTGGGGGGCCTGACCCACACAGAAGATGGGTGCCCATGCCGGTGCCCGTGTTGGGGGTGCAGCTGAAGGGCCGGGGGCATGTTGCAGTGCGGTGCGCCGTTGTGTTTGGGAGAAACGGGGCTGAGATCAAATGGTAATAAAGGTTTGTTTCCTCTGATACCCTCTGATACCCCTCCCTACCCTACCAGATGTTGGAGCCATGACCAATCAGACAGTCAGATGTTAGAACCACAACCAATCAGAAATTGAGATACTGGAACCATGACCAATCAGACAGTCAGATGTTAGAACCACAACCAATCAGAAATTGAGATATTGGAACCGTGACCAGACAGTCAGTTGTTAGAACCACAACCAATCAGACAGTCAGATGTTAGAACCACGACCAATCAGAAATCGAGATGTTAGAACCACAACCAATCAGGCCGTGAGTCAGAAGTCTTTGTGGCAGGAAAATGTCCACAGCAGACAGTCAGAAGGTTTCTCATACCCTGGAGTCAGAAGGTTTCTCCTTCTAGGAAGTCTAGTTTTTCCACACATCACAAGTCCCCTTCTGGAAGTGAGAGCACCAGAAACACCAGCCATGTCCCACATCTGTCCGCTACAGTAGTAGCCTAGCTATCACAGTTCACAGAGAGGGGCATTGTGGGTAGTTCCTTATCAGTCAGGAAGTGACTGTAACCAGGAAGTGTCTAGTGACCCCTCTGCCCATTATTGCCCCTCTTGTACAGCAGTGATTACAGCAGCCATGACAACCAGCTGGTGTTACCCATTGCATCTCCATCACCTGCTGAACAACTGTGTCTACAACCCCATTCAGAATTCCTACCCCCTTACACACACACACACACACACACACACACACACACACAGAGCTCCTCTCTCATTTAGTGTGACTGACTGTGTCTTGTCTCTCTCCAGACTACGTCTCCTGGTGTGCCCCCCCCACCCCCACCCCCCATCAGCGCTGAGAATGCCCAGCCTGACCCCTGGCTCTCAGACTCAGGAAGGGAAGAGGATTTCCCCCACGGCCCACAGCCTCTACAGGACTAAAAGGTTAATATTGGAACTTCAAATTGATTGAATTGACGTTACCTTTCAAATGTGTTAATAAAAAATGTTAAAAGAAATTAAAAAAAAGAGAGAGAGAGAGAGAGAATTGGGGAAACAATTTTTGTTTAGCTTTGTGTGTGTTCTTTGCTTTCCCTTCCTCCATCCTTTTTTTTGTTTATTTTGTTTTCAGTTCTGTTTGTTTTTACAGTTCTGCAGGGTGATGTTTATGTTTCTTACAGCACAAAGTTTTATAAAGCAACTAAGAGAGAAACTCATGTGAATGTTGTCAGTCATTCATTCAGTAGGATGAACTTGTGGTTCAATACTGAGGTAAAGACAGATTTTTTTTTAAAAAAGATGGTGGTGTTTTGGGTTTGATAATCTACAGGAAATTCCTGAACTTCTCATTATTTACTATTGCCAACCCCCTCGTTATGAGCGTTAAATTACTTTCTTTTTTTATTATTGTTAAAATGCTCCATGGGTGTGAAAAAAATCTAACAGTATAAATTAAGTTTAGTTAATATTAAAAATGAACCATTTCTTTGAAATTTATTTTATTATCATTATTTTGTGGTGCGTGTTGATTTTTGAAGTGATTTTTAATTTCCCCTCCCTCCCCCCTTTGGTTCAAATGTGTGATTGTCTCTCATGCCTGCCTGTGCGCCAGTGTCCTTTAACCCTCTCTCCTGTGTATTGTGTTTTCCAAAGTGAGCCAGTGTCCTCTAACCTTCTCTCTTGTGTATTTCCTTTGTGCACTAGGCGCAGGTGAGGTAGCTGTTGAGTTGTGCTGGTTAGCTGTTAAAGATGCCGTGGTGTTGCAGTTGCTGTTGCTGTTGCTGTTGCTGTGCTGAGAGAGAGAGAGTGCTTGGCTGTTTCCAGTTTGCTCCAGATATCGCCAGTGGCAACCGTCGCCCTGGTGACTACTGAGTCAAAAGTGGGTGGCCTCAACAGGCTCCCTGTCCCTTTGGCAATGCATCACAAATGTTTTTCATCACCTTCTTATTTTCTTCTTTTTTTTTAATGGTTAATCTAAACTGAAACTGATGCTGTGTTGGTCTGTGAACAGTCCACAGTCAGTTAACCTAACTTATGAGGGTGTGAGACAAAAGCGTCTTGTCTGTGTGCTCCATAAATGATGTTTTTGTTCTGTTTCTGTAAATCCATCTGGACCCGTAAGACAATAAAATACTGTGAGCTTAATCACTTGTGTCTGTGTTTGATTTTATACATTAGTTACTATTTAATGACTTTGTGTCTGACTGTGTGTGTTTGTAGTATTTGTTTCTTGCTTGATTAAATACAAACGCAAATATCCTGTTCAGTGTGTGTGAGTGTGTATGTGACTCATTAGACATACATTTCTACTTGTTTCCTGGTTGATTAAACAAACATTTCTGTTTAGTTTTCTTTTACCCCTTCTGGAAGCCTCGCTGTCCAGGTGTGTGTGTGTGTGTAAAAAAGGGAATAATGTCGGGGTGTGTGTGAGTTAAAGGGAATAATGTCGGGGTATGTTTCCTCGTACGTAATGTTGACACACTGGTCACTACGTTAGCAACTCTCATTTTGAGGAACGTGGCTTTTGGAAAGTTAAAGTGAACTCCTAGTAAATGATAACCTACCTGGGATTTCCCTTAGGCCTAACCACATTCTTAGCATATCTTTTGCATTGAATCACAGTTTGCAGTGGTGATGTTCATCTGTTTTCAAATAGGAAATACACTAACCCAAACTACTCTTGACATTATCTGCCATTGGCAACCTCTTGTTATGAGTGTTTAATTACTTTATTTTTTGTTATCATTGACATACTTTTTAAAAAAAAAATTCTTAAAGAGTTAAACTTAAACATGAAGCACTTCTTGAGATTTTTATTATTGCAATTTTTTTAATGCGTGTTCATTTTTGTAGTGACTTAATTTTCCCTCCCTCCCTCCCCTCCAATGGTTGGAAATGAGTACACCTGCACATCTCTATATTTCATTTCTCTCTGATGAAGAGAAAGAATGTAGAACAAGAATATGATTTATATTATATTCACATACAGTACAGACCAAAAGTTTGGACACACCCCCTCTTTTAATGCGATTCATTTATTTCCAGGACAATTTATATTGTAGATTCTCACTAAAGGCCTCAAAATTATGAATGAACACATATGAAATTATGTGTTTAACAAAAAAAGTGTGAGATTATGACAAAATTTTGGACCTGAACCCGATCAAGATGGTTTGGGGTGAGCTGGACCGCAGAGTGAAGGCAAAAGAGCCGACAAGTTCTTAGCATCTCTGGGAATGAGTAACTCTTCAAGACAGTTAGAAAACCATTTCAGGTGACTACCTCTTGAAGCTCACTCCAAAAATAAAAAGAGGACAAAGCAGTTATCAAAACAAAAAAAGGATACTTCGATGAAACATGAATATAAAACATGTTTTCAGTTATCTCACACTTTTTTTTATTAAGTACATAATGCCACGTGTTCATTCATAGGTTTGTTTATTTTGTAGATTGTCACTGAAGGCAACAGTCATGAAAATAAAGTAAATAATTTAATGGGAAAGTGTGTCCAAACTTTTGGTCTGTACTGTACATAGCGAGAATATGATTTACCATTATATTCCATTCACATAGGCACTTTTCTAAGGGTCTGTCCAGTCAAACAGCAATGAAGTCAAACACTTCCTGGGCAACAGTGGCATCAATGTCTTGGCTCACAGGTCAAAGGTGATGACATTGGGTGTGTTTGAAGTGACCGGTTTGCTTGAAGCAACTCATTGCCTTGAGATGGTGGTGTTTTAGGACGATCTCATCCGAACATCCCCGTAGGTGCCCATAAAGATTTAGATTTCTTTTAAATTGCCCTCCAAAGAGGAGATAGATACCCCCTTCCTGGTCTGTGTTTTGGGGTGCAGTAATGATGACCCCTCAACAGCTCTGTGTCTTAGGGTGCTCCCTGTGTCTACGTCCCCTCTCCACGTCTGTGTTTGGGGGTGCAGTGATGTTGATGACCCCTCTCCATGTCTGTGTGTTGGGGGTACAGTGATGTTGATGACCCCTCTCCATGTCTGTGTGTTGGGGGTACAGTGATGTTGATGACCTCTCTCCATGTCTGTGTGTTGGGGGTACAGGGGTGTTGACCCCTCTCCATGTCTGTGTTTGGGGGTGCAGTGATGTTGATGACCCCTCTCCATGTCTGTGTTTGGGGGTACAGTGATGTTGATGACCCCTCTCCATGTCTGTGTTTGGGGGTACAGTAATGATGACCCCTCTCCATGTCTGTGTGTTGGGGGTACAGGGGTGTTGACCCCTCTCCATGTCTGTGTTTGGGGGTGCAGTAATGATCCCTCTCCAGATCTATGTTTTGGGGTACAGTAATGATGACCCCTCTCCATGTCTGTGTGTTAAGGGTACAGTGGTTTTGACCCCTCTCCATGTCTGTGTGTTAAGGGTACAGTGGTTTTGACCCCTCTCCATGTCTGTGTGTTGGGGGTACAGGGGTGTTGACCCGTCTCCAGTTCTGTGTCTTAGAGGTTGCAGTACTGATTTTGACCCCACTGCTATGGCGCCCCCTCCAGGCCTGTGTCTTGCGGTGCAGTGATGACCATCATCTGTACGGTGTGGCTGCCCGGTAGAGTGGACTGAGCGATCTGGCTGCCCTGAGCTCCAAACGAGTCCAGCGGGACCAACCTGCAGCTCAGCCTCCACTTGTGCAGCAAAGCTTCAATCGACCAGTCCGCACTGCAAGGGGGGGGGAGACACCTTCAGATTTCATCACACACACACACACACACACATACACAGTTGTGCAGAAAGGCCTCAATGGACCAGTAAGCACTGCAGGAAGGGGGGGGGGGGCTTGACAACAGATAATATATACAGGCTTGACACCTTCAGCTTCATGTGTGTTTGTATAGGAAACACTTAACAAAAGTCGGCTTTCCTGTTCCTTTACCTCCTCTCTTGACACACACACACACACACCTACCTCCTCTCCTGATAAGTGGTCCAGAACTGGGCCTCTGGGTTCCTCCCCAGGAGGAAGGACACGGTCACAAGGACGTCCTCAAAGTCTGCGGAGTTCAGAGACAAGGTCAGATGTCAGAGACACGGAGCCAAGAAGTTAACACACCCCAGCCCAGCCCAGCCCAACCCAATCACCAGCCCAGCCCAGCCCAGGCAGCGAGAGCATTGCCCAGCCCAGCCCAATCAAAGAGAGAGGAAGCAAAGAGAGGTCTGAACATTTGTTAAATTCCCAGCCCTGCCCAGCCCAGCATAGCTCAGCCCAGGCAGACAGCACATGCCTGCAGTGTGATATGCATCTGCCACAGTGGGAGCAGCTGCTCTCAGTGGATACTTCACATAGCGAGAGACAGAGACCCATGTCCACCATACCCCACCCCACAACACACACACAACACACACACATACCCCTCCCTACAACACACACACAGCACCATACCCCTCCCTACAACACCCACACAACACACAGACAGCACCATACCCCCCCCCTACAACACACACACACACACACAGCACCATACCCCTCCCTACAATACACACACACAGCACCATATCCCTCCCCACACACAAACATACACACACACACACACACACACACACAGAGAAACAGCCTCTATCACGAATTACAATTCATTATGGACTACCAAACACAGTGTAGAATGATCACAGAGGTAGATCTCCATACACACACACACATATGCACACACACGGTCTTTGGTATTTTTTGCCCTCAACAGTGTCTTCCAGGCAGCGCTGCCCTCATGGCACTACTCCCCCAATTTAGGGTTAGGATGAGGGTTGAGGGGGTTAGGTTTAAGGTAAAGGTTAAGGTAGTGCCTTTTAGGGTGTGCAGCCTGGAGGATGCTGTTGGGGGCAAAAAACACCATTGAGCCACACACACACACACACACCTTCGGGCTCGTAGAAGACGTCGGACCCCAGGATGATCTGCAGTGGCGGGAGTGAGAGGAGTTGGGGTGACACTTCGCCCCACGTCAGGCCGACCACGCCCACCTCTCGCAGGTCGTTCACCTCGCAGGTGCGCCGGCAGTTGTCAAGGCAACGGGGGAGCTCGGCACTGTCCGTCAGTATGACCCTGGCACCACACTTGGCAGCAACTATGCCCGGCAGGCTTACTCCTGCACCCAGCTATGGCACACACACACACACACACACACCACAGGGTTAATTTAAGACAGGAACCTCTCTCTCTCTCACGCACACACACAACCTTAGGATTAACTTAAAGACAGGAACCTCACACATACATGCACACCTAGGAACACACAAACTCTGGGTTTACTTTAGACAGGAATCTCACACACACACACACACACAAACGCAACCTTAGGGTCAACTTAAGAAACCTCTAACACAGCCTAAGCTCTCTCTCTCTCTCTCTCTATCACACACACACACACACTCTCTCTCTCTATCACACACACACACACACACAGGTGCGCTGCTGATTGGACTCACCTCTAGGATGGTCTTGTGTCGGACCACCTCCCTCTGAGTCCAGATGTACTGGGCCAGAACCACCGCACAGGGCCACACATACATGCCATACTGGGGGTCCAACACCTGCACACACACAACACCAGACTCAATGACACATTCCGGCCAGAGTAATAATATACTGACCTATGTCAGTGATGAAATAAGTTTATTACAGCGAAACAATCATTAATAATCATTGGAAAGATAAACACCTCTGGGATTGATACCGTCAGGGAGTGTAGAGTGCCTTTGCTTTCTCCAAAAGTGAATTCTTTAAGGGCGATGTCAGAATTCTCAAGCGAACTCATAATGTTGTAAGTCAAAAAAATGTTTTTCACTTTCAAAACAACATCGCGAATAGTAACAAATATCTGCTACATATCATAACAATGTATCTCTTCTGACTGTCTTCTCCCCCCACACGTGTGAATGGAACACTAGTGTCAATTTCGCGCCGATTAACCTCAGCACCAGTGGGCGTGCCTAGAACCTTTGAGCTTGACAGTGGCGGGAATATGATTGTGTCATCCAATCACTTTTTCACTGCGGAGAGAGTGACGTTGGCTTTGGCCAATGAACTTCGCAGGATCCATATGAAGGCGGTTACAAACCAAACATAGCCAAGTCAGTTTAGGTTGTGATACAATTTTACAAGCCAGTTACGCAAAACACTCCGAAAAGTACGCCTGCACACTCTTTGTTCGAATAAAAATTGGCGACAATTTTACGCTACCTACACGGTTAGAAGGCTGCGTGTTGAGGACGAAACAACACGAAATTACTTCACATGTGTTAACGAGTCAACCGGCAAGCTTATCATACCTGGCTAACCGCTACCCAACTTCAGACAGAACTGACAATTCGCACCTAGGTTAGCTTGGGAGCTAGCCAGCGAGCTAGCAGACAAGTAGCCTACTGATTTCACATTCAGCTGTGAGGAGCTAGCTGTAAGGCTAGCATTTGCTAACGTCAGTCCAGGGAGGGAAACCGACTGTAAAGCGCAATTTCCTCGCAGGAATGAACCATAAAAGTAAGAAGAGAATCAAAGAAGCTAAGCGGAGTGCCAGACCCGAACTGAAGGACTCGACAGACTGGATAAAACACGACTACTCCGAGACTTTTGATGTCTCGCACCGGACAGTGAAGGTAACACAGACAATCAATCTGTGCCGCAAGCTAACCTGCTTGCTTGCTATCTAACCAATGCCAACCAATGTTCACATTAGTTAAATCCTCATCTCTCGCTTTACATGCCAAATAATTCCCATGATATTAAGCTCTAACAAGCGGAATGTCACAGCAGTATTTGAGATAACGTCCTGACAAAAGATGCCGCTTGACTTGCACTAGTGGAAGTGACAGCACAGGACCTGTAACATGTGTATGAGCGGACACTTATAGCGGCTACGTGACTGCTCTCTCAGGCGCTGATGGAGGAGCATACACACGCCACCCAAGCTCACTCCGAAGGACCAACTTAGCCTTGAAGAGTAGCAGCTCCCTGTCAACAAAACTCACTTCTTCTGTCCACTGCTTCAGTCATAATAGTCCAATTTCCATGACCAGTGTAAATGCATTGCAAAGACATTCTTAAAGTCAGGGAATTAACAATGTTTATTCAGGCAATGACAATTAAAAGTTGAGACTGACAATGAGCTAGGCTACACATTTCTGCCCGGTAGAAGGTTCACCTGTTTGAGGTGGAGATTGAAAATGTGTCAGAATACAGTCTGTGATATGGGATTTATGTGTCCAAATCACAATGAGAGAATCATTTCATGGGGTTTAATCGAACGAAACGTCAAAATATCTTGATGCCAAATGGTATTGATGCCTTTTCAGATGCTAACGTTAATGTTACATTTATTACCAATGAGAGTATATTTATTTAAAGCAGGAGATGGTAGAGTTTCCTCGAAAGAGGTGGTTGTTGCTGGGGTAGAATTAATAGTCTGGCTTGACCCCAAGTGACCCTAGTAAATGCTTTTACTTTTATCACTGGCTGGTGAGTTGTTTGGTTCGAGTAGAAGTGAGAAATGGAACATGTCCTTGCGCACAGAACGCCTCGGTGTATTATCTTAACTTCTAGAAGTCTCCGTACCAAGAAGTTTAATGAGAGATGTGCTGGCGTCACCCAATCTGTTAAGTAGGGCTACTCTGCGCGCCTCAGGCGGCTATAAATACCCACGAGCAGTCGTTTTGGACCCGTCACTGGGTAGCGCTCTCTCACCGTCACGTAGGCCATGTAGAGTCTGGACTTTATTCTCCTCTGGCCGCAGATTTTTGACCACCGCCAGGTGTGTGTGAGGCCACTAACTTTCCCTGTCACTCTATGGATTAGGCCTACGGGTGTGGAAGGAGCGGTCACTCACGGAAAAGAACTGGCCAACGACGTCAAAGTCAATTAGCTCTGAGTTCTGGTCATGCAACAAGTTAACCCAACCCAACCCAACATCACCCAACAATCTGTATTTTTAGTTAGGTCACTCACCACACAAGATTATAATCTTATGTGAATGAGATTACCTCCATAAAACAGAGTTGTCTGAGGTGTCAATGTGTGTCTGTGTATAGATTGATCTAAATCATGGCATGCCTCCAACTAATACTGTGCTTCTTGCTTCTTCATTGTTCTCATCCCCCAACAACCAAGGTGTGTGTGTGTGTGTGTAGAGAGAGAGAGAGAGAGAGAGAGAGAGAGAGAGAGAGAGAGAGAGAGAGAGAGAGAGAGAGAGATGTGTGTGTGTGACCACTGGATATTACTCTGGTGGATGTGAAATATGATTTAGTAAAATGTCCATGATGACAAAATATGAGTATCTTGTGATGGTCTGTTTTCTTGTTTTCTCATTCTGTCCTCCATCATGCTCATGGTGTTTCCCCTAACCCTTCTACACCCCCTTTCCCTTCTATACCCCCCTAACCCTTCTATACCCCCTTTCCATTCAATACCCCCCTAACCCTTCTATACCCCTAACCCTTCTATACCCCCCTTTCCCTTCTATACCCCCCTAACCCTTCTATACCCTCTTTCCATTCTACTCCTTGTACTCCCCTCCTGCCATACCCCCCCCCCATATCTGCTCCCCTCCTCTCCTCCCCCCATTTCTCCCTCCTCCTCCTCCTCCTCCTCCTCCTCCTTGTGCTCCTCTCCTCTCCTCATATCTCTTCCTTCTCTTGCTCCTCCTGATCCTATCCCTCCATATCTCCTCCTCCTCCTCCTCTCCTCCTGCTCCTCAGGATAATGTGGAGCGTGTGGACGCGCTGCGTATCACCCCAGACGAGTTCATCCTGCGGTATGAGCGTCCCTACAAGCCCGTGGTTCTGCTGAGCTGCCAGGAGAGCTGGCCCGCCAAGGAGAAGTGGACCCTGGAGAGGCTCAAGAGGAAGTACCGCAACCAGAAGTTCAAGTGTGGAGAGGACAACGAGGGCTACTCTGTGCGTGGTGCTCTAGAATAATACGCTTTACTTTGCATTACATTGCATTACATACACTTTGCATTGCATTACATGCACTTTGCATTGCATTACATTGCATTACATACACTTTGCATTGCATTACATTGCATTACATACACTTTGCATTGCATGTGGGGCTACTCTGTGTGTGACACTCTAGAATAATACACTGTACATGCAGTATAGAGAACCCTAGATTCTAGCTTTTAAAGTGTTTATCAGGTTTTATTTGTTTTAAAGAGGTGCCTATAGCCTATTTTACATATTGCGCACATACCTCATTTAAAGGAATATACCAGAGTAAGAGCTATGCTTGAATTTTCTCCGGTATTTTCCTTTAAAGATACCACTCTTACATCTCCCCTTGCCTTTGTAACTGAAGGAAGTGTGTGTGTCCGTCCATGTCCATGTTCATGTGTGCATGCTAATGTGTGTACATATGTGTGTGTGTGTGTTAGGTAAAAATGAAGATGAAATACTATATTGAGTACCTGGAAGCGACGCGAGACGACAGTCCCCTCTACATCTTTGACAGCAGCTACGGCGAACACGCCAAGCGACGCAAACTACTAGAGGACTACCAGGTGCCCACCTTCTTCCGTGACGACCTCTTTCAGTTCGCCGGCGAGAAGAGACGGCCGCCATACAGGTGAGAGGGTCAAAGGTCAAGTCTGGCACACACACACACACACACACACATACTGTATGAAAATAACACTGAACAACTCTTGGTTCTTCTGTTTGACTAAATATCCTACAGTACATGTAGTATCACACACACACACACACACACACTCGAAAATATCACTTAACAACTCAAGCTCTTAATAACCCACATTTTTCGCTATCGAGGATCACACACACACGCGCGCACACATGAAAATATCGCTGAATGAAAGACTGTTGCTTTTGCATTTGACAAAATATCCTAAATGTAGCATCACATTAGAATATCACTGAACATCGGCTACACCGTCAAGCCAACTAGTCTTGTTGCATATTATTGAATAATCCATTACATGTTTAAGGATTTTGTGTGCGTATCTTAAGCAGCTGTATAATGTGACGTACATTTGTGTGTGTATGTTTGTATTTTGTATTTGATTTTATTTGTGTGTGTGTGTGTGTGTGTGTGTGTGTGTGTGTGTGTGTGTGTGTGTGTGTGTGTGTGTGTGTGTGTGTGTGTGTATAAAGGTGGTTTGTGATGGGGCCAGCACGCTCGGGAACGGGTATCCATATCGACCCGCTGGGCACAAGCGCATGGAACGCCCTGGTACAGGGACACAAACGCTGGTGTCTTTTCCCCACAAACACCCCCAGAGAACTCATCAAGGTACACACACACACACACACACACACACACACACACACACACACCTGGTACAGGGACACAAACGCTGGTGTCTGTTCCCCACAAACACTCCTAGAGAACTCAAGGTACACACACACACACACACACACACACACACACACACACACACACCTGCTACAGGGACACAAACGCTGGTGTCTTTTCCCCACAAACACTCCCAGAGAACTCATCAAGGTACACACACACACACACACACACACACACACACACACACACACACACACCTGGTACAGGGACACAAACGCTGGTGTCTTCTCCCCACAAACACTCCCAGAGAACTCATCAAGATACACACACACACACACACACACACACACACACACACACACACACACCCCACACACTCACACTCACACACCTGGTACAGGGACACAAACGCTGGTGTCTGTTCCCCACAAACACTCCTAGAGAACTCATCAAGGTACACACACACACACACACACACACACACACACACCTGGTACAGGGACACAAACGCTGGTGTCTTTTCCCCACAAACACTCCTAGAGAACTCATCAAGGTACACGCACACACACACACACACACACACATACACACACACACCTAGTGCAGGGACACAAATGCTGGTGTCTATTTAGCACAAACACTCCCAGAGAACTCATCAAGGTACAGAACACACACACACACACACACGCACACACACACACACACACACACACACCTAGTGCAGGGACACAAATGCTGGTGTCTATTTACCACAAGCACTCCCAGAGAACTCATCAAGGTACAGAACACACACACATACACACACACACACACACACACACACACACACACACACACACACACACACACACACACACACACACACACCTGGTGTCTATTTAGCACAAACACTGTTATGCTTACAAATGCAGATGCTGTTCTCTCCAGAGAACCCAAACACAGCACAAGAGAAAACACAGCACATTCTCGTGTGTGTGTGTGTGTGTTTGGAAAAGAAGATGTTTCTTGTACCCATGAGCTTTAAACACATAACTTGTGAACTGTGTTAATCTGTTGGATTATTCAGAATATTTGATTCCTGATGGAAAGTGGATTGCAAGGTGGAATCAAATAAAGTATATAAAATGTGTGTGTACGCGTGTGTGTGTGTGTGTGTGTGTGTGTGTGTGTGTGTGTGTCCAGGTGACGCGTGATGAGGGAGGAGCGCAGCAGGACGAGGCGATCACCTGGTTCAATGTGATCTACCCGCGCACGCAATCACCCACCTGGCCCGCAGAGTTCCGTCCCCTCGAGATTCTACAGAGGCCTGGAGAGACAGTCTTTGTACCAGGTGTGTGTGTGTGTGTGTGTGTGTGTGTGTGTGTGTGTGTGTGTGTGTGTGACTGAACTGTATGTATGTGTGT
>JAODXP020000032.1:25627775-25647775 GCA_027497455.2 Sardinella longiceps | reverse complement strand
AGGCCTCGGGGGGCTTGCATGACTAAACCGGCTGAGGAGCTCAAACTCAAACTACACTACAGGTCTGCCTGTCTCACCTCACTGCTACATGCTACCTAGCCTTACTTACATGCTAATAGCAGCACTATGTGCTCACTCTATTAGCCCAACCGCTACATGCTAATAGCACTGCTATGTGCTCACTCTATTAGCCCAACCGCTACATGCTAATAGCACTGCTATGTGCTCACTCTATTAGCCCAACCGCTACATGCTAATAGCACTGCTATGTGCTCACTCTATTAGCCTTACCGCTACATGCTAATAACAGCACTATGTGCTACCTGTTACCTAGCCTTACTGCTACATGCTAATAGCACTGCTATGTGCTACCTGTTACCTAGCCTTACCGCTACATGCTAATAGCACCACTATGTGCTCATTCCATTAGCCCTACTGCTACATGCTAATAGCACCACTATGTGCTCACTCTATTAGCCCTACCGTTACATGCTAATAGCACCGCTATGTGCTAACTGTATTAGTCCTACTGCTACATGCAAAATACCGCTATAGTAGCTCACTCGATCAACCTTACCGCTACATGCTAATAGCAGGACTATATGTTCACTCTATTAGCCCTACCGTTACATGCTAATGTTTTGTTGTAGGGTGCTAATGGGTTTGTTGCAGTTGACGGGGTGGCAGGTCGAGACCTGTGTGCTTATGTATGTTTATGTAGCTAACAAGCAATAAGCCAACAGGCTTACTCTGTCTACACCAGTTAATACTACACTGATTAGCAGCTTGCTGTTTTAAGACGTTCTCATAGAGCTCTGGTTTTGTTGGCTTATACAAGCTTATTACTGTGAATGTGTGAAAGCAGTCATCAGACAATAATATCATTTTGAATGATGAATGATGAATTCTTTCACAGTCAACAGACTTGTTCTGAACTCATCAAACAACAGCACTGCTTGTTTAAACTGAACACAGTGGCTACACCAGCTCACAGACTACATGCTTCACTACAGCTAATAGCAGCTAGCTGTGGTGTGTGTGTGTGTGTGGGAGAGAGAGAGGGAGAGAGAGAGAGAGAGAGAGAGAGAGAGAGAACAGGAGTGTACTAATGATGGTGTGTGTGTGTGAGAGAGAGAACATGAGTGTACTAATGACGGTGTGTGTGTGTGAGAGAGAGAGAGAGAGAGATGAGTATCCTAATAATATTGATTGTGTGTGTGTTTGTCTGACATTATGTGGTACAATATGTGTTTGGTCTCTGTCTATAATTAAGATTTCTGCATCAGCTTTAATGTCATACATTGATTTGAAATCTCTCTAACTCTAACTAAATTAGCTAAATACTGATGTAATGACTGTTTATTCCTTCAAACATTAGATACAGAATCATTAGATACAGAATCGGAGAGATACTCTCGCGCATCATAGATATTGACTCTAGTGATCCCACAGGGAAATTAGTGTGACACTATTTCTAAATAAATGCCGACACTAGATTACTAGATCCACCAGATTAGACACTAGACTTTACACAGAGATATGAGTTATAATCTCACTAGATTACGGTATCGTAGAGATAAGAGTGACACTGTGATGAGTTATGTGCTTTAGCATCATTGAGATACATTGAGATGTCTGATTCTACCACTAGAGTACAGCATCATAAAGATATGACTGATGCCATCACTAGATAACAGCATCATCGAGATATGCCGCCTGATATGATTATTGTGTGGATTGAATTACAAACTGAAAGTAGTTTTGTTAAGATAATTGTTTTGGTACATCAGTGGACAATACTAACCACTCGGTGAGCTGCTCAATTATTTAAATAAAGTTTTATGGTTGTTTTTAGGACATTAACGGGCATGCACACAGCAAGCTATTCTGAGGCAGATTATAAATTAGCCAAATATCTGAGATGGGAACAATCGTCAAAGTGTTGGTGTTGATGATTCTATTTCATTCTAGACACTCCAGTGCTGGTCGAGGTGCTTGTGCGTGTTGACTTTGCTCAGGCGTTAGCCGCAAGGGAACAGGATAGGAATCCGCTTCCTGCTTTAGTTTAGCGAGTAGTTAATGAAGCTTGGCCGTGTGTTGGAAGGAGTGTGTGTGTGTGTGTGTGTGTGTGTGTGTGTGTGTGTGTGTGTGTGTGTGTGTGTGTGTGCTTGTGTAACAGAAGTAGAAATATGAAACTGAGAATATGGATGAGCTCCTTCCAATTTTACCCTTAAGGTGTGAGTTGTCAGTAAAATATTTGATTGTGTGTGTTTGTGTGTGTGTGTGTGTGTGTGTGTGTGTGTGTGTGGGCAGGAGGTTCTGGAGATTGAAAGCACTGCTGGGATTTTGCAAAGCAAGCATGTTCTTCTGTAATCTGAACCTGCTGTGGAATCTCTCACACACACACACACACACACACACACACACACACACACACACACACACACACAGGCGCGCACGCACATAGAGCAAAGCCAGTTTGTGGACATGCACTCAGGAGATGTCATTTACAAGGAGCCAAATGCGCGCACACACACACACACACACATTCACTCATACGTTGCCAAACCAGACTAATTGTGGGTGCAGTTACACACACCCCCAGACAATAGGTCGTCCTTATGATGTCTGTATATCTGAGGCTTATCTGGATCTCTCTCTCTCTCAACTCGGTGTGAATAATACACTAGTAGCTAATGTTAGCTATACAACTCAGTGTGAATAATGCACTAGTAGCTAATGTTAGCTATAGAATTCAGTGTGAATAATGCACTAGCAGCTAATGTTAGCTATAGAATTCAGTGTGAATAATGCACTAGCAGCTAATGTTAGCTATAGAATTCAGTGTGAATAATACACTAGTAGCTAATGTTAGCTATACAACTCAGTCGGAATAATAGATATTAGCTAATGTTAGCTGAATCAGACTCCGCAAATTGAAAATGAAAGTGGAAGTAATTTACTGTGCTCCGTTCAGCTAGTACTATTTCAACTATGTCAACTATTTGCTGTGATAGCCCACATCTTGGCCTGCAAGGGTCCCTCTCAATTAGGGCTGGTATGATTCAGCCAATACAGGGAGATATGAGTATATACAGTATCTGCGAAAGTATACTGCAACCAACACAGGGAGATATGAGTATATGTCTCTGAAAGCATACTGCAAAATCATAAGATGTTTGAACGTTTGCAAGGCAGCAGAATTTTGATACGCTCATGCAGGCTGGAAAAGACTGCTTGCTAGTTGTAGATTCCGGCCTGCGCCAACGTATCCAAATTCTGCTATCTGGCAAACGCTCTATCTTTTTTATGATTTTGCAGTATATTTTTGGTCCTTGCACACCATACCTCTTCTTTAAAGTGTGTGTGTGTGTGTGTGTGTGTGTGTCTGTAGCTTGTCTGGTGTAACATGTTTCAGTCATGTCCACCATATGCAACACACCTCCTCTCGTGTAGCAGGCCAACAAAAATAGCTGCCAGCCAAACGCCACGGACACTCCTGTAGAAGTCTTGTTTCTGTCGGTTGCAGTATTACCTAGTTGAAGCTCGTTTGTCAGTTGCAGTTTTACCTAGTTGAAGCTGTTTAGTCTCCCATAGCGTGCCCAGTGTTTCCTAGCCTAGAATTATAGACGCACCCTAGCGGCATACGGCACACATACATTTGCTCAGCCTGTATGTCTAGTAGCAAGCCTTAGGGAATTTGATTGGTCAGACACGTTGGTGTTCACTAATCAAAATGCTCTATGTGTTTTAGAGAGTCGTAGGACTAGCCTGACATAGCCGACCATAATTCTGCTGTTCATCCGTATTGATGGTCTGGAGGTTCTTAACCTGATGCGATTATAGAGGTCAGGTATAACTGTACCGAGATAACTGCTTTGTTCCGCCCACAATTGAGTTCGCTTTATATCGATGCCAAACTATACATTTTAATGTTATAGGATTGCGTGCCAGACTTAAAGCCCCCACTTCCAACATTTAGGTAAAATTTCAACGTTTCCTATTCATTGTACCTTTATATAGGCTACATTGCCTATAACTCATTGGGATTGATAAATGACATGTTCCAGAGTAAAATGAGCCCCTTCGCGAGCTAGTCCGTGCCTCCTGGAGGCTGATATCACCCTTGCAAAATCTATGAGAGCGCCAACCCCCCTTTGTTTTTGGTTAACAAGCAAGCTAGGTCACGTGACTTAGCTGGAGCTTACTATTTGAATTGCAACGCGATTTGTGCCTTGTGCATTTTGTTAGCGGCTTTCTCCATCGACTATGCAAGTCTACATGGAGGATTATTGTCAGAAAAGTTTAATAACTGCTTTGTTTGGTTCTTAGCTCACTGGATGGAGCCACCGGACTTGCATAGGATCTCTTTAAGTGTTTTGTGCCTGCGTTGATAAGATTATGGGGTGGGGGAGAGGGGGTTTAGAGAGTGTGCTCAGAATGCAGTGGGCATTACTTCAACAGCAATGTCTTAACTGAATGGCTGACCTACATGTACTGTAGCTTTGTGAGTCAGACTCTTTCACATCACTCTGCTTCATGACCGCTGGGCATATGTTAGCTTCCTGCTTCCTGTGAACTTTAAAGCCTTTAAAGGAGAATTCCAGTGTGAATTACTCAATAGCCCTGTTGTTCAAAGTACTCAATAGCCCTGTTGGTCAAAGTATCTGAATGCTGCCTGTAAGAAAAAGAATGACAAAATATGATGCTACAACTACACCAAATAACAAACCGGTTACTAAAGCTGACTGAATGGGGCATGGTGAAATGATACTGAGAACGTTGTTATGCCCTATTCACTTAGTATTAGTTGCTGGTTCACTGCTGGGCTTATGTTGTATCAGATTTTTCTCATTCTTTTTCCTCTCTCCAGCCCTTGGTGAGCTTGACCAACAGGACTATAAATTGATTTACACTGGATTTCTCCTTTAAGCCTTCAACCACTCACATAACCAAATGGTGGTGGTATCACTGTCAGCTAGGGTGATTGGCAGCAGATATCTACTTGGGTCCTGATGGAGAAATGTAATGAGCCCGTTCAGAAATGTAATTATGTCTCTCTCTCTCTCTCTCTCTCTCTCTCTCATTCTCATTTCTTCTCTCTTTCCCTCTCTCTCTTTCCCTCTCTCTCTCTTTCTCTCTCTCTGTTCTTCAGGAGTCGGGATCGGAGGGGGACCCCATGTCTCACCGTAGGAAGAAGCGGCGCACCTGCGGCATGATGAGTAACGGTGATATCTCTGCGCAGGACGACTGTGTCAGCAAAGAACGTAGCTCGTCACGGTGACATCACAGCCAGCCCGAGCCTCCAACCACACCCCTTTCCCACGCTTTCCTACTTGGTTTTAAATGCTTTTGCACTTCTCCAACTCTCTCTCTCTCTCTCTCCCTCTCCCTCTCTCTCTCTCTCTCTCTCTCTCCCTCTCCCTCCCTCTCTCTCTCTCTCTCTCTCTCTCTCTGTCTCTTCTCCCTCTGATCATGATCTATCCATCCTCCACATCCCATCAAACTGTCTGTCACTCCCTCCATCACTTTTACCATCTCTTCCTCAATCTCTCTTCTTTTGCTTTCTCTCTTCTTGCCTCTGCTGTCTCTCTATCTCTCTATCCCTCTATTCTTCTTCTCTCTCTCTCTCTCTCTCTCCCTCTTCCTCCTCTTCCTCTTTCTCCGTTCTGGCACCAGACAGCTGCTGTGTCCGTGGAATGCGATGACACTGACTGAGTTGCCATGACAACGACCCCCAGTGGGTGGTGAGGAGGAGGGGGTGGAGGGTGGTGTTGATCTTCCTCCGTCGCGCCTTGAGTGGAAGATGACGACAGAAACACAAAGAAAAAAAAAACCTTTAGTTTTGCTTCCTGTTCTCCAGCTGTGCAGTATGGTGGAAACAAGCCCAGAGAGACTGCAAAGGATTCTGGGATTGGACAGGGCTACTGGGAGGACTGCAGCATCTGTTATGGATCTGTTATGGCTTTGATGATGATGACTATGATGGTGATGAAGATGATGATTGATGTGGACTTTCTGGGTCGGATCAGCACACAGAACTCTGGAGGATAGCTGCTAATGCTAATGCTAATGCTAGCTCCTCATGCTAAAGCCTTCTGCCGCGCTGCGCTTCTCTTCTCTTCTCTTTGTTTTGCCAATGGAACTCACAGAAGCCAGAGTATATTTTTCATCAGATTTCAGCAGATTAATGACAACTGATCACTTGCTTTTGCTTCTTCAATTGATTGATTGATTGATGGGAATTTTGTGAAACATGGCCACTCCACAGCCGTCCCTTGGTGTGTGTGTGTGTGTGTGTGTGTGTGTGTGTGTGTGTTCAGGGAGTGATGATGGGATCAGCGATAAACAACTGTAACTGATGCACTTATCATTGGAGCTGACTGGCCACTGCTGCTGCCACTGTGTGATGGTGTGTGTGTGTGTGTGTGTGTGTGTGTGTGTGTGTGTGTGTGTGTGTGTGTATGTGTGATGGTGCATCTGTGTCTGTCAAACACCATATCCAGCCTGTAGCATACTGTATGTTCTGAAAGCTGATGGAATCTAAAGAACAGCGGTTATGTGTGATTGGCCCATTGGGTTCTAAAGAACAGCGGTTATGTGTGATTGGCCCATTGGGTTCTAAAGAACAGCGCTCATGTGTGTGTGATTGGCCCATTGGGTTGTAAAGAACAGCGCTCATGTGTGTGTGATTGGCCCATAGGGTTCTAAAGAACAGCCCTCATGTGTGTGTGATTGGCCCATTGGGTTCTAAAGAACAGCGCTCATGTGTGTGTGATTGGCCCATAGGGTTCTAAAGAACAGCGCTCATGTGTGTGTGATTGGCCCATTGGGTTCTAAAGAACAGCGGTTATGTGTGATTGGCCCATTGGGTTCTAAAGAACAGTGCGTGTGGACCTCAGAGCCTGGAGTGGGGGTTCTCATGGGCCGCTAAGGACTCTATGTGTGTGTGTGTGTGTGTGTGTGTGTGTGTGTGTGTGTGTGACTTGAGTGTCTGGTCCAGGCGGTCCAGGCTGGAGGGTTCTAAGTGTGTGTCTCTCTGAGGCCCAGCTGTGGCCAGTCTCGGCACAGCTCGCCTGCTCATTGGACAGGCTTAGATTTGCACATTAACCACAATAATGGGCTGTTGCCCAGCAACCACAATCACCGTCACCGTGGTGATGAGAACAGAATTCTGGTTGTCGTGGTGTCCACACCAAAACATTCTTCAGATGTAGCCTTTTGTCCCTTTTGGACTGGATCAATCACGTCCAGTCAGGGCACACACACACACACACACACACACACCGACTTTCACCTTTTGTGTATTCTCATGCGCTTTGAACTGAGTTGGCACACACACACACACACACACTTTGAATTTGCACCTGAGGCAGATGCTTATGTTTGTTTATATTTTAGTTGATTTCTTTCACCCGTGTTCTAATGACGAGCCAAGAATAACCTGATTATGGGTGTTAGGCCACTGGAGATTCAATTAACCTGAGCAACACATATTGTACAGTGTACACACACACACACACACACACACACACACACACACACACACACACACACACACACACATAACACACACAGTTAGGTTAAAGGTTGTTTTGGGGTTTTTTTCACACTTATCGAATCAATACACACCCATCTCTCTCCCTCTCTCTCTCTCAATCACACACAAGTGCACACACACAAACCCTCGTGGCTCTGATCATCTTAGGAGCTTCTCGTCACTGAACAAAGACAGTTTGTACTGTAGCTCAAATATCAGCTTTCTCACTTGCTATGCCCAGTCCTAGCTGTGGCACAACACACACACGCTCACACACACTGTCCACTGGAGCTTGTGGCACAGCACACACCACACACACACGTACACACACACTGTCTACTCCAACCTGTGGTACAGCACACCACACACACACACACAGACACACACACACTTCACTCCAACCTGTGGTACAGCACACCACACACACACACACACACACACACACACACTCCAGTGGCGCCACACACAGTGGTAATTGTGGCCAGTTATTTTTTACATGGTGGAGCAGGAGTTGTGTAACACACACACACACACACACAGGATGATGTCACAAACACACACAAAGATACACACTTAGTAAGCGCTCCCAGGGTCATATCTAGGGGTCCGAGTTTTCATGACCCTAAAATGTTACATCTGGCACACTCTTTCAAATGTAGTCGGGTTGACACACACACACACACACACACACAATGTCGGAGGGCCTGTAATCCCCCCTCCACATACACACACACACACACACACACACATGCGAGGGCCTGTACACTCCACACACACACACACACACACACACACACACACACACACACACACACACAGGGGCTTAACCAGTGTGGCATGTCTGGCTTAGCCTGCATTGAGTTCCAGATTTGACCCAGAATTGGTTAAATTTGACCCAGACTGAGGGCTGCTGCGGAGTGGTTTGACTGTCCTTAAACACTGTAGTGCTTTTATCGTTATTGTTATCGTTATCGTTATCACAGTCGCTATCACCGTCGCCATCATCATTCATAAATGCCCCCAGTGCTATTAGAGGCTCTAGTCAACATATCTTCCCAGCGCGTGAAACGAGACGAGCGTATCGATAGTGACGAGCTCCGTCCAGGTGCCAGAGATATTGACCCCCCGAAATACACACATACACACACACATACACACACACACACTTGGCTCTGGCTTGAAGTTTTGGCTGAGGACTGCAGGATTCCTGTCGATTCTCAGACAGAAGTCCTTCCTCTGAAGACCCTGTTCCTCTTACCATGGTTTTTGTTTTGTTTTGTTGTAGTAGGAGGCATTTAGACACTACACACACACATACACACACTCATACACACACACACACACACCTACAGTACTCACAAACACACACACACACTCACTAACAAATAAATCAAATGTTCAGCGTCAGCATTTATTAAACCTTAAAGGCTAGAACTGAGCCACACTCAGCTGATACAGAAGTTCTCTCTCTCTCTCTCTCTCTCTCTCTATGTCCAGTGATGATGTTAGTACGAGGTGTTCCGCTGTTGAGTGAACCAGCCATTTGTTGGGATATTTTTTTTTCCTCTAGTGCTTTAAATATGATTACGTGCGTTACAGGGTCCCAAGTGCTGGGGCTCCTAGTGCTGTGTGTGTGTGTGTGTTTCATCTTGCTGTTAATTCATGGCTTCTGTTCCTCTACAAGTGCCTGTTTTGTGTGTCTGAGTGTGCGTGTGTGTGTGTGTGTGTGTGTGTCTGTCTGTCTGTCTGTCTGTCTGTCTGTCTTTGTCCTGGTGCCTGATTGTGGCCTATCAGGGTAGGTGTGTGTAAAATGCTGATTCCTGTTTTCCTGTATGAGTGATGGGCGTTCTTAAAGGTGAAATGTGCCGGGTGGTGATACATATTTTTGTCTGTCGAAAAAGATTTTTAAAGGACGAGTTGAGGACACCTGTATCTGCACCTGTACCTGTTGATGCAGGTGTGTGTGTGTGTGTGTGTGTGTGTGTGTGTGTGTGTGAAAATGGAGACCCACACCTTCATGTAAACGGAAGGAAGAAGAATCCCAAATACTTATCAATTCAATAAATTTTCTATGTATGAAACTGCCTGCTTGTTGTCTTTTCCATGGAGTGAATTGGTTTTTATTTTGGTGACTGATGATAAGGCTGAATCCTAGTATGTGCACTTACCCTAAGTCCTCAGCCTCTTTAGGTGTCTACTTGTATCCTAGGTCCTAAGCCCTCAGCTTCTTTAGATGTCTACTTGTATCCTAGGTCCTGAGCCCTCAGCCTCTTTAGGTGTCTACTTGTATCCTAGGTCCTAAGCCCTCAGCCTCTTTAGGTGTCTACTTGTATCCTAGGCCCTGAGCCCTCAGCCTCTTTAAGTGTCTACTTGTATCCTAGGTCCTGAGCCCTCAGCTTAAGGTGTCTCCTTTCTAGGCCCTAAGCCGTCAGCTTCTACAGTAGGTGTCCACACTTATCCTAGGCCGTAAGCTCTCAGCTTTGTTAGATGTCTATTTGCATCCTAGCCTAGGTCAGCCCTCAGCTTCTTCAGCTGTCTACTCTTCCTTGGCCTTAAGCCCTCAGCTTCTTTAGGTGTCTACTTGTATCCTCGGCGGTGGCTCTAAGGCCTCAGCTCCTTTAGGTGTCTACTTGTATCCTAGGCCCTCAACATTGCTACTGTAGGTGTGTACTTGTATCCTAGGCCCTAATTCCTCAGGTTCTTCAGCTGTCTACTTGTATCCTAGGCCCTCAACATCGCTCCTGTAGGTGTGTACTTGTATCCTAGGCCCTAATTCCTCAGCTTCTTTAGGTGTCTATGTAACGGAGGCCAGCTAGCGTGGCTAGCTCGGTGGTAGTGTGTAAATCCTCATCATCCAATTCCATGGGCGCTTCTAACACGCTGAGTTAGAAGCTCGGGCTTTTAACTCAGTTGGTTGGAGCGTTCCACTCCCACGCCGGGAGTTTGTAGCTTGCAGGGTGGCGGGTTCGAGACCTGTGTGCGGTGCGGACCGCCACCGGCTACATTGGTGCCGTGACCCGGATGGGAGTGAGGATTTGGAGGGTGAGTGTAACGGAGGCCAGCTAGCGTGGCTAGCTCGGTGGTAGTGTGTAAATCCTCATCATCCAATTCCATGGGCGCTTCTAACACGCTGAGTTAGAAGCTCGGGCTTTTAGCTCAGTTGGTTGGAGCGTTCCACTCCCACGCCGGGAGTTTGTAGCTTGCAGGGTGGCGGGTTCGAGACCTGTGTGCGGTGCGGACCGCCACCGGCTACATCTACTTGTATCCTAGGTCCTGAGGCCTCAGCTTCTTTAGGTATCTACTTGTATCCTAGGCCCTCAACATTGCTACTGTAGGTGTCTACTTGTATCCTAAGCCCTCAACCTCGCTACTGTAGGTGTCTACTTGTATCCTAAGCCCTCAACTTCGCTACTGTAGGTGTCTACTTGTATCCTAGGTCGTAAGCCCTCAAGCCGTCAGCTTTGTTAGGTGTTTACCAAGCATGGATTGGGCAGAGGGCACACAGGGCAATGCATGTTTGCATTAAAATTAGATGTAGAAAAATGTGATGTAGCCTATTATTGTAAATTAAAGTAAATCAGAGTGATAGGACCTACGATGAAATTTGCTAAACTGATTTTGAGCATGTTGTACAATGTAGCCAACACACACCTCTTATAGGTGACATGTGATTTCTGAGAGGTTTGCAGTATGTCGATAAAACTGCCAACGTTTCAGTGCCGTTCAGGTAACGGTTTCCCCTAGTTCTCTTCATTACTGAATTGGGAAAAGGGTGATTTATGAAAACAGAAAAATTAGGAAGTGATTCTGATTTATTAAATGGAGGGGGGACGGGTCAAAAGTTCAAATCAATCATTACTTTAAAGTTCCATGTGATTATGTGCGCGAGCCAGGCGCAGATGCCAGCCGCCTAATCTCGAGAAGCGCTCCCTCTGTTTGGCCACGCGCGTAGAGGAAATGACGCGCACCGCTGAAGCATGATACGGAGCCTACACGCGCAGCTTTTATCAGATTGGGCTGGGGCGCGCGGACGGGATGCTCCTCTCGCGGTGAACTGAGCGCGACTCTAATCTATACGGCACAGACGGGAGCTGCCAAACGCACGGGGCGCTTTACATGTCCTGAGAGGACAAACAACAATCACACTCGCAGCTGAACTCGCAGTTCTCGTGTATTTGGTCAGAACACACACACACTGCAACCATGGCCATTGACGCGGCGATGATTATACCCGCTCTCTTTTTCACAATTGTTGCCGTTATCATCGTATCAATTTTGTTCCAAAAGAAACCCGAGAAGAAAGAGAAGCCAAAGAAACCACAGCACCATGAAGAGGCTCCCTATCGCCCCGCGGAGACCCAGCAGTGCTCATCCGAGCCACTGGAAATTCCTGCTCTGGTGAACCATCCGATTTTTGGGACCACCGTCACCGGAGAAGCCAAGAAAGAAGAAGTCGTTGTGAAGGAGGAGAAGAAGGTGGAGGAACCCGTTGTCGTTGCCCCCGTAGTGGAGGACGTTGGAGTGGTTGAGGAGCCCGCTGTGGTCGAAGCTGTGCAGGTGAGTGCGCCACCGCCGCCTCAGTTAACATTAGGTAGGCTACTCTGGATGGCAAAGTTACCGTCTGAAAACGGTTAACTTTAAAAGATCTAGGATAGGCTAACACGCAAGCTCGCCTGTGTTACCTACCTGGTACTGCTTTGTAGAGGCACTTTACGGCAGCGCACATGTTTGGTAAACCGCAGATAAGTGGTTTAACGGCGGAGGGGCTTTAAACCTGCACGCTCTCGATAAATTGTAGCTGCTCAGCTCAGCCTTTAACGCACGAATTACTGTCACGAGCGCATCCTTGCCAATTCTTGGAAGTTTGGTAACGTTAGTCTTCGGCCATTTAAACCAGGATGCCATTATCGAGACTGGCCGTAGGCCTATATCTATTACAGTCATCAAGTTTCATGAATAGTTTGTCTATTATATGACATATGCCACACTATTGAGATTTCTGTTGTGTTTGTTGGCATGTAAGCTAAATAGCCAAGCTGCTCGCTTTGAGGAAGTGCGGCTGGTTAAACACTGAAGTTGGTTAGACACAGGTCATCGCCCCGTGTGATGATGTGGAGAGATTCGGCCGCCTGGAGTCAAATGTGCGCAGTAAGCACGTAAGGCAAGCTGGCCATCGATACTAGCTATAGGTATTGGATGCCTGACTTATCACCGCTGCTCTGTCAGAAGGGAAAGCAGCACCCATCAGCTTTTCTGACCTTTCTTACCGCAGCTTTTAATACCAGGCCTTTAACGCGTGTGTGTATGTGTGTGTGGGATGTCCATGTTAGAATATGTCCACGGAGGCTGTGTCTGTAACCAGACCCCGGGCATTCCAGTGGTGTAGCCTATGCATCGGTGTTACACAGACAGACCGCCTATATTTGGTGCAGTAGCCGGTCTCCAGGCGCTATATTTGCATGTTGTGCGGCCTATGTGCACCGTGTGGTGAGGCTCAAGTCGTATCTGAGTGCGCAGGATGGTGTGTGTGTGTGAGTGAGAGAGAGAGAGGGAGAGGGAGAGAGATATGGAGTGGGAGAAGTGTGAAGAATCAGACAGAAAACAAGCAAGTGAGAGAGAAATGTAAGGAAGAGAAAAGACATGAGGGAGAGAAGAAGGGAACACAAAAAGCAGTAGAGAGAGAAATAAAATGAAGTGAAGAAGAATAAACAGAGGAGAGAGAAATGAAGGGAAGAGGAAAGGAGAAGAGGGAGAAAAGAAGGGAAGAGAAAAAGCAGTAGAGGAGAGAAATGAAGGGAGCGGAAAAGGCCAAAGAACAGGTGTGTGTGACTGGCCAACTGGACACAGGGCTCTTGAGAAACACATGGCCTCAAGACACACACACACACACACACAGCTCAACCAACTGGCATTTCCATGTGTTGAGAGAGAAGAATAAGCTAGTGTGTGTGTGTGTGTGTGTGTGTGTGGAACTGTTGTAAGAGCTAGAAGTGTTCTGTTTCCCAGACAATTTGGTTCTGTTGTGTTGAGAGAGGGAGAGAATGTGTGTGTGTGTGTGTGTTTGTGAGTGTGAGTGTGAGTGTGTGTGCCTGGCAATGAGGGAAGCAGACTGCTATAATCCATTCAGCCCACTAACCTGCAGAATAAACTGTCTACAATCATCTCTCTCTCTCTCTCTCTCTCTCTCTCTCTCTCTCTCTCTCTCTCTCTCTCTCTCTCCATGTCTATCTCTGTCGCTCCTCTTTTCCTCTACCCTGCTCATCGTTCATCACTCTTTCTTTTTGTCCTGGTCTGGCTCACAGAGTGCCTCTTGTTCTACCATGCAATTATGGAGAAACAACACACACACACACACACACACACACACACACACCCCCCTACTCCCCATTGCTGCCTCTGGACACAAAGAAAGTTAAATGCTCTCTGTCTCTGTCTCTCTCTCTTTCACACACATTTTATTTGACATATACTTACTTACAGCAAATACGTTGGCATTCAACACTGATATCTGCCTCTGTGCTGTTCAAGCTTTTTACTTTCTTTCTTTCCTTCTTTCTTTCTTTCTTTCTTTCTTTCTGTCTTGGAGGGTTCTTGGGATGTTGCCACACCCCCTCCTTCCCACGTTTATGTACAGCCACATTCTCTCTCTCTCTCTCTCTCTCTCTCTCTCTCTCTCTCTCTCTCTCTCTCTCTCTCTCTCTCTTTCTTTCTCTCTCCCTCTCTCTCTCTCTCACCCACACACACCATGTTGCCACACACACATGCTCTCTCTCTGCCTGTCTCACACTCTCTCATACACACACATACTCACCATGTTACATACGTATGCACTGCACACACATTGATGTGTGATCTTATGTAAGAGTTCAGTGCTGTGTGTGTGTGTGTGTGTGTGTGTGTGTGTGTGTGGTAGTATTTGTATGATGTATAAATCAGGTGTCGTATGTGACAGAGTAAAGAATCTAAAGTTCTCCATAGCGCCACTGGCAACGCTTCAAGGTCAGCAAATGGTAGCAGTAAAACTCAGTGACGTGTGTGTGTGTGTGTGTGTGTGTGTGTGTGTGTGTGTGTGTGCGTGCGCAAGCGCTCCATACTTTCAATAGAGCAAAACTTCTCTGGCCGGAAAGAGGGGGCCTCAGTCACTCCCTAAAACCAGTCCAGACACTAACACACACACACACACACACACACACACACACACACACACACACACACACACACACACACACACACAGTGTTATATTTGCCAGCTGGTTTCCGGCCTTATCACTCTTTCCAAAGCCATGTGCTTTTGACTGTTGTCGTTCACCATACACACCATCCCTCTCAATCACAGCACACACACACACACACACACACACACACACACACACACACACACACACACACACACACACACACACTTTTACCAGAATGCCTCCTGCTGTCTTGCAGCCCCTTTTCAAATGTAAGCTTAGAAACATGGAACATGGCTCTGTGTGTGTGTGTGTGTGTGTGTGTGTGTCAAGATTAATCATCTGTAAAATATTGCATTCTAGGAGTCACCTGTCTGCTCTTTGATTTAGAACACCCTCCCCGGTGTGTATACACACACACACACACACACACACACACACACACACACACACACACACACACACACACACACACACACACACACACACACACACTCATTTTATGTGTCAGGGTGTAAAAGGAGTGTCGGCTATAGACGCATGCCCACAAAACTTCCTGCACTGAAGAAAATAGCTGCTGGACCAAGCAACTGTGTGTGTGTGTGTGTGTGTGTGTGTGTTTCTCAGTCTGGTCTCTCACCCAACACCAACACACTCATCTCCATGTAAGGAGCGCTGGAAGGAACTTCCCTCCTTCAAGATGAGTGTGTGTGTGTGTGTTCGTGTGTGTGTGTGTGTGTGTGTTCAGAGGAGTGTTCTTAGCCCTGCCCTCCTGATAGAACCTCCAAATGGAACACCGTGTTCTTTAGACTCCCAGTGCCATTCTGAGCCCTGTACCTGCACTCTGCATACATGTGTGTGTGCAAACACACACACACACACACACACACACACACACAAACATGCATGCCATTCATATGCCTCTCTGGCTGCATTCGTTTGTTAGGGACATTTAATTTAGACACACACACACACACACACACACACACACACACACACACACACACACACACACACACACACAAAGCCCAAGGGAAAAGTGAGAACAATAAACTCAGTGAAACTTCATCCTGTATCCATTACCAACATACAAATACAGTGTGTGTGATACACACACACACACACACACACACACACACACACACATAGAGAATTACACAAGAAGTGGGAATGTGCGTGGTGTGACCACGTCTAAGTCCAGATTTGGGAACGCTGTGCTCCCATTGGATAAGTCTGGCTAGAAGCAGGAATAACTCAACTCCACTGAAACATGATACTGAGTTGTCAGTGACACAGTAACACACACACACACACACACACACACACACACACACACACACACATACACACAATCCTGAGATTTAAGTAACACATACATGTTCTTAAGTTTTTAGCTACTGTTCACACCTAGACACACAGACACATACACACACACTTTGAGATTATTTATGTGTTACCTAATGCTCAAGAGTGTGTGAGTGTGTGTGTTAGTGTGTGTCTGTGGTTGAGTTTAGATGAAAAATGTTAGATGGTTGGAAGAGATGATGGAGATAGAAAGAAGGGATGAGAGAGAGAGAGAGAGAGAGAGAGAGAGAGAGAGAGAGAGAGAGAGAGAGAGAGAGAGAGAGAGAGAGATGATGGGGAGACACTGATGGAGATGGAAAAATAGAGAGATGACAATGAGATGTAAGATGGAGGAGAGAAAGGAGGAGGAGGAGAGAGGGAGAGAGACAGCAGAATAAAGAGAGAGAGAGAGAGAGAGAGAGAGAGAGAGAGAGAGAGAGAGAGAGAGACACATGGAGTCCAGCTTGTCCAGTGGTTGTTGATCTCACAGTAGCCTGTGATGGAATGTGTAAGGCTGCTTCCTGATTGGATAATCAGGCAGTGATGGAATGTGTACGGCTGCTTCCTGATTGGCTTATCGGGCTGCTTCCTCATTGGCCGTTCAAATAGCTGCTGACACGGCTAGATTGGAATGTCCGACCTGGACTCTAAGACCCAAACAGTTCCTCACACACTCACACCTTCTGGAAGATTCTTAAGGTTCCTCTCTCACGTCCACAATTGCAGCTGGTTACGTTCTCTTTTCTTCTATCCACATCCCAGGGTTCTTGAGCGTACCCTCTCCTCAATGTTCTATAGACTTCCCTGGTTCTTTACATTCCTTCTCAGCTGCCTGGAGGTTCTCCAGGTTCTTATCTCACTTCCTCTGGGAATTTCTTTAAGTGGGTTCTGTCTACTCATGGTTCTCAGCTTATGGCCACTGGATTCTGGGTTCCAGCAGCCTTCTATGAGTCCCTGTGCCTTTGGGGTTCCTCTGGGTTCTAGCGATGTTCTAGTGGCCTTTTTTTCCCTCAATGGCAACGGTGCCTTGAAGGTACTACCGCCCCAAATTGCGGGTGGGGGTTAAGGGGGTAAAGGTTAGATTAGGGTTAAGGTAGTGCCTGGAAGGTGCCGTTGAAGGCCAAAAATACAACAGAGTTCCATCCAGCTTCCCATCCTCCTCATTCCTTTGAGTCTGGACCATGACTATCGGAGGTCCTAAATGACCACTTTATGCATTGTTGTGTGTTTGTGTGTGTGTGTGTGTGTGTGTGTGTGTGTGTGTGTGTGTGTGTGTGTTTCTGTTTTGTTGCAGTTTGAGCTTTACACATGAGTCATCACAGAGGAATGGCCCTGATGGAAATATAGCCTGTGTGTGTGTGTGTGTGTGTGTGTGTGTGTGTGGTGGGGGTGGGGGGGGGGGCATGGGGAGGGTTGTCTGTGCGCTGTGCAAGTGTCCTTCCATTAATAATAGTTGGTACATTCCCCACTTAAATGTAATAAATGTTGTTGTCATTTATAATGAAGACTTTAATTGCTCACAGGAGTCACGTTTGTTATTTGCTTGTGGGGTAATTGGTTAGAGTGTGTGTGTGTGTGTGTGTGTGTTTGGAGCAATTAAAGCCATGCTAAGGTATGAGTCTCCCAATGATGTTGTGTGCTTGTGTGTTTCAGTTGTTAATTATAGTTTTTTCTCAGCCCCCCCTTTTAATGTTTCCTTTCCATGACGAGCCAGCTAGTCAGAGTTAGCCTGTATGGGCTAGCCGCTAGTGCACCCCAACAGCAGGCTGTAGGCTATGCATTCAATGATAATATAGGCAACAATGAATATCACATCTTTAGATGAAAAAAAAAACACGCTAAATAATTGCAAAGGAAATGTGCAGGTCCCTTTTAAATTAACGTATATATAAATTAAAAAAGTGTAACGTAATTACAATTGACCCCTGAGGTGGCCCTCCAGTCAGATCATGTTGACCGTAGTGGTCCCCAGCTCATTTGAGTTTGAGAGCCCTTCTGTATGGGCTAGCTGCTACTGCGACACAAAAACAGCAAGACTAGCTAAAGCAAGCCTTTAAGGGCTAGCCACTAATGTGTCACAACAAAAGCAGGGCTAGATACCGTGAGTCTTTATGGGCTAGCTTTTAGTGCACTACATTAGCAGACGGCTAACTAGAGCAAGCCTGGTTGGGCTAGCCGTTAATGCGCCACAATAATAATAGGGCTACAGTAGCTATAGGAAGCCTGTATGGGCTAGCTGCTAGTGCACCCGAACAACAGGGCTAGCTAGAGCAAGCCTGTATGGGCTAGCTGCTAGTGCAACACATCAACAGATGGCTAACTAGAGTGAACTTGTATGGGCTAGCCGCTAATACACCACAACAACAGACGGCTAACTAGAGTGAACTTGTATGGGCTAGCCGCTAGTGCGTCAGCAGGCTAATAATCACAACCCTGCTGTCTAAAGGAGCTGGGTGGAATAGCTCAAGCATAAAACATCCCAAAAAAACACTAAACAGCAACAGAACAACAATGTGAAGAAACAATCACATTTATGATACGAAAAACGGCAATGCCAAAGCATAAGACCAGCATCAAGAACCATGCTGTCCAGATGTCCTCTAGTTGGCATGCTAATCAGCTAGCATCGACCCTGCTCTCCAATATCACATTCTGTCACATGCCACTGCATTATTAAATACAACATGTGTGCCTGTGTATGACTACTGTGTTAAATACAACGTGTGTGTGTGTGTGTGTGTGTGTGTGTGTGTGTGTGTGTGTGTGTGTGTGTGTGTGTTTGTGTGTGTGTGTGTGTGATACTGTACATGTGTGTGTGGCTGCAGTGCAAATCTGTGTTCAGGACAGCTGAAGCCCAAAGTATTTAATGAACCTTGAAAGGAAGGAATTTTCTGCTCCCAGAATTCCACTGAGGAATCCAGTTCTAGAGCCTTCATGATGGAACCTTCATTCACTCTGCATGGCACCTACAGCAACAGTAGTGTCTGCAGGCAGTGGGCCTGTTGCCGTGGGAGACAGCACAGCGGTGCTGACGTAATGGTGTGGTCAGTTGGCACGGGCAGATGGGTGCTGGTGCTCTGGCCTAAATCCCCGGGGCTCAGGCCGCCAGACGGACGGGCACTGCCTGGCGCTCAGCTCAGCACCACCAGTGTCCCATGCCAACTGTGCCCACACTGCCAAACTATGCCCGCCTCATTCAGGGCCGCTAATGCCAACCCCTAAGGCCCGAGGGTGGGACTGCTATGCCCAGATAGTGGGCATGTAGGGGAGCATCTCAGACTAGTTACAGCTGCCATGGGCCTGTAGGTGGGTATGACAGTGGGCACAGATTCTCATGCCAGGATGACTAGCTATTGCTGCGCCAGGCTAAATGCCAGGCTGCCCAAAGGGTTGTAGATCGCTATTCCAGGATACCCAATGGGGTGTAGATCGCTATGCCAGGCTGCCCACAGGGGGGTAGATCGCTATGCCAGGCTGACTAGTGTCTGCTATGCCAGGCTCTTCATAAGGGTGTAGATTGTTATGCCAGGCTGACTACAGCCCACAATCCCACCAATGCCGGCTATGCCAGGCTGACCAGAGCCCACTGTGCTATACCAGTGCCCGCCATGCCAGGCTGACTAGTGCCTGCTATGCCACTGCCCTCTATGCCAGGCTGAACCGTGTCTGCTATGTCACCAGTGCCCGCTATGCCAGGCTGACCTGTGCCCGCTATGCCATTAGTGCCCGCTATGCCAGGCTGACCAGTGCCCGCTATGCCAGGCTGAGTGTGTGTATGAGGATAACCAGAGAAACTCCCTCCAGCCTAATCTTTGAGGGCTAAAAATTCCAGCAGTGTAAATGTACTTGTGATTAGTGTGGCTTAAGTGTGTGTGTGTGTGTGTGTGTTGGGTAGAGGTTAGGCTTTTAATTTGGCTTCAAGTTTATTTGTGTGTGTGTGT
>JAODXP020000032.1:25612775-25617775 GCA_027497455.2 Sardinella longiceps | reverse complement strand
TGCAGTCGCTCCAGTTTACACTGCACTTACTGTAGGACTGCCTTGTGCTCAGCAAATTGCTAAACCATTGCTTTCTCTTCTGCGGATTCAAGTTTTCTTAGGTGAGGAGGGACAATTTTTGGACTCAACATTGAACTGAGGGCCGCCAAAGGGGCTGGAGGATAAAAATAGAAAAAAATGTGTGGGGAAAAAAGGAAAATAAAAAATCCCATTTGTAATCATTTTAATGAACAATATAGCCAAATCTGGTGCACTCTACCAACACAACTTCTCATCAGAGAGCCGTAACAATGAGCAGAGTGTGTGTTTGAATGTGTTTGTATAGAGATTTCAACGTTTTGTGATTATGTTATGAACTTCATTTAAATCTCCTGTGGCCCTTTGGAGAGCTACTGAGAAACAGGTGGCCAGCTGCCGGTACTGTAGCTCCTGAGGTACCTGTTGGAGACCCCTGATATAGAACAGTATCAGCATAGAACAATCAAACAATATCAACATAGAACAATAACACCAGAACAATATCAACATAGAATAACATCATCAGCATAGATATTATCAGAATAGGACAATATCACCAGTATAGAAATAACAGCATAACAACAGTCTGAACTTGATGGTTGTCTAGATCCTTTAAGTTCTTCATTAGTTCTAAATCTTTTGTAGGCCCTATGCCATGTTCTCTTTAGAACCTGTACTTGCCTGTACCGTCTATGGGGGTGTGGTTATGTTCTGTGGGGGTGTGGCTATGAGGTGGCTGGGTGTTGGGTGTCGGGCACTAATTATGGGACACAGGCTGGGTGTGAGGTGTGTGTGTGTGTGTGTGTGTGTGTGTGTGTTTACGGAGGGAGGGGGTGTATGTGTCTGTGTGTGCATGTACCCACAGTCAGTCTTATGTATGGGAGTGTGTTTGTTTACCTGCTAACAATGTGTGTGTGTGTGTCTGTGTGTGTGAGTGTGTGTGTGTGTGTGTGTGAGCGAGAGAGCGTGCCAGTCGCTGCCAATCGCTGCTGGCGTGGCGTGGTGTGTGTTTACCTGCTAACTGTGTGTGTGTGTGTGTGTGTGTGTGTGTGAGAGAGAGAGAGAGAGAGAACCAGTCTTTTGAAGTTGCCAGTCGCTGCTGGCGTGGTGTGGTGTGTGTTTACCTGCTAACTTTGTGTGTGTGTGTGTGAGAGAGAGAGAGAGAGAGAGAGAACCAGTCTTTTGAAGTTGCCAGTCGCTGCTGGCGTGGCGTGGCGTGGCCTGTGTGTGTGTGTGTGTGTGTGTGTGTGTGTGTGTTTACCTGCTTAACTGTGTGTGTCGTCTGCATGGTTTTACTCCCGATGCCTCGTCACTGCCTCCTCCTCCGCCGCCAACCACTAACAACATGGGCAAGGGTGAGCTACGCCATCTCTCCTTCTCTCTTTCTATCTCTCTCTGCTATTCTCTCTCTCTCTCTCTCTCTCTCTCTCTCTCTCTCTCTCTCTCGTGTAGTCTCTCTGCATGTTCAGTATATTAATTATCCTGCATGTTTGTAGTAAATTAAAGAAATATGATTAGAAATGAAAGACTAGAACTAAAAACTTTAACAGACTATTATGACAGTTATGAAATATAATTACACCAATTAGTATTGGTCAGCTGGAATCCTGTCCAGTCTAGTTACTGCTGGTCAGCTTGTTTGTATTGAGCATTGATACTCAGAATTATACTCATATTGATACTCATAACTGATAAGGTCTAACTGATGCTTGTGTGTAATAACTGATCATCAATTCTAGTGATTGATGAGTGATTGATAATGATTCATAACTAACACTGACGTTGTAGCTTATGATCAATATACTAATGATTGTTAAGTGATGATTGATTCAGTTGATTAAGTAATATTGATTCATGACACTTGCGATAAATGATAATCAATACTACTAATCAATTTTATTTGTAGAGCGCTCAAATGCAATACATTGTCTCATGGCGATGATCAATGCTAGTGATTGATACGAATGATCAATATTTTTACTGATTGTCATGTGGTGGTGGATATTAATTGATAGCTGATTATCTAATGATTGATATTAATTGATAAGTGATGATCTGATGGTTGATATTGATTGATAGCTGATTATGTAATGATTGACATTAATTGATGAGTGATTATCTGATGGTTGATATTGATTGATAGCTGATAATGTAATGATTGACATTAATTGGAGTGATTATCTGATTGTCGATATTGATTGATAGCTGATTATGTAATGATTGACATTAATTGATGAGTGATTATCTGATTGTTGATATTGATTGATAGCTGATTATGTAATGATTGACATTAATTGATGAGTGATTATCTGATTGTCGATATTGATTGATAGCTGATTATGTAATGATTGACATTAATTGATGAGTGATTATCTGATTGTCGATATTGATTGACGGCTGATTATCTGATGGTTGGTGTTGTGTGTCCTCTCTACAGAGTAGCTGAATGAGACGTGACGTTCCCAAGACCAGTCTGGCCTTCTACTGCCCTCAACCCCATCCCTCCATCTTCTACTGCCCTCCTCCGACCCCTTCATCCCTCCATCTTCTACTGCCCTCCTCCGACCCCTTCATCCCTCCATCTTCTCTCCTCCGACCTCCTCTCCATCCCTCATCCCTCCATCAGTTCTTCTCTTCAGTCCCTTCCCACACACACACACACACACACACACACACACACACACACACACACACACACGCACACACACATAGACACAGTCACTTCACCTGACCTGATGACTGGGGTGGGCGAATGAGCGAGTTTACGTCTGTGTGTGTGTGTGTGTGTGTGTGTAGTTGCTCCCTGCTGTTAATAAATGTTTGACACCTGACTCTCTCTTTCCTTGGTCCTGGTGGTGCTGCTCTTGGTGTGTGTGTGTGTGTGTGTGTGTGTGTGTTAGTGTTTTAGCTGCCTGTGAATAGCAAAGCTTCACCAAACCCCCAACACTCAATGACTCTCTTGTCAAAACCCCCTGTGTGTGTGTGTGAGTGTGTGTGTGTGAGAGAGCGAGAAAGAGAGAGTCAGTATTCTACATATACATACATATACAAAGATCCCCTCCCTGAAATTGCTTATGTGTGAAAGATGATTCTTACTGTCAAGATGATTAACACTGAATCTGATTGCACAGTTAACACACACACAGACACACACACACACACACATGCAAAACTACACATATTTGGGACATCGTATGTTAGTTTTGATTTCAGCAGAGAGGATATCAGCTTACAGTTGAGCTCGCGTATTTTCCTCTTTCTGTCGGATTGTTGTTTTTCTTGTGTTTTATTTTATTTTATTTTCTATATTTTTGTCTGTGTTAAATGAAGTCATGATTGTGGTTCTAGAGGAGTCCCTTGGGTGCCTGTGGTTCTAGAGAAGTCCCTTGGGTGCCTGTGGTTCTAGAGGAGTCCCTTGGGTGTCTCTGGCTCCACGTTCTCTTCTCTCTCGGTCCGCAGCTTTAACGTCTGCCAAGGTGCTGCTGCTGAGGTCACTAAGCATCCCTTGGTGACCTAGGAAACGGAGGCTGTAAACTCAGCCACCTCCGTTAGTTTAGTTTAGTTGAGATGCGTCCATCATGGTGGACTAGCTCAATTACTGGCCCGTCGTACCTTAGCAACCCACCGCATCTCGCTGTGCTCTCATTGGACAAGTGCACTTTGGTGGGCGGAGCAGACGAAGGATCAGGAAGTAAAGATCTGACTCTGATCTGGTTCTGATCCGGAGGTCTGTGAAGGGCACCTTATGTAGGTTTAGGAGTTAGAAACACAGTAGTATTTAACTCTGTGCACGCACACACACACACACACACACACACACACACACACACACACACACACACACACACACACACACACACACACACACACACACACACATATTAACAGATAAACCTACCTATGTTTTAATTACCCTCACATATATTCTCATATTAATGCAGACGATTGCAAGTTAATAAATTAGAATTTTTATTACAACATGTTTCATCAATGGGGAACTGTGCATACTTAAACTGCTCATGTCTTGTACGTACACACACACACACACACACACACACACAGACTTGTACAGAGCTTAATGACCTACATGTTTGATAATATTTCTATTTGTAGAGTTTGTGTTTTGTGGAGCTCTGAGAATGTTGGCTTTTTGTGGAAGTTGTTTAAATAAAAGCCAGAGGTGAAGAAGTGTCCAGTCTTTTTCTTGGGTCTCTCTTTAGGACATTACTACATTACTGTGTGTGTGTGTGTGTGTGTGTATTTCAGGGTCCAACAGCAGCAGTAGTGTCCAGTCTGTTCTTTTGTCCCAGGCTTTCTCTCTCTTTAGGAGTCAACATTTACATTACTCTGTGTGTGTGTGTGTGTGTGTCTAGGAGTCAACATTACATTTACATTACGGTGTGTGTGTGTGTGTGTGTGTGTGTGTCTTCAGGAGTCAAGATCACATTTACATTACTGTGTGTGTGTGTGTGTGTGTGTGTGTGTGTGTGTGTGTGTCTCTTTAGGAGTCAACATTACTTTAACATTAATGTGTGTGTGTGTGTCTTTAGGAGTCCAGATCACATTTACATTACTGTGTGTGTGTGTGTGTGTGTGTGTGTGTGTGTGTGTGTGTGTCTAGGAGTAAACATCATATTTACATTACTGCTCTACACCCTAAGTTTGCTTACAAATATTTGTATTTGTGTATGTGTCTGTCTGTCTGTCTGTCTTTGAGTGTGTGATACAGACAAATACACATACACACACACACACATACATGCGCACACACACACACACACCAGGGCAGAAAGACACACAGACTCAGTAACAGAAGACAGTTACTGAGCTTTTGTATTTCTAATGGCTGTGTGTGTGTGTGTGTGTGTGTGTGTGTGTGTGTGTGTGTGTGTGAGCGAGAGAGAGGAAAATGTATTGTGTTATTGATTGTGTGTGTGTGTGTGTGTGTGTATCTGTCTTGTGTATATGTCTGTATAAATGAG
>JAODXP020000032.1:25597775-25605275 GCA_027497455.2 Sardinella longiceps | reverse complement strand
TACACACACTCACAACTCCATGAAGAACTCACTGAGGGCCTACCGCAGAGACGGATTCACCAAGATCCCGCAGAACCCTGTAAACACACACACACACACACACACACACACACACACACACACGCACATGCACACATACACACAAATGCGCATACACACACACACACACACATGCATAGACTCACACGCACAAACATACAGTGTACACACACACACACACACACACACACATCTGTGGTCTGTAGTTCTAAGCTGCTGTTGAGTTCTAGCACCCCAGGTGTGTGTTTGTGGTGGTTCTCTTCATCTTGATTTCCAGGAACTAAAGTTTACACACACTCTCTCTCTCTCTCTCTCTCTCTCTCTCTCTCTCTCTCTCTCTCTCTCTCTCTCTCTCACACACACACACACACACACACACACACACACACACACACACACACACACACACACACACACACACACACACACACACACACACACTCAGGAACTAAAGTACATCTTCATCCCTGCTGAGGACCGGGACTACATCATGCTCAAGGCAGCCATCCAGGGAACCAAAGTCCCTACGGGCAAAGACAGGGGAGACAGGTGTGTGTGTGTGTGTGTGTGTGTGTGTGTGTGTGTCTATGTCAGTGTCTGTGTGTGTATATGTGTAGTGTGTCTGTCTGTCTGTGTGTTTGTGTGGCTCTACCTTCACCTATCCATGCCTTGATGTGTGTGTGTGTGTGTGTGTGTGTGTGTGTGTGTGTGTGTGTGTGTGCGTGAACAGTGAGGTTGGTTAAACTTGTAAATCTGATCTCCTCTCTGTGTTGTGCTGGTTCATTGTAAAATAATGTGCACTTCCACTAGTGTCCTCTAGATGGGGCTACATGTCTGTAAATACCTCACACCTACTGGACCTCACAACAGAGCTGAGCAGAGCAGGACTTCACTGCAGCCTGACCCAGCCAGGACTTACTTCTGACCGTGTGTGTGTGTGTGTGTGTGTGTGTGTGTGTGTGTGTGTGTGCGTGCGTGTCTGTGTTTGTTTCCTCCGTCTTTCAGGCCCTCAATGTATTTCAGCTACAAACACCCTCAGGAAAAATTCAAGATCCTCCACCCAGACTTCATCACCTATGTAGTGAAGAGGTGAGAGTGGTACACACACACACACACACACACACACACACACACACACACACAGACAGACACTTGTACACATAATCACACACACACACACACACACACACACAGACACTTGTACACATAATCACACACACACACACACACACACACACACATACATATAAACACACTCACGCACACACACACACAATAATACAGGTATAAACACACTCATGCACAATACACACACACACACACACACACACACACACACTCATACACTCTCACACACATAAGCACCCATGTACAGTTCTAGTTCTTTTCGTGGTTCCAGAGTGGCGTCTGATAGTTCCGTAATAGAACTGTGTAAGTAATTCCAGAGGGGTTCTGATAGTTCTGTTATAGAACTGTTTGTGTTTGTGTTTGTAGAGTGGGTTCTGAAAGTTCCGTAATAGAACTGTGTATGTGTTTGTGGTTCTAGAGTGTGCTCTGAAAGTTCCGTAATAGAACTGTGTTTGTGTTTGCCAGGTTCCTGAGGTCCCGTCAGCTGAAGTCCAAATACGCCGACCTGTACATGCCCAGCACTGGGGCTCTTATGCTGTTCACAGCACTGCACACCTGTGACCAGGTACACACACACACACACACACACACACACACACACACACACACACACACACACCTGTACATGCCCAGCACTGGGGCACTTATGCTGTTCACAGCACTGCACACCTGTGACCAGGTACACACACACACACACACACACACACACACACACACACACACACACACACACACACACACACACACACACACACTGTACATGCCCAGCACTGGGGCTCTTATGCTGTTCACAGCACTGCACACCTGTGACCAGGTACACACACACACACACACACACACACACACACACACACACCTGTACATGCCCAGCACTGGGGCTCTTATGCTGTTCACAGCACTGCACACCTGTGATCAGGTACACACACACACACACACACACACACACACACACACACTGTTAATGCTAATTTCTAATCTGTGTTTTCTGTGTTCTTACCTCATCTGTATTTAATTTATGTGTTTGCATTGATATGTGTGTGTGTTTGTGTGTGTGTGTGTGTGTGTGTGTGTGTGTGTGTGTGTGTTTCATCCTCTAGGTGTCAGCCTATGGTTTCATAACCCGTAACTATGGGGAGTTTTCTGACCACTATTACGACTCCCACAACAAACCACTGAAGTTCTTCGCCAACCACGACCTCAAGATGGAGTCTCGCATCTGGGAGATCTTACACCTGCGGGGGGCTATTACCCTCTATAGGGGGCGATAACACACACACACACACACACACACACACACACACACACACACACACACAGTGTGTTTGTGTGAGAGTTTGTGCGTACGTGTGTATCTTCCTCTCTCACTCTCTGTATGTATGTAAGTGCGTGTGCATGCTTGTGTATGGAGTTCATTACTTTGGGGGGGGGCTGGTCATCACTTGCGTGTCACTTAAAAAACCACAACAAAATGGTCTTTGACTTCACACACACACACACACACACACACACACAGACCATACACACACTATAATGTAGCAACACTACATTACAATCTGGAATTGAATGTTCCTGTTCCTTTGTATAGTTTTGTCGATTCTGAAGACTGATTTTTAAAGCCTCAGACTTTAAGATTTTGTATTTATTTTTATTACTTATTAATCAGAGAAATTATTATTTTTATAGTTTAATTGGAAGATAATTGACTTGATTCTGTTAATTAAACAGGAACTGAATACAACACAGCTGTTGTGGGAGCATGGGTCTTTCTACGTGTGTGTGTGTGTGTGTGTGAGCATGGGTCTTCCTACGTGTGTGTGTGTGTGTGTGAGCATGGCTCTTTCTATGTGTGTGGGTGTGAGCATGGGTCTTTCTATGTGTGTGTGAGCATGGGTCTTTCTATGTGTATGCGTGTGTGTGTGTGTGTAAGCATGGGTCTTTCTACGTGTGTGTGTGTGTGTGTGAGCATGGGTCTTCCTACGTGTGTGTGTGTGTGTGTGAGCATGGCTCTTTCTATGTGTGTGGGTGTGAGCATGGGTCTTTCTATGTGTGTGTGTGTGTGGGGGGGGGGGGGTGAGACAGAAGAAAGGCCTTCTCGTTTGTGTGTATTTGATGTGTGTAGCATTGTTAGTTAACACTTTCTGTGTGTGTGTGAGAAGGAAGACCTGCTTGTATGTGTGTGTGTTGCAGACGTGTAGCGTTGTTAGTTGGCACTCATGTCTGTGTGTGTGTGTGTGTGTTTCAGGTGTAGTGCTGTTAGTTAGCCCTCTTATCTGTGTGTGTGTGTGTGTGTGTGTGTGTGTTTCAGGTGTAGCGTTGTTAGTTAGCCCTCTTATCTGTGTGGCGACAGGTGCTGGAAGCTTCTGAGACCGTCATCAGTCTTCTCCCACAATGCATTGCGTCTGCAAGACTGCCTGCTTTAGTGTGTCACTCACTGGGAGCTGACGCTGCCTGTGTGTGTGTGTGTGTGTGTGTGTGTGATTTTGCAAGAGAGTGTGTGAGTGTGTCTGACTGCTCTCAGTGTCAAGTCAATTCTCTAGGCTTTCTCTCCTGAAAGAGCATAGCGGCTGCAGACAAAAAACACCACACAACACACACACACATTTAACAGCCTGTAGATGTTCTCTCACACATACCACATAGACAAAATATTGCACACCTAAAATAGACACACACACACACACACACACACACACATCAGAAGGGGAAAGCAATGCTCACACTGCACACACACACACATCTGTGGGGGAAATCAGTGCTCCTCGCTACACACACACACACACTACATACACACACACACACACATCAGAGAGGGAAACCAGTGCTCCTCGCTATCAGCAGTCAGTCTGCTGTAAGATCAATGACTCAGAAAATCCAAAGGCAAACATAACAAAGAGAGTTATGTGTGTGTAGGCTACCGTACTGTATGTGTTTGTGTGTTAGAGGTCTCTCTTGTTTGTGTGTGTGTAAGAGGTCTTAGCTGTGTGTGTGTGTGTGTGTAAGAGGTCTTAGCTGTGTGTGTGTGTGTGTGTGTGTGTGTGTGTGTGTGTGTGTGTCTGAGCTGACGACCCACTCCAGAACCGGACCCTATGGGACAAAATAAAGACTCTATTCTCATTCCGAGGGAGATACCAAGTACAGTGGGTTCCACCTGTCCAGCCCCCCCACCTGCGCCAGAACTGAGCCAACACTCTCACTCTCCCTCCTCTGTGTAGTGTCTGTCTCAGCAGAAACCGGTCCCAGTGTGACTGTGGACTGTGAAGTCATCAAACCAGTTTGCCTAGCAGTGCAGCCTACACTGCCCCCTTGTGGACTGGCCCGGTAGCTACCGTGGCACTGCCACACACAACCCACCGGCACTAGTCTGCGAGGAGCAAAGGTGCTGTCAGTGTGCGGTCCTCCGAGACTGTGGGGCAGGTCTGGCGTCCGTCCTCTCGGCCTCAATCCGTCCGTCCTCCCAGGCCGCGGCGGCGGAGGCAGTGCTGGTAATCCCCGCTGGTGATGCTGACTGGCTGGCTGTTCTCTGGGGCCGGAGGAAGCAGAGACCCAGTCAGTCGCATTAATTAGCCAGTTTCCCCCGATATCTCCTGGGTGGGTTTTGGTGGGGAGGTGGGGGGGTTTGCCTGCTTCACGACTTCTCCAGTCTCAGAGAAGTGCTTTGAAGTGCAGGCTTACTACAGCTATTATGCAGCAGCATTCGTGCAGCACATTTCCCCCATCCGAGACACTATCATGGCAGTACATCTTCTCTACACTGAACTCTGAGTTGGCTCTGTGGTCTATTAGCTACATTCTCATATTATTATTCAGATAATCTCATTCCAAAAGCGCCAACCAACCAACCTGTGAAATGATGATACATTATGCACCCTTATTAATATTTTAACAGCTTGCTTTCTTTTACATCACGTCTTGAAAGCGTTTATGATGAAATGACCCAATTTCTGCGCAGCAAGGCGCTTTCATGTCTCGCTGAAGTTTTTTTTTCCCCACGATTGGTAAGCCAGTCGGAGGGGCGCACTGGGACATCGGTAGGATAGCCGGTGGCAGCCAGGCAAGCAGGCAGGCAGGCAGGCAGGCATCGATGACGGGGGAAAAAACGCTGGAGCTGAATCCGGAGTGGGAGGGTCGAAATGCGGGCTGCGCTCCTCCGAGTGGGTTGGCCAAGTGACAATGTAAATCGCTGCCAAGCTGAGTATACGGTTTCTCGCTCCGAGGAGAGAGAATAACTTCTTACGAGCATTTATTTCTGTAGCCGATTAAGACGGAAGGCTATAACCTAGGCTACTACACTGCGATAAAGTAGGTTTTGGCACAAGACGGCAGTTGGAATCGGAGAGACGCGGATCAGGGCTTTAAAACCTACTTTTGCCGAGTTCTGGGGGGGCCGAAGAGCTCGCGACTGCGGTGCGTGGAAGTTGGATTTGGTTCGCAAGAGCTGCTGCGCTAACGTCGTCCTGACTTCCAAACGCGGTTTCTGTTATTTATATTGAGTCCAAGGTAAGTCTTAACTGTACAATCACTTGTTGATGTTTCTAACCAGTAGAATGCTGCCTGTTTTTTTGTTATGTGAATACCATGGTCGGGTGGAAAAGACAAAGTCTGTCCCGTGAGATTCCGCCCGCATAACTTGTTCATACACTGGTTTAATCACTAGCTAGCTAGTACATCTACTGGGTGGCTAGCTAACTATATATCCATGATTTACACAGATAAAACCTTACTTTTGTGTTTTAGCTAGCTATTTGTCCGAACAATAACGTCACGTTTCGTGGTGTGGGCACAAGCTTTTAGCTGGTGAGGTCAAGTTGAGGCGAAACACTCAGAACTTTTCCTTAGTGGAGTTCTATAGTCGATATGAAGGCGATATTAGACAACTCCTAGCCAACTAACTAACTAGCTCGTCTCAACCATTCCGGTTTTGACTTGGCGGATTATCAGTCCACCCTAGAGAGAGCCCACGGGGTCCCTGCCCTCGACCACCGCAAGTTGATTTACCGCTTAGCGAGACCCCATGTCGCGAGCTGTTTTCGGGATTTGTTGTCCGCGCAGCCAGAGGTTGAGAGTGCAATCCCATCATCGCCGGAGCTACTACAGACGCACGTTATTGAGACAACAACATGTTAAACGCTAAAGCGCATTAGTTATGTGACTTATTATGGGGTTGAAGCAAAGCTGAAATGTAAACAAGTGAAGGCCACTTTTTTCCCCTCAACAGTCTTGCAGCGACTGCATGCATGACACGTAGTAGGCTTGGCTTCGTGTTGCCACCGGTTACCTTCCATCAGGCTGTGTGTATTAACGATCCATCACATTAATGTGAGGGTACAACATCGAGGTAGGGTACCAATAATCCATACCATAATACTATATTACTTGCTTGTTACCTGTTATAGCAGATAAAATGTTAACTTAGTTGACCTGAGGCTTGTAGGCTACTACAGTTCAATAAACTTGGGTGTACGAGCCTACTGCATTCAACTCTTTAAGTGTTTGTTGGATTCGATTAGGCTACGACTGGTGTCTCTTTCCAAATTCAATTAGGCTATCTATCTTTCGGCCGGCCTGGACCGAGGATAATGTTAATCAGATAGCCACACACACTAAACTTTCTCATCGTTATTGCAGCGTTGCACCAGTGCGTAAAAAAAGCCTCTTCAATTCAATTGGGGTCAGTTAGGAGCAGAGGAGGCGATTCCTCTTCCCCCCGCCCCGGTCCTCTCTCTCCTTCAGGAACTCTCTCTCGCGCACATCACGGAGCTCCCCGCCAACTAGCCCGAGCGCTCATGAGAGGCCTGACTGCCTGCCTACCGGCCCCGGGGCGAGAGACGAGAGACGCGCGCGCGGTTATTGGGAGTGACAGCTCTGCTTACAACTCCTCTGTGTGCTTAGTTCTCTCTGTGTGTATATGAGTGTGTGTGTGTGTGTGTGTGTGTGTGTGTGTGTGTGTGTGTGTGTGGCAGTGCAGACTCGCTGCGCTGCCAGTGCCAGGTTATGTAACCCAGCAGCCTCCATCACCAAAAGAGTGGCGCGAGAGAGCGTGCCATAACGGGCCGTCGGTCTATCCCGCCCTTCCCCTTCCGTGCAGCCTGAGCGAGCCCTATTCTATCCTCCTCGCGCTGTGTGGCTGACTGGCTGGCGCGCGCTGTGTTTGCCGCCGCTGCTCGTGGAGATTGTGGGGGTCACGGTCATTACCAGTCAGAGGCACGAGGCAGACACGATAAAGTTGCTAGAATCGATGAACCACTTTCCCCTCACTGCAGTAGGAGAAGGTGCGAGCACGCGCGCGTGCGTGTTGGGTGTTTATTGTTGTCGTTTTTACATGATTTAAACTCC
>JAODXP020000032.1:25558420-25567675 GCA_027497455.2 Sardinella longiceps | reverse complement strand
GTGCTGTTACCACAGGGTTTTCTGTCTCTTTAAGAGCATTTGTTTACTGATGACATCATCGTCTCCTAGGCAACAGGAAGTAGATTAGTCTTTCTTTCTGGTCTAAAAGTTAGACAGGAGCCTCATGTTTTTTGGCTGATTTTGATCCATGTCCATCTACTGTGTCTCCTTAGCTTAAGGATGCATTGTCGGTAGGTAATTCATAAATATGATGTTAGATATTATTTCATAGCAATATAATGTGGAAATATGCATATATTAGCGTGTTAGTGACACTTGTCTTATGCTAGCTAATGCTAGGTAATTTGCTACATAGCTGGATAATTTCCTTTGTCATAATTCAATACACTTTGCTGTATCTTCAGTTTATTCAAGCTTTATTTATGCATTGAACCTTACAATTCTGTATATTGTATTTTTTGTAGTTTTACCCTACTTCTCATCTACCATTAAACAAGAGTTGAATAGCCTCTTCAAGCGTGGTTATTGGGAAGAGGAGTTATCCGTCTGTCGACCTATGCAGGGCGTGTAGGAGGGGCAGAACAGTAAAACGACAGCTTCCTCACGGGCTGAGATACCACAGAGAAGGTCAGTTGCATCACTTCAGAACCTCACGAAGGAGATTCGCTCAGAAGAAATTAGGCTTCCTCAGCATTATGGAAGAAGAGAAGTTAAAGCCAGCTAGCCTAACTAGCCAACATGGTGGATCAGCTAAACTCTCTCATGTCTCCTCTACTAGCGCAGTAGCTGCATTAGCCTTAGCAGATGCTGAAGCAGCCAAGGCCAAAGTGAAATTTGCAGAAAAGGAAATGCATATCAAAATGCAAAAGGCACATCTAGATGCAGAGAAGGTTTGCTTAGAAGCACAACTTGAAGTTTTAGATGCTGAAAAAACTGCAGCAGCGGCAACTGCTAAAGCAGAAGCACTAGCAGCCGTTCTTGGTGGTAATGAATCACAAGCAGGACACAGTTTAAAGGAATATGCTCAGCGAACTAAGGAGTATGTAGAGGAGCAGACTAAGCTGAGAGCTAGCAGCCAAGCAGGTGTGTTTGCCATGCCAGAAGAACGATCTGAGATGCAAGTTCTTCAAGAGGACCGAACTCCCCCTCACAGCAGGCTTTCTTCCAGACCCCCTTCTGTCATTGGTGAACATCTTCCCATTGTTACCCCAGTCAGCATTGAGAGACATGTGACTCACTCTGGTGCTAATGTTACCAGGCCTTTAGCTAACAGAGGACATTCAGACAGCCATATGGAGCAAAAGCCCAAGGCACGCTTTGACCATGTGAGACCACCTGAAAATCACAGCTACTTACCTGCTGATGTTAGACATCACAATACAGTGCAACCGCCAGTCTCACAACCGCTTCCTCAGTTTCAGGCCTACCCTATGCCTCAAGCTTACCCTAAGCTGAAACAAAGTCCACCTCCACCCATGACGCAAGCTCATTCTTCCAGCCCATTAAAGGCTCACTATGGAGACAATACCATGTCTGATCTTGTGAAGTTCATGGCACGTAGGGAAGTCATCGCTACAGGTTTGCTACAGTTCGACGATCGTCCTGAGAACTTCAGAGCCTGGAAAGCATCATTCCTAAACACCACATCAGGCCTTGACATGTCCGTTAATGAAGAGATGGACTTGCTAGTTAAGTGGTTAGGCACTGATTCAAGGGAGCAAGCAAAGCGGATAAGAGCCGTGCATGCTTATGATCCTGCAAAAGGCCTAGAGGTGATTTGGCAACGGCTTCATGAATGCTTCGGGGCCCCTGAAGTCGTTGAGAATGCGCTACTCAAAAGAGTGGACAGCTTTCCAAAGATCACAAACAAGGATTGGAGAAAACTGAGAGAGCTTGGAGACCTGTTGATGGAGCTTCAAGCAGCGAAGTCAGATGGAGCGTTTCCTGGTCTTGCCTGCTTAGATACAGCAAGGGGCATATCCAGCATTGTTCAAAAACTGCCCTTTAATCTACAAGAAAGATGGATGATGCTAGGCTACACGTTCAAAAGGCAGCATGGAGTGTCTTTTCCACCATTCTCTGTTCTTGTTGATTTCGTATCAGACCAAGCAAGGATGCGCAATGATCCCAGTTTTCTTCCTCCGCCTCAAGGTGAACACACAAAGCAAGATGCTCTCAGAGGCGCTAACAGAGCAGCGGTCTCTGTCCACAAAACGGATGTCCCTTCAGATAGGGCAACAAACACAGATGCGCAGAAGGTAGACATTGATCTTGCAAAGATGTGTCCGATCCATAAGAAACCGCATCCACTGCACAAATGTCGTGGTTTCAGGGAAAAGCCCTTTGAAGAAAGGAAAGCCTTTCTAAAGCAGAATGGTATTTGCTTTAAATGCGTGTCATCAACCTCACACTTAGCAAAGAGTTGTGAGAAGCCGGTGAAATGTAATGAGTGTGGTAGTGAGAAACACCATTCGGCTCTCCACCCAGGACCAGCGCCTGAGATTGTGAAGGCTCCCACCCCCACTGAAGCTCATGGCGGGGAGGGAGGTGATCCTCCTAAAGAAGAGCTGTCAACCAGCTGCACAAAGGTCTGTGGAGCAGATCTAAGTGACAAAAGTTGCTCCAAGATATGCGCAGTCAAAGTATTTCCAACCGGTCACCAGGATGAAGCAATCAAGATATACGCAGTCATTGATGACCAGAGTAACCGGTCTTTGGTGAGATCGGAATTCTTTGACGTCTTCAACTTGCAGAGTGAGACTTCTCCTTATAGTCTGAGGACCTGTGCCGGCATGGTAGAGACAACTGGGAGACGAGCGCACGGCTTTCAAGTGAGCTCCTTGGATGGACGTGTCACTCTATCTCTGCCGACCTTAATAGAGTGTAACAACATCCCGGATAATCGCTCGGAGATCCCCACACCACAAGCAGCTCTCCATCATCCGCACTTACGGCCAATAGCAGGAGAAATCCCGGAACTCGATCGTGATGCTCCAATCATGATGTTGATTGGCAGAGACATGATCAGGATACATAAGGTGAGGAAACAGATAAACGGACCTCATGATGCCCCATACGCCCAAAGATTGGACCTAGGGTGGGTCCTAGTCGGGAACGTATGTTTGGGACGAGTCCACAAGCCACCGAGTGTTGATGTCTTCACAACCAACACCTTGGAGAATGGCAGGCAGTCACTCTTCAAGCTTTGCCCTAATGCTTTTCAAGTGAGAGAGAGCATCTGTAAAGCAGAGAGTCCAAGAACACACATTAGTGTTACAGACAACACAAACATACAGCCTACAAGTGATGGCATCTTCCAGAAGACGGACGATGATGAGAAGATAGGCCCATCCTTTGAGGATCTGACCTTCCTTGACATCATGAAACAAGGCTTCTACAAAGACGAAGACAACAGCTGGGTAGCTCCTCTTCCCTTCAGACCTCAGAGGCAGCGTTTACCCAACAACAGAGAACAGGCCTTCAATCGCTTCAGGTCGCTAGAGCGATCCTTTTCAAAGAAACCTGCCATGAAGGACCACTTCTTTGGCTTCATGGAGAAGATACTGAAGCTAGGTCATGCCGAAGTAGCTCCTCCTCTCGCGAAGCATGAAGAATGCTGGTATCTGCCGTTGTTCGGGGTCTACCACCCCAAGAAGCCGGGACAGATCAGGGTGGTCTTCGATTCAAGCTGTCAGTACGACGGTGTGTCTCTTAACGACGTACTCCTGACTGGCCCCGATCTCAACAATACCCTCTTGGGAGTTCTGATACGCTTCAGAAGAGAAGCCGTGGCTATCACTACGGACATACAGCAGATGTTTCACTGCTTTGTAGTCAGGCCACAAGACAGGAACTTCCTCCGTTTCTTCTGGTATCAAGAGAACGATGAAAGCAAAGGTGTCGTCGAGTTCAGGATGAAGGTCCACGTCTTTGGCAACAGCCCTTCGCCTGCTGTCGCGATTTATGGTCTTCGACAGGCAGCGAGAGAGGCTGAAGCAGAGTATGGAGCGGACGCACGAGAGTTCGTAGAGCGAGATTTCTACGTCGACGACGGGTTGAAATCACTGCCCACTGCTACTGCTGCCATCGACCTTCTTAAAAGAACTCAAGAGATGCTGGCGTGTTCTAACTTGAGACTCCATAAGATCACTTCGAACTGCAAAGAAGTCATGAGCGCCTTCCCGGCAGAAGACCATGCCAGTGGTCTCAGGGATTTAGACCTTGGCAGCGACTCATTGCCAGTTCAACGAACACTTGGAGTCATCTGGGACCTTACTAAGGATGTATTCACATTCCAGGTGTCAAAGGACAAGAAGCCATTCACCCGCCGTGGTGTCCTGTCCACTGTGAACGGGTTATACGACCCACTTGGATTTGCCGCACCGGTCGTCATTCAAGGTAAAGCTCTGCTTAGAGACCTTACAGCAGACACTCAGGACTGGGATATGCCTCTACCCAGTGAAAAGCAGCATCTGTGGGAACAGTGGAGAGACTCTTTACAAGAGCTCCAAGGTCTTCAGATATCTCGACCTTACACTCAAGCCTCTCCTTCAGCTGCTCAACACCGGGAACTTTGCATCTTCTCAGACGCCTCTGTCACAGCTATAGGTGCAGTTGCTTACCTTAGAATCACGGATGCTGATGGGAACCTCCACACAGGTTTCGTCCTTGGGAAAGCCAAGCTTGCCCCACGTCCAGACTTGACAGTTCCACGTCTAGAACTCTGCGCCGCTGTTCTGGCTGTCAACGTGGCTGAGCTCATCAAGTCAGAGATGGATTTGGAGTTTGACGAGATGAACTTCTTCACAGACAGCAGGATAGTTCTCGGCTATATCAACAATGAAAAGCGCAGATTCTATGTGTTTGTGAACAACAGAGTCCAAAGGATTAGAAGAAGCACCAAACCGCAACAGTGGCATTACGTGCCAAGCAACCACAATCCGGCAGACCTTGCAACCAGGTCTGTGCCTGCCGCTGGCCTAAGAGACACCATATGGCTCACAGGCCCAGCATTCTTGACTCAACCAGAGCAGACGCTTTGCAGCGCAGACACTTTCGATCTGGTAAGCCCAGATGAAGATGTTGACGTGCGTCCTGAGGTGACGGCACTCAGCACTGCAGTGAAAGAACAACACCTTGGTGCAGGACGCTTTGAGCGCTTTTCTACCTTGAAGTCGCTGCTCCGAGGCGTGGCGTTCTTGATGCATGTTGCTCACTCATTCAAAGGGGATTCATTGAAAGAGTCGTCAGACTGCAAAGGCTGGCATCGCTGTGCTGTAGTCCGTTCCGTTGATGAGCTTGAAAAGGCAAAGATTGCCATCGTCAAAGCTGTACAAGAAGACACCTATGGGAGAGAAATTCAGTGCATTAGGAATCAGCAAAACATTCCAAAGGACAGCCCCCTTCTTACCTTGAACCCAGTCATGGGGAAAGATGGCCTCTTGAGGGTTGGAGGACGAATTCCTCACGCAAACATTGGAGAATATGACAAGAACCCCATCATAATCCCAGGGAGACATCATCTTGCAGTCTTGATTGTGAGACATTATCACGAGCAGTGTCAACATCAAGGACGGCATCTGACCGAGGGAGCCGTGCGCATGGCAGGCTACTGGATTATAGGAGCCAAACGATGTATAAGCTCTCTCATCTTCAGATGTGTCACCTGCAGGAGACTCCGTGGGAGGTGCGAGGTGCAAAAGATGGCAGATCTGCCCATGGACAGAGTCAGCATGGAACCCCCATTCACATATGTGGGGGTCGATGTGTTTGGCCCTTGGGAGGTCTCCACCCGCCGCACCAGGGGAGGCCACGTCAATGACAAGAGATGGGCAGTCCTGTTTACCTGTTTAAGCATCAGAGCAATCCACGTCGAAATCATTGAGAGCATGGATACTTCCTGCTTCATAAATGCCCTGAGACGGTTCATCGCCATTCGCGGGCCGGTGAAGCAGATACGCTCCGATCGGGGAACCAACTTTGTGGGAGCTTGCAGAGAGTTGGGAATTCCTTCTAACTTGGATGAGAGCAAGGTGACCAAGTTCCTCTCCGATCATGGATGCTCTTGGATCTTCAACCCAGCCCATGCATCACACATGGGAGGTGCATGGGAGCGAATGATTGGCATTGCGCGGAGGATCCTTGACTCCATGATGCTTCAAATAGGAGGCTCAAGGATAACTCATGAGGTGCTTACCACATTGATGGCCGAGGTGACCGCCATTGTGAACTCTAGGCCTCTGATTCCTGTCTCCATGGATCCGGATGATCCGACCATTCTGACACCTGCAACTCTACTTACGCAGAAGACGGGACCGTGTCCTATTCCTCCAGGCGAGTTTGATGGTGCTTGCCTCTACAAACGCCAATGGAAACAGGTGCAGAGCTTAGCAAGCACTTTTTGGGACAGGTGGCAGAAACAATACCTGTCCACGCTTCAGCCAAGAAGAAAGTGGCAAGCTGACAAGCAGAACATCACAGTCGGAACAGTGGTGCTCCTGAAAGACTGTCAATCCAAGCGAAACGACTGGCCACTAGGACGCATCACCAATGTGTTCCCAAGTGAAGACGGAAGGATCCGCAAGGTGGAGATCAAGATCGCCGACAAAGCAGGGACGAAGCTGTTCCTGAGGCCCATTACCCAAGTCGTCACGCTCCTGCCCACTAATTAGTGATGGGACTGTTTGTTGTTTATGTTGTTAAGATTGTGGTATCCCTAGGATACCAGGCGGGGAGTGTGCTGTTACCACAGGGTTTTCTGTCTCTTTAAGAGCATTTGTTTACTGATGACATCATCGTCTCCTAGGCAACAGGAAGTAGATTAGTCTTTCTTTCTGGTCTAAAAGTTAGACAGGAGCCTCATGTTTTTTGGCTGATTTTGATCCATGTCCATCTACTGTGTCTCCTTAGCTTAAGGATGCATTGTCGGTATGTAATTCATAAATATGATGTTAGATAATATTTCATGGCAATATTATGTGAAAATATGCATATATTAGCGTGTTAGTGAACACTTGTCTTATGCTAGCTAATGCTAGGTAATTTGCTACATAGCTGGATAATTTCCTTTGTCATAATTCAATACATTTTGCTGTATCTTCAGTTTATTCAAGCTTTATTTATGCATTGAACCTTACAATTCTGTATATTGTATTTTTTGTAGTTTTACCCTACTTCTCATCTACCATTAAACAAGAGTTGAATAGCCTCTTCAAGCGTGGTTATTGGGAAGAGGAGTTATCCGTCTGTCGACCTATGCAGGGCGTGTAGGAGGGGCAGAACAGTTAGGGTTAGGGTTAGGATGAGGGTTGAGGGGTTAGGGTTGAGGGTTAGGATGAGGGTTGAGGGGTTAGGGTTGAGGGGTTAGGGTTGAGGGGTTAGGGTTAGGGTTAGGGTTGAGGGGTTAGGGTTAGGGTTAGGGTAAGGGTTAAGGTAGTGCCTTTTAGGCTGTGCTGCCTGGAAGGTGCTGTTGAGGGCAAAAACACTAGTGAGCCAGTTAATTTCAGTATGAAACTAAAGCAAACCAAACCATCTAAATTAGTCATGGCTGATGGTCCCACAGCTCAGTGTTGAGGATGCAGTGCAGTGCGGGCCTGGATTGGGCCTTCACCAGCATCCTCCTCCACTCCACTCTGGAAGTGTGTGTGTGTGTGTGTGGTCATGAACTGGCACACTTCATGGGCCCTGGCACACACTCTTCCTATAGCCTGGCTTTGTAAGTGTGTGTGTGTGTGTGTGTGTGTGTGTGTATATAGAGAGAGAGAGAGAGAGAGAGAGAGAGAGAGAGAGAGAGAGAGAGAGAGAGAGTGGTGTGTGTGTGCGTGTGAAGAGAGAGAGAGAGAGAGAGAGAGAGAGAGAGAGAGAGAGAGAGAGAGAGAGAGAGTGTGTGTGTGTGTGTGTGCTGACTCAGTGTGAAGTATAGGGAACTGGTAAACTCTGCCAAGCGCAGTCTTGACCGAGAGCTCAAAGCTGACTGCAGTGCAGAAAAAACTCCATCACGCAACTCATATGAACACACACACACACACACACTGGTCCTCACCTCAGAGGATGACTTCATGTTAAGATTTTTCTAGTTTGTACCAAGATGTCATTAAATAAATATGATAAATATGAAAGCGTAGTTTAATGAAAACAAATTAATTCACACATTCTCTGAGGCTTTTTAAGTGTTTTGCCTTTTTCCTCTAAGCAGGTCGTCAAGTAACTTTAACTTGAAGGTTTTAGTTGAACAGGTGAAGTAGCCCGGCATAACGTTAATAGCCTATAGTCCAGTTTTGATTTCAACCACAGTGACGTCTCACCTTGTGCGTGAGGTCCTCATCATAGGTGAGAGTGACGGTAGACTGCGTCTTGCTGTCCTCGGTGTCGGTATCCAGAGCCGAGGAGCCGTACGCGCTGTCCGGGTAGTATAGGACCTCAGCATCGTCCGCTACTTCCACTTCCATCTCAACCTCCGAACTCAACACCGTTTTCTCCTCGAGCTCTGCGTAAGACATGACTCGCGCCGCGGAAATCAGCACCTGCTGACGAGTCACTTCCACTGTTCTTCTGTCAGAGAGCGTGACTGGGAGATTCTGTCGTGGCAACTTTCTTCTTCTTCCCTGCGTTCGTTCGCTCTCTCTACTCCCCCACCCCCCTTCTCTCGCGCCCTCTCTCCCACCCCCTCGCCTTTCTCGCGCTGTTGGGAGTCTAAATTTCTTCTCCTGGCTGATCAGTACAAACAACTAGTTTTAACGCACATGGCAGGGAATAGAATACACTCGTCTGAAGCAAACGGAGTTCAGTGGATTCTATTAATTTTTAAACAGCGCATCCGACCTCATCCTCATCCTCTCCCGTCGGAACAGAGGAGGTTGGGGGAGCACGCGGGGGCGGTGAAGGCAAAGCGCACCTCACCTCACGCGGGAAATACTCTTCATTCACTGATGCGTGTCTGACTGGCGCGAGTCAGAGCCGTCAGCACCACGGAGAGCGGCGCGCGCACTCTCCGCTACATGAAGCAGCCCAGCCGAGCGAGACTCTCTCTCTTTTTGGCCAAAAGTTTCAAATCCGACATCTTAGCTTTAGTAGACAGGGGAAAACAAACACGTATGACCCGCTTCTCAGTGGGTGTATTTGGGGTGTGTGACTAGAATTAGCAGCATGTGAATTGGGTCTAGTGAATTAGGCAAGTGAGAGAGAGGTCTGCTTTAAGGCTGCTCTGGATGTCTGATAGACAGATAGGCTAATAAATCTGTCCATGGCCCGACTCGGTGACGCTGCTGACCACAGGAAGATATGACGGTGATGATT
>JAODXP020000032.1:25545920-25548420 GCA_027497455.2 Sardinella longiceps | reverse complement strand
AGTTACACACACACACACACACACACACACACACACACACACACACACACACACACACACACACCTGGTGGGGAAGTCGGTGGCGCTGAGGTTGATGTAGTAGTCCCAGGCCCAGTCTCTCATGTCCAGCAGGTCGGCCATGCTGTGCAGGTACGCCTTGAGCAGGCTAGCTCCGCCCCAGATGGTGACCATGCGCCAGGGCGTGGCCCGGATGTTGGGGTACTGATCCGTCATCGCCAGAACCTCTCGGTGCAGGTAGTTTGACCGCTAGAGGGGAAGAGGGAGGGGAAGCAGCCATATTAGTCTCTGCTAGCCTGGGAGTATCCAAGCTCCTTTGCATGTTCCATTTCATTTCACTTTGCAAAGCAGCATGGTGACCATGGCCCATTTTCTCACGAACGACACTCGATTTCATTTTATGTCACCTGGTGGCTCTGGTATTGGCTCTGGTCTTCGTACAGACGCTATGAGACATTTGTAGCGCCCCATAAACAGCTCTGGACGATAGTAAACGATGCTTCCACTATGACAAAATGTATAGGTGGGTCTCCAGACTAAACATCACTTGTGATTCGCCAGGATAATGATAACCATCAGATGCTTATAGAGTGATATGCTTAATAAATTACCTTCAATTAATTCCCCTTAAATTACAAACTTATGTCTACAGTACTAGGGCTGGGCGATAAAACGATAGCGATATGAATCGCGATAGACACGTAGTCGATAGCAATAGAAAATGCGCTCGATAGAACTTTCGATAGAATTTTTTCCCCCGGGCGGATTCTAGCTCCGCTCTGTCCGCATTTTCAAGAGGCGCGCTGCGCTCATTGACTGCGCTCTACCAGAAAGGGCACGCACTGACTGATTGTTTACTAGTTAGCTGCTGCAACTCAGGCTTGCTTTTCATGTAGCCTGAAACTAGTCAGAGATACTTTCAGCTGATTCATGTTCTGATTTAGTAATGCAGGGCAATCGTAATTAATAACTGTGAGTAGATTGTCTGAAAAGTCGGAAAGGCCTGATGAACAACACTGTTCACATACGGACTTGTAAAGTACGACAGCTGACAGCTAACGGTGTACATGACGTTACTGGCTGCAGGGACAGATTTGACGATGTTAGCGCACAACGCTAGCAAAGTAAACATAGGCCTACAACAGACAAAGCTCAAACTAGCTAGTATGGTCAGCAACCTACTGAACACATTAAAGCCGAATGATTTTGTAATTAATCAAACTCATTGAAGTAATCCATGTTATCAAGTAGCCTTGTGTGAAGTGAAAAGCATGCCAGTGCACCAAAACAAACTTCGTTTTGAAGTCACATTATGCTAAGGAGTCTGCTTCAGAACAGTTGCCACATAGGCAACAATGTAAACCATACAACGCCCCTCTCTGATTGGCCTATTTAATAGAAGAATAACATAACATATTTTAGTTAAAATATTAATTTCCTTTATGTATTGGTAGGCCTATTTATTCAGCTTATATTTCAGTGTGGAGAGACATTAGACTTCTCTTAAATTATTATTTTTTTGACTACTAGTTTTATTTAAGGGAGAGAATGGGCTACTTCAGGAGTTTAAAAGAACCCTAAAATAATAGGCCACTTTAAAGCAGAATTCAACCCTGCTCAAACACTATTTTTACTATACATTTATACATGACAGTGCTGCCATTTAATGTAATAACTCTATATTAAAAATAAAATATAAACCTTAAAAAATATCATATTTAAGGTGTTTTGCGCCCCTGGGCCCATTTAAATACGTCATTAAAAAAATTCAATAATTATCGATATCGACCAATATACTGAGCCTATATCGTGATAGAGATTTCAGCCATATCGCCCAGCCCTATACAGTACCCACACAAAACTGAAATCTTCTCATAATAGCACTTTATAATAACCATACTGTTATTAATAGGTTATTAACAATTGCATGATGTTTACTAATCATTAATAGAGAATAATTAACAGTTGGGTAAGAGTAATTAACAGAAATTAAACTGTATTTAACCCCATAGTTGATAGTTACAGTTTTTTTGTGGCTCAATGGTAAAGAGTGAAAAATGAATGTGTTACAATTGGGTTTCATTAACAGATGTCTCAGAGTCTACTTCTGCACAGATGAGCACCACTGGACAATATTTCTCCCTGCGGAAAGGGCTTCCTTCCTGTATTGTGTGACCTCACTTCCTCTGACACCACAACTTCCTGTCAACTGCCCATCCTTCCTTTCAGGACCCCACTGGCTAACACACACACAAACACAGAGAGAGACACACACACACAGACAAGTGCACACACACACACACACACACACAGCCCCACACACAGACACAGACAGGCGCGCACTCACACAAACACACACACACACAGCGCTCTGTACCTTATCCACGTGAATGTAGTAGAAGTGGTCTCGGTGGTAGATGGCTTTGATGAGGCGTTTGAGCTGGCGAACGGCGCGGCCGTGGACCACCAGCACAAAGGCCAC
>JAODXP020000032.1:25535920-25538420 GCA_027497455.2 Sardinella longiceps | reverse complement strand
CAACAGTAATGAACATCATTACTGGACATTTCTCACACGGCTCTGATAATATTCAGCAAAACCGAGTAGCCATTCCTATAGCCTGTCCCCTAGTCGTGAGGGTACGTAGGACCCCGAACCCAAGTCACAGGTCAGCCATATAGATCTGTGATCTCCGTTCTCTAGCGTTATAACCCCGACGGGCGGCCTGCCATGACAGAGACCAAACTCGTCGCAGTATCGGCTGCCTTGCGGGACGGATGAGGGGGGAGATTCTGGCGTTAGCAAACGCGGCACATTCCAGATACTCGTCGCAACTCGTTGCGTGTTGAAACTGTATGCAGCAGCAGCAGCCACATCATCCTCCACCTCTGACCGGAGGATAATAAAGACCCTGTTGTCTGTCGTCTTGTTGTCTGCTCTCTAATCTGCCTGTTCTTCGAGGACTTTTTTAAGCGACACGGGACAGTCACACATCTCTAATTTAATAGAAAGTCGCACTGTTTTTGTTTAGCGGAAGGGTCAGCGCCAATGTGTTTCTTGTTTAACAGAGACAACACTCGATTGTCCATGTTTATGATACGACAAACAAGAATGCCATAACATAACACAGCCCATAACGGTAACACTACATTATCGCGACATATTACATCTGTCAGACACGACACAGTGGCCCACGTTCATCACTGCCACACATATTTGATGATGATGATCACTGCATGAAGACAGTCTAGACATATCAAATCTGACGCTTGCCAAAGAACACTGCGTGATACCCCCGGGCTAGCAAGCAAGTTAACGTCAACGCTAGCTCGACAGAACATTTTTGACTGACGTTTCGGCTAACTACGGGCGACCAGAGTAATATTGTATTTCTCCAAACATTAACTACAGTGCCAGTCCAAAGACTGCTTCGTTGATGAGAGCAGACAGGCAGGGCATCATCCACTTCTCGCTAGCGCTCTGGCTAAGCCACTGACTAGCAGTGTGTTGGACACCGGGGCAACGTAACGTAACGTTAACATGCTCAATGAGACAGCAGCTAGCTAGTCGGGCTACTTAGTCTACAGTGAAATAAAGTCATTTTATAGATTCTTACCTCTGCCTCGCCCTCCTCTAAACTCCGAAGGCTCCATACTACAAGTCCTTGAACCAGGAGAATTGTCAATGCGGCGGCAATGGCGAGTTTGTAGCGTCGGAAGATCCGCTGTACTCGAGTGCTTGCCACCATTTTCCCAATCCCGTGGTGTACATTTAGCAACGAGTGTTAGCAACGAAGGAATCGTTCAAAGGAACCGATTCATCCTGTGTGAATCCTGAGTCATCGAGTTAGTGCATTGCTGGGCAAATAGGCTACACCGCAATCAAGTCTGTCTTGTGATGAACATATAATTTATGCTTCACATTAGATTGCTACAATTAAGCAGGCCTATGCACAACAAACAGACCAATCAGTTAAAATCAAATGTGCTTTTTTGGCATGGTTGGTGAAATTATATTGTCCTAAACATGTCATAGCCTGATAATAGCATAGACCTAATAATAATTTGGTAAAACGATTTTATGTAATAATTAAATAAATATGGAATAGAATAGTAGGCCTAATAACAATTGACAAGGCAATTTAGGGGGAAAACAAAACAAAACAAAACAAAACAAAAAAGAATGGAATATGCATGAGAGATGTAGCCCAGGCTATATCCTGAAATATAAGCATAGGCCTATGTAGGCTAATTGGTAGTCACTTTTGTAATTGAACACACTTATATGGCAGGGTGACTTCACTGTAAGTCACGTCATCTTTTATGACATGCAATTTCGCAGGTGGTAGTGTTGTCCCACAAACATAGGCCCACATTTTAGTTTCTCCTTGTTTTATTGCATTGTCATCTCTGTGCAATTACGGTTGACTTTTTATTGCACTCAATGAATACTAGGCGAACTTACATCTGAGGTCTGAATACATACTGTAGGCTACACTCAGGCATGGACTGGCCATAGGGCATACATGGCATAGGGCTATGCCTGGTGGGCCGACAGTCATTTTTGGGCTGGGGCTGTCATAACTTACTCTCAATTGTCTTGAAGGATGTTGGGCGTCGAATTAAATCTCTCATGTTCATGAAATGTGTCCAACTCAGTCTTATTTTAGCTTGCCATGAAGTTATCGTTGAATAAAATCATGGTGGCCGCAAAGGCCTAAAATGTCCAGGCTATTTTTTGGCCATTCAGTGAGGAGATGCTGCAACTGTGCCTTGACTGCAGTGAGGGCATAGCCTGGCTACTCTAGAGGCAGACAGTCATATGATTGATAAGAGCTAAAAGTAAGCCCAGCATTGGAGTAGGCCTAGGCCTAGCCTATGTGTTGGATCTGGTGACTTGGTTCCAGTATTTAATTCCTCAACTTTCATTCCAAGTTTTTGGGTGTGGTTTTCCACTGACGATGGAATTGGTGGCTTTTTATTGTAGCCAAATGATGTGAAATTACTCATTTCCAGTCTGCCTAAAGGGGACTCCTCCC
>JAODXP020000032.1:25513420-25515920 GCA_027497455.2 Sardinella longiceps | reverse complement strand
ATATACATGACGGATGCACTGCAGCGAAGCCAAGCATAGCGGCGGTTGGTCGCCAGGTCGCATGTTAACTCCATGTAGTCTAGACTGCCCGAAGTAGGTCAGTGTGTTGACAGTAATGTTACAGTCCCTATTGGATTGTTGGACAGTTTGTTTATGATTGACCTATGAATATGAATATGAATATGATCGGTTTCGTTGCACAGGATTGTATGGATGTAACAATCAGATTGTTTTTCACTTTTCTCCAATAAGAATTTGAAAATGCATTATTTTAGACGGCTTAGCATGCTGTAGTATAGCCGAACCGAACCGCGGCTCTATTGGCATATGGGCCGCCGAAGGGGGTGTGATTTGGGATTTGGGAACGGCCGTCTAAAGAGGACTGTAGTAGGCTTGCTGTCCGACATTAGTAAACAAACAAACAAACAAACAAACATGTAAATAGACAAACAAAGAAACAAAGGAAGTTCAGGAGGGGTAGAAATAGAGACAGGTGTGTGTTTTCTATAGTCTTTACCTCAAACTATTTCAAACTCAGAATGCAGTACTGGTCATTGTGTGTGTGTGTGTGTGTGTGTGTGTGTGTGTGTATGTGTGTATGTGTGTATGAGTGTGAATAATAGAGCTCTCTCACACACTCACACACACACACACACACACACACACACACACACACACACACACACACACACACACACACACACACACACACACACAATGAAAGGAACAAGAGAGAGGAGAGTGTGTGTCTGTGTGTGTGTGTGTGTGAGCGTCTGTGAGTGGGAGAGAGAGACGGTGATGTGTGTGTGTGTGTGTGTGTGTGTGTGTGTGTGTGTGTGTTTTGGAGTCTTAGTAAGGAGTTTTTGATGTGGAAAGGGCAAAGACACTGCAGGGGTATAGTGAGCACCACACTCCTACATCTCTCTCTCTCTCTCTCTCTCTCTCTCTCTCTCTCTCTCTCTCTCTCTCTCTCTCTCTCTTCCTCACTTCTCTTGTTCTATTTTTCCATCCCTTCTTCCTCTGTCCTTCACTCCTCCCCCACTCCCTCCTTCCTTCAATGTTGTTATTTTGCTCCATTTTTCCTTCTGACTTTGCTGCTCTCTCTCTTTCCCTCCCTCTCTCTCTCTCGCTCTCTCTCTCTCTCTCTCTCTCTCCTCTCTCTCTCTTTCCTCTCTCTCTCTCTTTCTCTCTCTCTCTCTCTCCCTCCCTCTCTCTCTTTGGCCTCATCTACTCACCCGGCTCTCCGTCTCTCTAGCTCTCGCTCACTCTCTGTCGATAGTGTCTTCCTCCCTCTCTACTTTGGCCCATTAATCACACGGCTCCCGTCCTCGGAATGTAAACTCTGTCGAAAGGTCTTCTCTCTCTCTCTCTCTCTCTCTCTCTCTCTCTCTCTCTCTCTCTCTCTCTCTCTCTCTCTCTCTCACACACACACACACACACACACACACACACACACTCATCACTCACCTGCTAACTGTATCAGTGGTGAAAGCAGAGATACTGGCTAATCCTGTGATACAATCCAGCTAAGTCACGTTACACTGCTCCAGCACACACACACACACACACACACACACACACACACACACACACACACACACACACACACACACACACACACACACACACACACACACACACACACAGGGCACACACACACACACACACACACACACACACACACACACACAATAGCTTCCTTAGCCACACACACATACTGTACACACACCACACAACACGCACACACACACACACACACACACACACACACACACACACACACACACACACACACACACACACAATAGCTTCCTAAGCCATGTGGTGCGTGCCTGCCCTGGCATCTAATGCTGGCCCTGGCCCACACACACACACACACACAAACACACACACACACACACACACACACACACACTGGCATCTAATGCTGGCCCATATGTGATCAGGCTGTCCAAGGGTAATGAGTTCGTTAATGTGTGTAATGACAGACAATCTTCAGATCAGATCAGGTGCAGAGGATTGTCTGTGTGTGTGTGTGTGTGTGTGTGTGTGTGTGTGTGTGTGTGTGTGTGTGTGTGTGTGTGTGTGTGTGTGCATGACTGTGACTGTGCGTGTTTTGATACAGAGTGTCTTAAGACTAGGTCAGGGTGAATGTGTGTAAATCATTCACCTTGAGTGTGTGTGTGTGTGTGTGTGTGTGGTGTGTTTGGCCATAAACATGTTTGTCTCTGCTGTGCTTCAGAGCATACTAGGATAGTGGCTGCACAAGGTGTGTGTGTGTGTGTGTGTGTGTGTGTGTGTGTGTTACAGTTAGGATGATCTTGAACATAAACAAATCCAAACAAAAGCTCTTTCACAGGTTCCACTTGCCAAGATGATGCAGTGTCTTCAGTTCCTAGTTGAGCCGGCCAAGAACATCACCGTTAAACTCAAGGTGCGTAAACACACGCACACACACTGTGTGTGTCTGCAGCCGGAGAGAGAGAGAGAGAGAGAGAGA
>JAODXP020000032.1:25505920-25510920 GCA_027497455.2 Sardinella longiceps | reverse complement strand
GTTAGTCTTCTTTACACTGGTCAACCGCGGACAAGACAAGGTATCATACACACACACACACACACACACACACACACACACACACACACACACACTGAACTGTAACTGAACTGTGTTTTTCAGGAGAGCATTCCACAGCAGTGGCTGATCTGGAAACAGAGGAGCCAGAAAATAGGTGTGTGTGTGTGTTAAACTGTATGTGTGTGTTTTTATACTGTGTGTATGTGTGTGTGTGTGTGTGTGTGTGTGTGTGTGTGTGTGTGTGTATCTGCTTGTGTCTGTGTGTGTATGAATTAATGTGTGTGTGTGTGTGTGTGTGTGTGTGTGTGTGTGTGTGTGTGTGTGTGTGTCTGTGTCTTTGAGACTGTGTGTACAAGTTAATTTTAAGTATATTTCATGAGTGTGTCTAAATGTGTATGAATGGTTTGTCTTTTACAGGTGCAGCAGCTTATATTCCACATGCAGGTATGCACACACACACACACACACACACACACACACACACACACACACATACACACACACACACACACACACACACACACACACACACACACACACACACACACACATACACATGCATGCGTTAACATACACACACACACACACACACACACACACATCACACATAAACACACATGTACACACGCATGCACACACACACTCAGTTCTGTATAAGTGTGTGTTTGTGTGTCAATCTGTAGCTGATTCTCAACTGTTCTGTTTCACAGTGTGGGACTGGATCTGTGACGCTGGAGGTGAGAATAATGTGTGTGTGTGTGTGTGTGTGTGTGTGTGCGTGCGTGTGTGTGATGCTGAATGTGAGAATAATGATTTGCGTGTGTGTATGTTTGTGTGTGTGTGTGTATATCTGTGATGCTCTACGTGAACTTAATGATGTGGATGTGTGTGTGTGTGTAAATGCATGTACTTTATGTGTGTGTGGATCTGTACATGTGAGCTTAATGATATGGATGTGTGTGTGTGTGTGTGTGTGTGTGTGCACCACTATAAGACAACCAATTTTATAAGAAATAATAAACAACATGCTTTCCATGTGTGTGTGTGTGTGTGTGTGCCTTTGTTGGCACCTTCAGTGGAGGTTACCCTTGACCTGGACACAGCGAACCCTGACCTCCTGATCTCGGAGGACGAGAAGCGCATGCGCTGTGGCTTCGAGCGCAAAGAGGTTCCCAACTTCCACCAGCGCTTTGACGGGTGGTGGTGCGCCGTGGGCCTGGAGGGCTTCTCCGCTGGACGCCGCTACTGGGAGGTGGAGGTGAGATGAGAGAGAGAACACCAACACCAACACCAACACCAACCCGCTCTTCTTCTCTTCTCGTGCAGTCTTCCCTCCTTCCCTCTCTCTTTCTTTCTTTTTTGTTTTTTCTCTCTTCACTCTTTCTTCTCTTTCCTCCTCTACTTTTCTTCTTTCTCTCTTTTCTGATCATCTTTTATTTCATGGTAATGTTTTTGTTGATGGTTTATTTTTTTTGAAGTTTTATTTCGTTTTTCATCTTTTCTCTTATCTATGTGTGTGTGTGTGTGTGTGTGTGTGTGTGTTTAGGTGGGTGAGATGGACTGGCGTCTGGGCGTGGCTAAGGAGTCTGCCCTGCGTAAGGGCTTCAAGTCCCTGAACACCAACACAGGCTACCTGACGCTGCGTCTGGAGCGAGGGTCGGAGCTCAAGGCCCTGACCGTTCCGTTCACCGCACTGCCCAGCAGCCTGATCCCGCGCCGCGTGGGCGTCATGCTCGACACCGAGGCCGGACAGCTCAGCTTCTATGACGCCAACACGCGTGCCCACATCTACACCTACAACCAGAGCTTCGACGAGAAGCTGTACCCGCTCTTCGGCACCACGGAGATCATCAGAGACCTGGTCATCCGTTCGCCCGGCCAGCGAAGCACCTGCCTCTGCCCCGCTATGTGCATCTGGGGCTGAGAAAGAGAGAGAGAATGTGTGTGTGTGTGTGTGGGCGGTGTCGGGTGTGTTGAAGTGTGTGTGAGTGTGTGTGTGTGTGTGTGTGTGTGTGTAAAGGTGTCGGAGATCTAAGGGAGTGCTCACCACACAGAGTTCACAAACAGTTAATGTAGACCAATGAGAGAAGGGTAGGATGGTGGTTGTCATAGCAACTGACATCAAAATGAATCTAGTTCTCACGTGGACCTTATCTGATTTGTAGTTCTACTGTAACACTATCTGAAGACTCAATCTCCCATGATTCCTTGCGCTGAGGGAGGATAGAACTGTATTGTATCACAATCAGTAGGAGAGTCAGACTTCTCTTAGCACTAGCTACTCAATCAGGGCCCTCAGGGGAACAAACATCTAAAGCCACTAGCGCTTGTTAGCTGGGATTGACACACACACTCAGTAAAGTTTGTTAGAGAAAGACAACAGTGAGGTAAAAAACAAACAAACAAACAAACAAACAAACACATGAGCATGTCATAAGCCGCTGGATGTTGGTGTGGTAACATGTATTGTGAAGACAGAGGGCAACTCCAGTAAGTTGGGCAGTATTTTAATTTAATGGGCTTTGAATGGGTGTTGAGAATGAGATGAGCTAGTAGGGCTACTGTAGGGTGCTAAAGACTGGGAGCAGAGGGGGTGGAGAAGATTCTCAACTCTTGGGTGGAGCTGGGCAACCAGGATGAGGGCAAATTCACACTCCCCAAAACGGACACATCTAAACACACACGTGACTGCAGACACACACACACAGACACACACACTCACTCACAAAGCATTCCTTCCTGGATGAGAAAGTCACACCTAGTCGGGCTTGAGTGTCAGCCCCGTTGCCATTGACTACCCCATCCTAGCGTTCCGTCTGTAGCCTACTTTTAGCATCTTAAGGTTAGCCTGTAGAAGCCCTGATAGTGTCGCTAGCTGTCACCACAGACCTACAGACACCATTGCTGTTCTTTATACCATCCTACACCTGTAGATAGCCGCCCTGCCTAGCTAGTGTTGTCACAGACTCCCATACCAGAGATCATCGCTGTAAAGATACACTAGCCTATTAGCCTACTGCTCTAACAATCCCTCATTTGGCGTCTCTCTAGTAGTAGCCTAGCCTAGCCTAGCATAGACAGTCTGCTGATTCTGTCTGTCTGTTTCTGCACTTTAGATCTCTCTCTCTCTCTCTCTCTCTCTCTCTCTCTCTCTCTCTGTATCCTGATCCTGGCCTGTAGCCTACTCCTCCTACTGTGCTCTGAGTAGGCCTACTGTAGTAGTACTACTCTCACTGTTCTGTGTTGGCTTGTGTGCTATATGGTCCTCCTTATCCTGCGGTAACAATGCACTTTATATGAATACCAATAAGTCATATTAAACAGACATCAACAAACTTGTGAGTTTGGCTTGGTCATTTATTTACGGTAGCCTACACGGTCAGGTCTGATTAAATGTTTCTGAGATCCTGCACATTTCTATACTTTGAAAGTAAGGCCAATTAATTTATATAGTTGAAAGCAAGGCCAATTAATTTATATAGTTGAAAGCAAGGCCAATTAATTTATATAGTTGAAAGCAAGGCCAATTAATTTGAAGACCAAAGCAGCCACTGCAATAAATGTTAACATTACGAAACACAGTTGTTCTAAAAAACACATTACTTAAAACCTAAAATCTAATAAGATTATAATACTATTCTATACTATAAATGATATTTAAACAATAAATCATATTTATAACAATAAATATGAATTCAGGGTATTGCTGGAAAAGAGCTTCGTGCTCAGTCAACTATCCCTGAATAAACAATGGTTGATGATGAATAATTACAAGTAATTACAGGGAAAATGGGGTTGAAATGGCAACTTTCTGTGGGACAGTCTTGTCACAGACAGCACATCACATGCCGGAGGATGCACCTGCCTATGTTTGGTCGGATGTGGTCCAAAAATAGGCCTGTGTTCGCTGATGATGTCATCTTTGTGCGACGGCCGCACAGTGCACAAGTACAGCAACTGAATGCTGCAGCAGCAGCAGCGAGTGCAATAGAGTGAAGTTAGCTTAAAGAGTCCAGAGTTATGACTGCGCTACAGCGGGCTCTCAAAACCCATTTCGGCTTCGAGAAGTTCCGCTCTCAGCAGCAGGAAGATGTTGTCAAGTCAGTTATCAGAGGCAAGTTGATTCTTGAGCTATAAAGGGATCATTTTGAACAAATCTAAACTGTTTAATACACTCACCCCTCTGCACGAACAAAGATATCGATAAGTTAGCGAGCTAACTGCTATCAGCCCAGCCACGTCAATCTGTGTTGTTGTTGAGCTAGCCAATTTGTGTAATTAGCTGGATCGGCTTGGGTTTAGCTGTCAGTAGCTCTAGCTAGCTAATGTTATGGTTTTAACCCTCACTTACTTACATGATGATCAGTTTGTTGTCGAGGAATAAACCGACACAGTTTCAAACATAAACAAACTTATTAGTAGAGCTGAATTCAGTTGTTGTGATAGCCATTGTTGTCACTATGCTGAGACTCATCCTGTCGGATGAACGAGCGATATTTCTTCATTTTTCCGTGAAGGTGACCGAGATGTGTTCGTGTGCATGCCGACGGGAGCAGGGAAGTCTCTGTGCTACCAGCTGCCCGCGGTCATGTTGGAGGGCATCACGCTGGTCATCTCCCCACTGATCGCCCTCATCCAGGTAAAACATCTTCCCTCCACCCCCTGAGAAAGCCCCTATCCACAGACTACATGTAACGTTACCAGCCATCTCTCCCTCTCAGCATCACACTGCTTTTATTTAGGATAAGCAGCTTTGATGACACATGTCATTTTCAAAGGGGGGCATCCAAATCCTTCCATTAGAGAACTCTTTTCTCCTCTCTTCCTCCTCCTCTCCTTTTCTCTTCTCTTCTCTCTTCTCCTCCCCTCTTCTCTCCTCTCTGCTCCTCTCCTCTCCACACTTCTCTCCTTTCCTCTTCTCCTCTTTTTTCCTTTCCTCTTCTCTTTTCTTTTGTCCTCTTCTCTTCTCTGTGTGTTTC
>JAODXP020000032.1:25488420-25490920 GCA_027497455.2 Sardinella longiceps | reverse complement strand
CACTTAATCCTCTTTCCTTCCACACTTGTCCCTCACAGAAAGTGTGTGTGTGTGTCTGAGACTCTGAGACTGTGTGTGAATATGCGTATATGCCAGGGGTCTCAAACTCAAACTCGCTATGGTTAACATTGTCTGACTGGAGGGCCACCTCAGGGGTCAATTGTATTTTTTTTTTATATAAATATATATATATATACACCGCGAGACAATGTACTGTATTTGAGCGCTCTACAAATAAAATTGAATTGAATTGAATTAACAGGGACCTGCACATTACCTTTGCAATCATTATTATTTATTTATTTTAATCTAAAGATGTGATATTCAATATTAGGCCTATGTCTCATCATTGAATGCATAGCCTACTAAATATCTTTTCACTTTTAAATGTAGGAGATTTTCTTGAATCTGGTAATATAAGAGTCATGATAAAGGTATTTTGTATATGCAATTTGCAACAATGTATGTGCTGACAATATTTTATTAATTATGATGTTATGAATATTAAAAATAATTTATTGCTAATTTGGATCTTGAAACAATCCTGACAAACAGTTACTTAAAGTTAGTCCTGACAAACAGGGAGCTAAAAACAGCTTTCACTATGGAAGAGAATTCATCCATTTTGGTATGACACTGTTGAAGACAATGCAGAAATATTATATGATTTCAAGATCGGATTACTCGGGAACCGCTAATCACAAAGACGACTGCTATGCACCATTGTAATCTGTAGGATTTCCTGTTTATTTTGATATGCGTTTTGTCATAGTTAAGAATCCGTGAGATATAGCACAAAGAACAATGTATGACATGGACACAGTACTGTATTGGTTATCATAATTTTAACACATATTCAACGCTAATTATCTTGTGAAGCGTTCATCACAGAAACGAACTACTAGTATGAATGAATGAATGAAAACCTTTATTGCCCCAAGGGGGAATTTGTCTTGCGATAAGGAGCAAATACATAAAAGACCAACACAGAGACATGGACAATAACACATAAACTAAAATTATCTAAAATATAAAAAATAAATAGAACATCTGTATGTACAAAGCTGTCCATGCACACTCACAATCACTCATACACCACAACCATAAATAACATGCTCACATCTCTTACATGTGCAGACCCACACACATACACGCACACACACACACTCACACACACACACATAAGAAGTGCATACTTTATGGTGGCAACAACAACCTGTTTGCATTCGACCTGTTAAGCAACTGAATGCTCCTAGGTACAAAAGATGACACAGCTCTATTAGTTTTGAGATATGGCACTGTTGGAAAGGGCAGGTGTGCAGATTCCAATGACGCCCTTATTTTTCGGTATGATTAGAACTCCGCGAGTAGCGTGACGGAGAAGAACGGGTGCGCAGCCATTGGGATGTTTGCGCCTCTCTCCAGGGCCGGATTGCATTATAATTTTGGCACCAGCTCGCGGGCCCGATCTGGGCCGGGAGACCCCTGGTATATGCGAATATGTGTATAAGTGCATGCACATGAGTCCGTGTGTTGCTGTGTGTGTGTGTGTGTGTGTGTGTGTGTGTGAGAGAGAGAGAGAGAGTTTTAGCCACCTCCAAAGGATATTCTTTACATTGGCCTCAAAAGTGGAGATAGCTGGAAATTCTGTGTGAGTGTGTGGATGTGTGTAACTGCATTAAAAAAATAAATTAAAAAAAATGATAAGTCAAATGTATAGTTATGTACTTTATAAACATGGCCACATTTGAGAACTGTAGAATACAGACTCGTTCTGATCTTGTCGTTCTTGAACACAGACTGGGCATTTTGGTTCTAAGGCAAGCTGTATACAAGCTGTGTTCTGTGCATGCAAGTGTGCAGGTGTTCCTAACACTGTGAAGTTCTACAGGAGTCTGCATGAGAACCGTGTTCTAACTCTGTCTCTGTCCCGCCTGCGTTTCCTCTCCGGGTCTGCAGGTGTCGCCACGCCACCATCTCCAAGTTCTTCGGAGACGCACCGCCAGCGTGCGCAGGGTCATGTGACTTCTGCCGGAACCCAAAGCTCGTGCGTGCTCAGATCGCCCGAGCTGCAGTCCAGCGCAGCGCACACACAGGCCACGCCCCCTCACAACCCCAAGGCCCCTTTGGCTACGACAAAGGCCTCTACGCCGGGGGACGCAAGGGCTACGGGTTTGAAAGGTGTGTGTGCATGTGTGTGCTTGTGTGTGCGTGTGTGTGCGTGTGTGTGCGTGTGTGTGTGTGTGTGTGTGTGTGTGTGTGTGTCTAATGCACAACAAATGTTGTTGGTACAAATGCTGTTTGTATGTGTCCGCATCTTTGTGTGTGTCCTTGTGTGCAGTATGCTTACATTGAGTGTACATGTGAACTGTATTCGTGTGTGTGTGTGTGTGTGTGTGTGTGTGTGTGTGTGTGTGTGTGTGTGTCAGGCACGACGAGGAGGAGTGGGGAGGTGGAGAGGGGGATGACACTGACAGACGGAAGAAGGAGTTCCAGGATG
>JAODXP020000032.1:25458420-25463420 GCA_027497455.2 Sardinella longiceps | reverse complement strand
TTCTAAGTTCTCTCTCTGGCTGTCTCAGGTACGAGGACGGGTTCCTGGTGGCCCCGGCAGGAAGTGTGGATCTGGTGTCGGAACGGCGTCCGCTGGACCAGGAGAACGAGCGTCTGCGCGGCACGGTGACATCACTGCGAGCGCTGCTGGGGGCGGAGCGTGGTCGTCGTGACGACGCAGAGAGGGAGTGTGCCGCCGTGCTGCAGGAGTTCCAGAGGCTGGAACAGCGCCTACTAGGGGCCGAGGGCTGTGCACTACGCGTGCAGGTCAGGAACACACACACACACACACACACACACACAACACACACACACACACACACACTCACACACACACACACACACACACATTCTCACACACACACTTCACTCTTCTCTGCTAGACTCCCTCTCTCTCTTCCTTGTTCTCTCTCTCTACACTCTCTCTCTTCTTTGTCCTTTCGGTCCTCCATCTCTCTCTCTTTTCTGTCTCTTCTTTGTTGCCTCACCAGTCACCACTCTCTCTCTTTTCTCTCTTCTCTGATCCCTTGCTTCTCCATCTCTCTCTCTTCTTTGTTCCCTCGCACACACACTCTTCTCTGTTCCCTCTCACTCTCTCTTTTTCTCTTTTCTGATCCCTCTCTCCTACGCTCTCTTTTTTCACTCTCTTCCCTGATCCCTCACTCCTGCATCTCTCTTTTCTCTCTTCTCTGTTCCCTGTCTCACCACACTCTCTCTCTTTTCTCTGTCTCCTCTGATCCCTCTCTCTCTCTCTCTCTCTGTTCCTTTCAGGAGTTAGAGGCGGAGCTTCAGGAGATGCAGCAGCTACGTAAGTCCCGCCTCTGCCTGCTGGGCCTATCAGGAAGCAGCATGGAGGAAGAACCTCTAGAACACACCTTGCTTAACTCCGCCCCCGAGACGGACACTCCTGATGACGTCATTGCCTCGGTGACGGCTGAGGCCGGTGGCGGTCAGGGTGAGGGTTCGGACCCTGCGGGCGGGAGCAGCACAGGCGGCAGCGGTGGCGTTCCCGTGCGTAAGAGCTGCAGCGATACGGCGCTGAACGCCATCTCGGCCCGGGACGCCTGCGGCCGGCGGCAGGGCAGCTACGCGCTCCACGCTAACGGCGTCCGCAAGCGCGGCATGTCCATCCTGCGGGAGGTGGACGAGCAGTACCACGCCCTCCTGGAGAAGTACGAGGAGCTGCTGGGGAAGTGCCGACGCCACGAGGAGAGTCTGTGCCATGCCGAGGTGCAGACATCGCGCCCCGTCTCTCGTGACCCCTCCATGCGCGAGTGCTGCCCCGACCCCCCCCAGCACCCCGGGGCCCGAGCCCCCAGCCCCCCACCTCAGACCCCCTCCACCCCAGAGGCCCTGGAGGGCATCAGCAGACAGGTGGAGGCCGTGGACAAGCGTCTGGGCCAGAACACGCCGGAGTACAAGGCCCTGTTCAAGGAGATCTTCTCCCGGCTGCAGAAGACCAAGAGTGACCTCAACACCAGTGGCACCAGTAGCACCAGTGCTGGCAGCAGCAGTAGCACCAGTAGCCGTCGCCGCAGCAGCAGCGCCAAGGCACGCAAGAGCACCAAGTGACTCAGACGCTAACACACACACACACACACACACACACACACACACACACACACACACAAGCAGTACAGCTCAAACTAAAATGCAATCGCCAAGGCCAGAAAGTAACACACATGCGTACAAACACACACACACACACACCTTTCCTACATGCAGTACAGCTCAAACTTGTATACAACACCACCGCCAGGGCCAGAAAGTAATAAACACTACTACACGCGAAGCCTACACACACACACACACACAGACACACACTTTCCCTGCTCACATGCAATGCAGTACAGTTCATATTCAATAGTTTTGTAAAGGACTGACTCGCGCAGTTGCGCGCGCGCACACACACACACACACACACAGCCCACATACTAAAGCAGGCTACCAATGTGGACAGGAGAGCCTGAACATGACTCTAATCCTTTCTTCCTCTACTTTTATTTTATTATTTGTTTTAAAAAGCAAATTTATTTTTATTTCTCATCACTGTGTATATTGCTTTAGCCTTATGAAATGTTGTCTTGATGTTCGCCTGTCTCTCATGTTCTGGGGAATGATTTCTCTTAAATTTTTATTAGCCTAGCCTAGCCTAGCACCAGATCTAGAAAGTGCTAATTAGTCTAGCACCAGATCTAGAGGGGTTGGCCTAGCTAGCTAACTTGTCTTGCATCATATCTAGAATGTGTTGATTAGCCTAGCTAGCTGAACCCCAGATCTAAAAGTCGCTAATTAGGCAGCTAGGCTAGCAGCATATCTAGAGGGTGTTAATTAGCTTAGCATCAGATCTAGAGGACGCTAATCAGCCTCTTGCCTATCTGACTGCAGAGGAGAATGGAGATCACGCATTTATTGTCTTTTCATTTCCTTTGAATGCGTTGTGATTGGCTGAAGGCCAACCCCATTGACCAATCGGGTGCCGTTCCTACTTCTCTTCTGTCTTAAGGCTTACCTGACGGCCCTCAGGGTCTCCGTAGTGATAAGGATGCGTTTGGAGTCGCATGAAGTCTGTACCTGCTGATTGCCTCAGTACGCTACCCAACGCTACACACGCTAATCCTCACCTGTGCTAACACTAGACACGAGACACATTTGGGACACCTAAACTGTCTCAGGTAACCTGGCTGCTACCTGTGCGTAACCCTATGCTCTTACCAGATGACTGGAGCAGGTAACTTGCTCTCAGCACGTCAGTCTCACCTGAAGACCCCAGAAATTACTTGTCCTCAGGACCCCCGTTGCTACCTGTGCAACTACGCTTGCAAGCACTCAAGAGGACGGAGTGTGAATACTAAGCTCACCTATGAAGCATTATTTAGAGGCCACACTCAGGTGTGACTGACTACCTGTTTACAGATAACTAAGATGAAAGACGGCTGCAGGTAAATCAGAGAGAAAATTTCAGATGAAACTCTTAGCCTACTGTAGCTGGTGTCACAAGGTAATTGAAGTTGAGAGATTAGCCAACCGTCCAAAGCTGTTGATTCTTGTTCACAGGTGCTACAAACTCAAACATATTTGTGCATTTTCACACAGGTAGGCATAGCTACACCTGCACAGGTGAGAACACTTCCCAGTTGCTTTCAGGTGACCAGATGATATAGTTTCACCCTAATTTTGGTGGTTCGTTTCCCAAAAGCATAGCCAGTTAGCAACTTAGTTGGTTGGAAATTACATTACATTCCAAGTTATTAACTTAGTTAGCAACTATGCTTTTGGGAAACAGACCCTGGTCCCTCCATGGCAGAAAAATAGAAAAGAAAAGAATAGAAAAGAAAAGAAAAAGACTGATTTTGTCCACAATGACGTGATATTTTAATAATATTTCCTCAGTGCTCATAGCCTTTGGTGAGGGTTTGTCTTCTACCTGACAGCTTGGTAGACAGTTTCTGAATAGCACACACTACTACTCTGTAAGCTCTGTTAGCCAAGAAACTCTTGGCTAAAATGACGCCATATTCCCAGCCTAGCTCCATCGATTCATCAAGTAGACAAATCCATGGAGCCTTGTGTGTCGAGCTGCCGTCTTGTGGCAGCGCCATTGATGGGCTGTCAACAACCTTCTGACAATGCGCAGTTAACGACAGCTACCAGCACTGACCATGGAATGCTCTGACATTATATAAGTAGTAGTGACTCTTGTAAATGACAGTATTTTATGATGCGCCATCACGTTATCCCTATGGACAGACTGGGATCTGGCGCTCTATCCGATAAATTTGTCAGATTTGTGTACACAGTGGTGCATCTCAATCACAGGCACTGTGCATGGCTGAGCAGGAAGTAGTGTAGAAGTGTGCTATTTATGAAACAGCTGAGATCTCTTGGGCAACCAGACTTGACAAACTCAAAGTCAGTTGTAACTGGAGCACTAAGCCTTTGTTTTTTTTTTTTTTAATTAGAGCCAAGTAATTGGTCTCCTGTATTAGTTGATTTACTGATTTTACGGTCATAGGTTCGTCATGGACCAGGTCCCCCATCTATTGAAAACTTTCCCCCACCACCTGTGTGTATGTTAGCAACAGTACAGGCTGTACAGTATGAAGCAAGGCTACTGGCAAAACCCCAGCCAACTTTGGGAGTAACCTCTTAACACCATACTGAGTATCTGAGGTGTGTGTGTATGTGTAACCCAGAGGCCCATTGACCTTTTTCACACCTGAACATTCCGACATTCTAAGGTGGTAAACTGAACATTCTATCATTGAAATCCAATGCATTTAAATGATAGAATGTTCAGTTTCCCACCCTAGAAACTTTTTAGAATGTCGGAATGTTGAGGTGTGAAAAAGGTGGATGGCTCTGGTGTAGGGACGAATGTCTTAAAGAACACACCACACTCAGCTGGTTCATCTGGAACTCCTGCTGCTACCTGGGTAGAATCAGAACTCGGAACACTGTGTTAGTCAGTAACCTTCCGTCATCGTAGTAGGCCATCGCTCTCAGGACTCACACACCTGTAAGGCAGCAGCTACTGTACCTGTGTTTGGGTCATGTCCCCTTAAAGAGTTTACCTGTGCTCAGGTGAGGTGCCAAGACCCGTCATCCTGTGTCTACCTGCTCTGACATCATTAAAGTTCACTCACTGGCTACACACCTGGTAGACTTGATTCTTGATCCAGAATGGCTATAGTCATCTCTCTATGTCTTATACAGTCTATTAGAATTTTAAAGTTCACTCACTGACCACACCTGGAAGACTTGATCTTTATGTACAGAATGATTTTAGTCATCTCTGTATTCGTCTATTATATTAGGGGTTATGAGCTGTGAGTAGGTAGGTAGGAAAGCAAGTATTACATATTTAACATTCGTCATATATCTATAGTAACAGACACATTTACAGACAGACACATTTATCTAAAAGCACACTAATCACATGGAACAGTGAGATTGCATGAAACCCATTAATCGAATCAAACGAGACTTTACGTAACGAAG
>JAODXP020000032.1:25444844-25447344 GCA_027497455.2 Sardinella longiceps | reverse complement strand
GTGTGTGTGTGTAGCTGCTGATGTCTTTAGATGGCAAGAGGATAGTAATGACCAAATAGAGATAGGAAGGAGAGAGGACACACACACACACACACACATACACACTACACACTCACACATACACACACTCACACATACACACACACACACACACACACACACACACACACCACATGTTCATACATGAAGAGATAAACACACACACACACACACACACACACACACACACACACACACACATACACACTCACACATACACACACACACACACACACACACACACACACACACACACACACACACACACACATACACATACACACACTCACTCACACATACACACACACACACACACACACACACACACACAACACCACATGTTCATACATGAAGAGATAAACACACACACACACACACACACACACACACACACACACACACACACACACACACCACATGTTCATACATGAAGAGATAAACCCACACACACACACACACACACACACACACACACACACACACACACACACACACACACACTCAGTAATCAGACCCAGATCCTCCTCTTGACCCCAGAACTTTCAACAGCTATCTGGAGAGCACTGAGTACACACTTACAATATCACACTGAGTACACACTTACAATATCACACTGAGTACACACTTACAATATCACACTGAGTACACACACTTACAATATCACACTGAGTACACACACTTACAATATCACACTGAGTACACACTTACAATATCACACTGAGTACACACACTTACAATATCACACTGAGTACACACACTTACAATATCACACTGAGTACACACACTTACAATATCACACTGAGTACACACACTTACAATATCACACTGAGTACACACTTACAATATCACACTGAGTACACACTTACAATATCACACTGAGTACACACTTACAATATCACACTGAGTACACACACTTACAATATCACACTGAGTACACACTTACAATATCACACTGAGCACACACACTTACAATATCACACTGAGCACACACACTTACAATATCACACTGAGCACACACTTACAATATCACACTGAGTACACACTTACAATATCACACTGAGTACACACTTACAATATCACACTGAGTATCACTGATTACACACTTATAGTATATCACTCTCTTGGAGTATCACTGAGTACACACTTATAGTATATCACTCTCTTGGAGTATCACACTGAGTACACACTTATAGTATATCACTCTCTTGGAGTATCACTGAGTACACACTTATAGTATATCACTCTCTTGGAGTATCACTGAGTATACACACTTATAGTATATCACTCTCTTGGAGTATCACACTGAGTACACACAGGTGAGACACAGGTGTGTGTGTGTGTGTGTGTGTGTGTGTGTGTGTGTGTGTGAACAGACACAGGTGAGATTATGAGGAGTGGATTACTGTTTGACCGGTGCTGATAATGACAATGTGTGTGTGTGTGTGTGTGTGTGTTGTTCAGAACAATAAGCCGCCCAACCCCCCAGCCTACATCTTCATGATTGACGTGTCCTTCTCCAACATCAAGAGTGGACTGGTCAGATTGGTGTGTGAGGAGCTCAAGACTGTACTGGACAACCTGCCCAGGTACACACACACACACACACACACACACACACACACACACACACACACACACACACACACACACACACATACATCAAGAGAGGACTGGTCAGATTGGTGTGTGAGGAGCTCAAGACTGTACTGGACAACCTGCCCAGGTACACACACACACACACACACACACACACACACACACACACACACACATTGTGTGTTTGTGTATTAATATGCAAGTCATGTGTATTGGCACAAATGTGTGTGTTTGTGTGTGTGTGTGATTAGTGACATAAGTGAGCATGTGTGTGTCAGTGTGCGTTAGTGTAATCAGTGATGTGTGTGTGTGTGCAGGTAAGTCCCGTGTTCTCTAGTGTGTGTGTGAGTGTGTGTGTATGTGCAGGTAGGGCCCTGTGTGTGTGTGTGTGTGTGTGTGTGTGTGTGTGTGTGTGTGTGTGTGCAGGTAGGTCCCGTGTTCCCTAGTGTGCTATGAGTGTGGAATGCAGCCTGTTTCCCGTAGCAACAGGGACTAGAGTAGCACATGCCAAATAAGGGCATAGACGCACCAGCAGAAAAGCACAGGAAAGATCAAGCCAAGGAATTTGAATTAGGTGTGTGTGCGCGTGTCTGTGTGTGTATGTGTGTGTTTGCATGTAATTGTATGTGTGTGCGTGGGTGTGTGTGTGTGTGTGTGTGTGTGTAAAATTGTGAGCGTGCATAAGTGTGCATGTGTGTTTGCATGTGTGTGTGTAATTGTGAGCATGCGTGTGTGTGTGTGTGTGTGTGAGTGTGAGTAGTTGTGTAAGGCGGAGAGAGAGAAAGGTAAAGTGTGTGTGTGTGTGTGTGTGTGTGTGTGTGTGTGTGTGTGTGTGTGTCTAAGTGAGAGAGAGAAAGGTAAAGTC
>JAODXP020000032.1:25432344-25434844 GCA_027497455.2 Sardinella longiceps | reverse complement strand
GGTTTCTTCTCACAACTCTGACAGCAACACCAGTGAGAACTCCAGTGGATTCAGTTTAAGAGATCTGTGACAACAGAGTGTACATTTAACTGTGTGTGTGTTCATGTGTGTGTCTGTGACGACAGAGTGTACATTTAACTGTGTGTGTGTTCGTGTGTGTGTCTGTGACAACAGAGTGTACATTTAACTGTGTGTGTGTTCGTGTGTGTGTCTGTGACAACAGAGTGTACATTTAACTGTGTGTGTGTTCGTGTGTGTGTCTGTGACAACAGAGCGTACATTTAACTGTGTGTGTGTTCGTGTGTGTGTCTGTGACAACAGAGCGTACATTTAACTGTGTGTGTGTTTGTGTGTGTGTCTGTGACAACAGAGTGTACATTTAACTGTGTGTGTGTTCGTGTGTGTGTCTGTGACAACAGAGTGTACATTTAACTGTGTGTGTGTTCGTGTGTGTGTCTGTGACAACAGAGTGTACATTTAACTGACACCAGATATGTTGCCTAGTAAGCTAGCTACTGCTACTACTGCTAGCTTTTTACTTAGCTAGCAAGTTACTTAGCAGACAACAGGACACTTTCCTGGCTGCAATAAAGTTTGTTTCCTTTCATTCAATCAACTTGTTTTTGCCTACTGATCACTATAACCTGCTCCTTGTGACAAGGGATATCAAAAGCGCAACTCCACACATCAAATAGAATACAGTGTACATGAAGTAGCTAGCAGAGTTCTGCTTCAGTTGTTTCAGTTGTTGATTAGGCGCTGCTCATGCCATCGGTCGTTCCTGACGACAGTCTTTTTCTCTCCTGGCTGAGTGGTGGCTAACGACACCCAACCTAGAAGTATGAGTAGACTGGACACGGACACGCGGACACCCAATACACACACACACACACGTAGAACCATACTTTGGCCTTTACTGTCTGAACACCACACACATTTCCATGTTTATGCTTGTGTGTGTGTGTGTGTGTGTGTGTGTGTGTGTGTGTGTGTGTGTGTGTGTGTGTATCAACAACAGCGTACCGTGCCATGCTTAACCAGCCCCTGTGTGTGTGTGTGTGTGTGTGTGTGTGTGTGTGTGTGTGTGTAACAACAGCGTACCGTGCCATGCTTAACCAGCCCCTGTGTGTGTGTGTGTGTGTGTGTGTGTGTGTGTGTGTGTGTGTGTGTGTGTGTGTGTGTGTAACAACAGCGTACCGTGCCATGCTTAACCAGCCCCTGTGTGTGTGTGTGTGTGTGTGTGTGTGTGTGTGTGTGTGTGTGTGTGTGTGTGTGTGTGTGTGTAACAACAGCGTACCGTGCCATGCTTAACCAGCCCCTGAAGGCGGTCAGAGAGATTCTGGTCAACCAGACGGCTCACATGCTGGCCTGCTACAGGAAGAACTGCGCTAGCCCTTCTGCTGCTAGTCAGGTAACACACACACACACACACACACACACACACACACACACACACACACACACACATAAACACACTCATACTCTCATACTATACTCATGCTGGCCTGCTACAGGAAGAACTGCGCTAGCCCTTCTGCTGCTAGTCAGGTAACACACACACACACACACACACACACACACACACACACACACACACAAGGGCGTCAGTTTGGTTTCTGAAGTGCTGGGGACAAAAACACTGATATACAGCTTGGTTCCAAAGTGCTGGGGATAGAAATTTTTTAATGTTTCTTTTATGCTTCTGTCTATACAAAATTGCAACATGTAAGCCTATCTTCTCGCAAAAAAAAAAAAAACTATTAGGCCTATCTAGGTGATACGTGGTGATACGTGGTGATACGTTTGGACAGCTTTGCGCACGCGAGTAGCGCTTGCAATCTGCTGCGCTCTCGGCAGATCTCAGACCTAGGCTATAACGTAAAATATAGCATGTAATGTGATGGAAAAATAATTAACATGATCCCAGTCCAGTGGAAAGCATATAGAAACATCATGTTTGTTTGTTGATAGTAAAAACATGTTGCTTCGTTGGTCTGGGAACCAAAAGTGAAAGTGGATACATTTCGATAAATACGGTGTATGGGAGAAGGGCGATTAGGCCTTTTGCGTTTAGGCAAGAGTCGTTTAGGCCCCCCTGCCATCGTTTAGGCCAACAGGGACCAGCGGTTTAGGCCACAGGGAGCAGTCGTTTAGGCCAGGCTACAGCAGCTGAAATCTTTGCATCTCCACTTTTTAATAGCCAATTTTTGTACATTCGTTATTATAAGACATAAATCAGCTCTACTGGTCTGTCTTGAGTAGCCTACATATCGATGGTAAATTATTTAATAACAACTGTGGAAAAGTTTTTTTTTTATTTAATAAATGGTGATTTATAAATTCATAAAATTGTGGAAATAATCATCCGCATTGCGTTAGATTCGCGCGGTTTGTGAGAATTAAAATACATTTATAAAATAAGCATCGCATTGTCATCGAAAGGGTGACTGATTTGAAACCACCACATTCTCCCTTAGGCCTACAATTGAACCATCCAGTC
>JAODXP020000032.1:25422344-25427344 GCA_027497455.2 Sardinella longiceps | reverse complement strand
ACACACACACCCTTCAGGCTGAAAGAGAGACTCTCCTTGCCCAGTGACTGGTCTCCACATTTCCTCTAAGTGGATCTGCCTTTGCTCAGAACTACAGGACCCACAATGCAATTCTTCTCCTCTGGTGCTCTGGTGTACTTCTCAGTTGTGGCCAGCAGGGGGCAGCCTTAGTCTGTGTTTATAATTATTATCTCAAGTGGCCATATGGGTCAGACGCACAAGTGGCCTGCAGATAGAGTAGAGTAGAGATCAGTAGAGTAGAGTAGAGTAATTATTCCTCACAAGTGGCCTACAGATAGAGTAGAGATCAGTAGAGTAGAGTACAGTAGAGTAGAGTATAAATGAGTAGAGATGAGTAGAGTAGAGTAGAGTAGAGTATGAATGAGTAGAGATGAGTAGAGTAGAGTAGAGTAATTATTCCTCCCAAGTGGCTTACAGTTAGAGTAGGGTAGAGTAGAGATTAATAAAGTAGGACAAGGTAGAGATGAGTAGAGTAGAGTAGAGATGAGTAGAGTAGAGTAGAGTAGAGATGAGTAGAGTACAGTAGAGTAGAGTAGAGTAGAGATGAGTATCAGAGTAGAGTAGAGTAGAGTAGAGATGAGTAGAATAGAATATTAGAATTGACATTCCTCACAAGTAGCCTCTGGCCAGAATAGGGTAAATAGTCATCATATCATTTTTGTTTCACTGATAAAATAAATCAAAGAACTCGTCCTCATATTGAGCTTCATAAGGGCATTCAGTGTGTGTGTGTGTGTGTGTGTGTGTGTGTGTGTGTGTGTGTGTGACAGAGAGGGACCATGTGTGTGTGAGTGTGTGCTAGCTTCATCACATCCCAAACACACACTGTGTATGTGTGTAAGCACACTCTGTCGAGAACCCCCCCATTCCAAACGTCATTTATCATCACAACATTCCAAACTTCATTCATCATCACCACATCCCCCCAAACTGACCGCTACTGTGTCCAACCACACCAATGTCCGCTGGACTCACGCATCATCCTAAACTGGTGTCCTATCGGATTACTGTGTCATCCCAAACGGGTTTCTGTCGGACTAACCCGTAATCCCAAACGGGTGTCTGTCGGACTAACCCGTAATCCCAAAACAGATGTCCATCGGATTTACGTGTGATCCCAAATATCTCTCTTGTCGGACTAACGACTGATCCCAAACTAGTGTCTGCCGGACTAACGCATCATCCCAAATGTCTCTCCTGTCGGATTAACCCGTAATCCCAAACGTCTCTCCTGTTGGATTAATCAGTAATCCCAAACGTCTCTCCTGTGTCTTTGCAACATGCAGTGGCCTCTTAGTTCACGTTTGTTTGTTTTTTTGACATTTGAAATATATATTTTTGAAATTGTTGTTTACTTATGATACCAAAACAAATAAGATATTTATTCTTATAAGATGATAGATTCTACGTAGTGCAGAATCCATGTTAGTGTAGTTTAGGTATACAGTTATGTCTCTGTGCCTTTGTTTGTTTGTGTAACTGTAGAGTGTAGGATGTGCCTTCTTCTCATGTAACCCTACAAGAGCTAGGCTAGGCTACGCTAACGATAACCCATCTGCATTTCCCCTTGTAAACCTGCAGAGCTAGGCTAGGCTAGGCTACGCTAATGATAACCCATCTGCATTTCCCCTTGTAAACCTGCAGAGCTAGGCTAGGCTAGGCTACGCTAATGATAACCCATCTGCATTTCCCAAAGTAAATCTGCAGAGCTAGGCTACGCTAACGATAACTCATCTACATTTCCTCATGTAAACCTGCAGAGCTAGGCTACGCTAACGATAATTCATCTGTATTTTCCCAATGTAAACCTATGTTAGCAGTGCTAGGATACCGCTAACATAACATTAGCATTTTGTTAATAAAAGCTTTAGTTTAGCCTAAACTAATTTGGGCTAGGCTAATGCTAACATGGTTTCTCAGGCCTCCAGCTGCTGTGTAGGCTGCCCTGAAGACTCTTGGTTCTGTAATCTGTATTGTATGATCTGGTCTGTATGCAAACATATCTCAGGTAAACTCACATACCCAGCGAGAAACAGAGATTCATCTGTGGCTGCTGACTGAGATGTGTGGGAAGAAAGATGGCCGCCCCGACTGAGGACCACCAGGAACACGGGCCACTGGAGACCCCTAGTGGCCGTAGGACAGAAGTGTCTGCTATGTACTTTCCGATTGGCTGGAAGTGTCTGCTATGTATGTTCTGATTGGCTGGAAGTGTCTGCTATGTACTTTCTGATTGGCTGGAAGTGTCTGCTATGTACATTCTGATTGGAAGCTGTGTTGCCATTTTGATTAAAGCCCATGCAGTCTATCCAATGATTTGGAGTGTTTGGTCTGATTCTGTGGCCTTTCTATCTGGTCACACACACACCCGTGTTTCATCAGGTGTAGGATATTGCACACACATACACACACACACACATACCTGTGTTTTATCAGGTGTAGGATGTTCCATTGGTCCAGAATAGCCCATTACAGGGAACACTTCTAGAGGATTCTAGAAAATAATTAATTACACACACATATAGACACGCAAGTACACACACGCACACACACATAACATATAATCTTTTCTATTCAATACATTCACTCAACAATCTCATTTCTGCACACACACACACACACACACACACACACACACACACACACACACACAGGGAGCAGTCAGTCAGTTGAGTATTTGGTTTCAGATGTTTATTTGCCTCATAACCAAACTGCTCCTAGTTACACAGATACACACACAAGCACATGTGGAACACATACAGCTGAGGTTGGAACCCCATCACCCCCCCCCCCCCATCTCCATCTCCCCTCCCCTAATGATGCATGCTTCATGCTCTTAACACCCCGCCCCCCCATCCCCTAAGCAACGCTGGGCTGACATGACAGTTTACACATGTGAACCATGAATAGAGATCTGAGGTGTGTGTGTGTGTGTGAGAGTGAGATGTGTGTGTGTGTGTGTGTGTGTGTGTGTGTGTGTGTGTGTGTGTGTGTGTGTGTTTGTGTTTGTGTTTGTGGTGACCTTGGATGAGAGGAGGGAGGAGGCGGCATCCGGAGAGGGGGGTGGGGTCTGAACAGGTGATTGACAGGTGACAATCTGGAGCCGATGGGTGGTGAACAGGGGGTCAGGATTTGGCTGATTAGCTTCGCCAATTAGCATTGCACTTCCTCGTCGCCATTTTCCAGAAATTACATCATATCCGACTCCATTTGACATATGCTGATTGGTTAATACTGCACTTTCATTGGCCTAATGAAATGGAGTCAGAAGTGAGCTCCATGAAACGCCATCTTGACAACTGAAAATTTTGTTCAATTTTGGATGAATTCACTAGCCTAGCATTCCACATTGGAATGAATGGGAGGCGGGACTTAGTATGTTTCTCCAGGTTTATTAATACCTCCATGGTGGTGAACATCAATGCAAACTGTTATAGCAGGGGCGGAGCATCAGGCAGCTGTTGCCATGGGAACCCCACACTGTCCCACAGACAAATAGGGTTGCTATGGGAACCGGCCACCCAACAAACAGGGTTGCTATGGGAACCAACCACCCAACAGCACAAACACACACAGAGTGGATCTGCACCACAGGAGAGGAGATGGAAGTAAACAAACAAACAGACAGACGGGTGTGAGTCGTGGTCGGTGTGTGTGTGTGTGTGTGTGTGTGAGTTGTGGGCGGTGTGTGAAAGTGTGGATTTCTCAGGTTGGGTAGAAAGCGCTGGCAGCTGGTCTGTTTACTTTGGCAGATCAATATAACTCAGTGCGGCCATCAGAGTCAAATCAACCCAATCCTCATAGGCCCCGTAGGCCCGTAAATATTACACATCTTCACACTCAGGGCCCATCCCTCATAGGCCTTTAACACCCCACAGGCCCGTAAATATTACACATCTTCACACTTAGAGCCCATCCCTCTCCAACCCACATCCCTCATAGGCCCCGTAGGCCCGTAAATATTACACATCTTCACACTTAGATCCACATCCCTCATAGGCCTTTAACACCCCGTAGGCCCGTAAATATTACACATCTTCACACTTACAGCCATCTTCAGACCCATCTAAATCTGCATCACTAGTAGTCTAGACCACTAGTAGGTAAATATTACATCTTCAGACCCATCTCTAATCTGTATCACACGCAGGCCTATCGCTGTATACATCTCTCACACACAGTAGGCCTATCGCTGTATACATCTCTCACATCCAGTAGGCCTATCACTGCACATCTCTCACACACAGTAGGCCTATCACTGTATACATCTCACATTTCCAGCCCATTTCTGATCTGCATCTGTAGAATAGGAGTCCAAATATTACAGGCCTTCTGATCTGCATCTGAGTACAAATATCACAGGTCTTCAGAGTCTCCGCAGCCCCTCTCTGATGGACACGCCCCTCAGAGTGGACTGATAGTGGACACAACTGGACATGAACAACACTGCTCTGGAATGGTACCGGAGTCTGCTGGGGTTCTGAGTTAGAACATTGAGGGTTCTTATGGATGAGGTGGAGTTCTGAGTTGGAACATTGAGGGTTCTTATGGATGAGGTGGAGTTCTGAGTTGGAACGTTCAGGGTTCTTATGGATGAGGTGGAGTTCTGAGTTGGAACGTTCAGGGTTCTTATGGATGAGGTGGAGTTCTGAGTTGGAACATTGAGGGTTCTTATGGATGAGGTGGAGTTCTGGGTTGGAACATGTTGAGTTCTGGTTGTGGTTCTGTGCGAGTGTGTGACTCACTAACACCCATGAGCAGTGTGGACCCGGTACTGATGATGACTAAACTAAATAAATAACACTAATCATTCATTAGAGTAATCAATGATAATTATAGTAATCATTCATTATAGTAATCAATGATAATCTGTATTATTTTGATTAGAGCCGATAGTGACAAAGACCATGTGACCACAGAAATAAATAGTGATATTGGAACATTCGCACGCCATACACATTTGTGTGAGTGTGTGTGTG
>JAODXP020000032.1:25412040-25414744 GCA_027497455.2 Sardinella longiceps | reverse complement strand
GTGTGTGTGTGTGTGTGTGTGTGTGTGTGTGTGTTGTTTATGTACCTGTGTATGTATTGTGAGTGTTTTGCAACATTCACGTCCAGTCAATGTCTGTGAATGCCTGCCTAACGCACACACTCGCACACACACACACACACACACACACACACACACACACACACACACACACATATTCACACAGTCACACACACGGGGTTCTTCATTGTGTGGTTGATGGGAGCAAGGGTACCATACGGAATGCTGATGCCTTCTCCGGCTTTGCAGAAGAGGCCCTGTGCAGGGCTGTGCTGTGTGTGTGTGTGTGTGTGTGTGTGTGTGTGTGTGTGTGTGTGAGTAAAAGGAAGTCCCGCTGGTCGGAGGTGGGTTGTGGCCAGAGACCCAGAGAGGATTGTGGGTAATGTAGTCTTAGGGTGCTACGCTTCGGCGACGGGATCCACCACAGCAACAACACTGGCAACACGCTACACTCAGCAACACCAGGAACATCACTGCACACACACACACACACACACACACACACACACACACACACACACACACACACACACACACACACACATATCAGGAAAAATATCCTTACACAGTACTCTCTGAGTGTGATACTGACAAGCACAGAGACACACACACACACACACACACACACACAAATAACAGGAAAAATGTCCTTACACAGTACTCTCTGAGTGTGACACTGACAAGCACACTCACACACACACACACACACACAGACACACACACACACACACACACACACACACACACACACACACACACACACACTCATCAGAAAAAATGTCCTTATACAGTACTCTCTGAGTGTGATACTGATAAGCACACACACACACACACACACACACACACGAAATTACAATCTATTAATTACATCCGCCAAGGAGGTTATGTTTTCGCCTGTGTGTGTGTGTGTGGCCGTCCGTCTTTCTGTCGGTGTACAAGATAACTCAAAAAGTGCTGCACCGATTTGGATGAAAATTTTGGACAACGTGTGTATTGGGACAAGTAAGAACTGATTCGACTTTGGTGGCGATCGGTGACCCAGAACACCATCTGTGACCACATAGTCTTGGCGGAGGTCTGCGCTCTCTGAGCGCTTTTCTAGTTACAGTACATCATGATTTGCTTCATGCTGATTATGGGGAAGAAAATTCACTCTTCTTGTATTGTGGAGTAGTTAGATCTTGAGAAATCTACACATACTGTACAGTACCCTAGCCTTGGTGATTTGCTTTGCTCAGCCAGTGCATCTAGTCATGAGTCATATAAGTGATCTCTGTGCCTGGACCTGGTGGTGGGGTGTGTGTGCTCTGTGTGTGTGTGTGTGTGTGTGTGTGTGTGTGTGTGTGCTGTGTGTGTGTGTGTGTGTGTGTGTGTGTTTGTGTGTGTGTGTGTGATACTTTATTTACTTTTTGCATCCCTGGGAGGCTCATTTAAAAAACATAAACAAACAAACAAACAAACAAAAAGTGTACAGTGAATAACTGACCATCTTTAGATGATCACACATAACATACACAAATACAAATACACAGTACTCACAATACATAGCCTAATACACAATACATACATGAATACAGAGCAGGTCCCCAAAACATACACAACATAATCAATACCCCTGTGCATAAGGGTGTGTGTGTGTGTGTGTGTGTGTGTGTGTGTGTGTGTACCCCTGGATTCATATTGCACTAGATTTATAGTTGGTTGAGAAGGAGGATTGATTGGTATACAAAAGACTGTTTAAATCTGAAACGTTTGTAAGAGAGAACTCTGAAGCGTCTGCTTGAAGGCATAGGCATACAGTAAGTTGGCATTCTCTGTGTAGGACACGTGAGGATGTGTGTGTACTATAGAGTCGTTGGGCAGGCTAAGTGTTGTTTGAAACTGTTTGTTTGTTTCTCTGATTGCTTGAAGCCTCTGGATGTGGCGCTGTGTTATTGCATGTAGAGGCAGTTTGAAGGATTTTACCCCCAGGTTTGAGTCGTGGTTTATTATCTATTGGTTATAGTCTGGTTCATCAGGTTGGAGTGCAGGCCCACTGTGTTGTGTTTAGCGGCATAGACATTTATTTCTTTTATTTATTTATTTATTTATGTATGTATTTATTTATTTATTTATTTATTTATTTATTTATTTTATAAATACTGTGGAGATGCAGCCTGGCTATTAAAATCATTGCAAATGGGATTTCCAGAGTTTTTTTTCCCTCTCCGCCGTTAAACCACTTATCTCAATAGATTTAGATTTGCATTAGTTGAAATGTACTGTATGAATCTTAGCTGTTTCCATCTGATGATTTGTTATCCGCATAACTTAAAGGAATGGTCCATCTTTTTATGAAATTGGGTTATTCACCATCTTCATGGAGTTACATAAGGGGGTAAAAGCATTTTGGTCTCAGTGCTTGTGTTTTCCTAGTCCGGCAACCCCAATTTTAGCTTTAGCTTAGCATAGGCGCTGGAATCTAATGTTGCCAAAGAGTTGCTACCTGGCTTCCGGTACTTTAAATTCCAGTCCCAATGTTAAGCTAAAGCTAAAAAAAGAGCTAAAATTGAGGTTGTCAGGCCAGTAAAATGCATGATGCACTGAGACCAAAATGCTTTTACCCGTAACACCAGGTAAAGGGGTGAATCGCCCAATTTCATAAGTATTCTTTTAAATGCACATAACAACTTTAATGGAAACCCGC
>JAODXP020000032.1:25389540-25394540 GCA_027497455.2 Sardinella longiceps | reverse complement strand
TTCGTGTTATTAACTCAATGCCAAATTTCTCTCAAACCCATCATCACAGCAACTAGCAAACACCATTGGAAAGTTCAATTTACTGTCATATGCGCATATCTGACGAATAGGTGTGAATTTTGGGGGTATGGTGCAGCCGTTGGTCGATTGCAAAGAGATGTCTCGTGCCCCACCTGCCATGTGTCTGCACTCCACTAGTGGGGCCCGCCCCACAGTTTGAGAAACACTGCCCTAGCGGTAGCAAATTTGAATTTGCACAGCGGATACGTCTAGTGGCCACTGATAGAAACCCGTTGTATTCTTCCTCTGGCGGCGGATAACCGATCACAGCGCGGTATGTGTACAGGAAATCGTAAGGCGGGCTTTGTGCGATGACGACAGCCCTGCTCAAACCAGAGCAGAATCGTCTTTGGCTTTAGTTTTGGACGAATTGCACTTGTCATTTTCTTTGAAAGTGAAACAAGAAAGTGCACTGAAGTTTTTCGTTCTGAAAAAGATGTCTTTGCCGTGTTACCGACGGGCTACGGGAAAAGTTTGATATACCAGCTGGTACCACTAGCCGGAACGCTAGCCTATTACGTGGAGAGGCAGTTTGAAAGACAACGCAATCACCCGCCCCTCCATTGAGGTACAGTCTATCAGTGGTCTTCAGACTATACATTCTTATATAGTCTGACGTGTCAGGCTAACACACACACACACACACACACACACACACACATCACACACACACACACACACACACACACACACACACACACACACACACCCACACACACACACACACACAAGGCAGCAGTGCTGAAGAGAGCAAGTCCGTAACTCAGTAGAGACCCCTACTGGCCAACTCCAATCACAGACAACTCTCACACACCACACACACTCATCTTTGCTCTGTACACACACACTCCTCAAGATTTCACTCAAATCACACAGACACACACGCATCTCTTCTCGTACACACACAAACTCCGGAATTTTCTAACCACTGACCTTAAAAGCCCAGGTTTCCACCTCAGCGGTTAGAAGCGTTCTTGGAGGGTAGGTTTGTGAGGATTTACATGTACTGTACTGCTAGCAGCTAGCCCAGGCTAGCTGGCCTCTGTTTCATACTGTATGCACCTGTAATCCTCACAACCCAATTCCTTGGGCGCTTCTCACAGCTGAGTTAGAAGCTCGGGATTTTGGCTCAGTGGTTAGAGCGCCCGACTCCCACGCCGGGAGTTTGTAGCTTGCAAGGTGGCGGGTTCGAGACCCGTGTGTAGTGCGGACCGCCACAGGCTACACGCTATCATTATGTGCTAGCGATGCTAACGCTAACCCAAAGCTAATGTTGTTGCTGTGGTCTCCCTGCTCAGGTGGGAGAGCTGAAGAAAGGGGCCAATGAGGCGACAGCAGCATCAGCAGTAGCAGCGGCAGCAGTGCCTCCAGAGTGCGGGGAGGGGAAGTGCAAGCAGCCGTCAAATTAAAAGTGAACCGAATGAGAACAGTGATGAAGGTGCCTCCTCCTCCTCTTCCTCAGCCGTGGCCGAAGAGCAGTATGACCTCACACCAGCCTCTCAGATCTACTCAGTAAGACATACACACACACACACACTCAGCAGCCTCTCAGATCTACTCAGTAAGACACACACACACACACACACACACTCGCACACTCGCACATTAAAAACACTCACATACAAACAGATACTCCCTAACTCACTCACACACAGACACACACACACCTATTCTCACACACAAACAGATGCCCACTCTGACACACACACACAAATACCCTCTCAAACATCACTCTCGTACTCATGGAGTGTGTATCCCAGTCACCTGATAAAAGGCTGACTAGCAGAAGAGTTTAGCCAGTTAAGCTTGCCTAGTTCTTGTAATAGTACACACACACACACCCACATACGCGCATTCTAATTGGTAATGAATATGGTTGTTTACTAATAGTCAAACAAAGTAAATAAGGCCTAAGTTGTTTACTTACTTTAGTCAAGTAAAGTAAATAAGGCCAAAGTTGTTTACTTTAGTCAAATCAAGTAAATAAGGCCAAAGTTGTTTACTGTAGTCAAATCAAGTAAGTAAGCCCAAGTTGTTTACTGTAGTCAAATCAAGTAAATAAGCCCAAGTTGTGTACTTTAGTCAAATCAAGTAAGTAAGCCCAAGTTGTTTACTTTTAGTCAAATCAAGTAAATAAGCCCAAGTTGTTTACTTTAGTCAAATCAAGTAAATAAGCCCAAGTTGTGTACTTTAGTCAAATCAAGTAAATAAGCCCAAGTTGTTTACTTTAGTCAAATCAAGTAAATAAGCCCAAGTTGTGTACTTTAGTCAAATCAAGTAAATAAGCCCAAGTTGTTTACTTTAGTCAAATCAAGTAAATAAGCCCAAGTTGTTTACTTTAGTCAAATCAAGTAAATAAGCCCAAGTTGTTTACTTTAGTCAAATCAAGTAAATAAGCCCAAGTTGTTTACTTTAGTCAAATCAAGTAAATAAGCCCAAGTTGTTTACTTTAGTCAAATCAAGTAAATAAGCCCAAGTTGTTTACTTTAGTCAAATCAAGTAAATAAGGCCAAGTTGTTTACTTTAGTCAAATCAAGTAAATAAGGCCCAAGTTGTGTATTAGTCACACCAGCACATACTGTACCTCTTTTAAACTTCATTAAGATAGAATCTCACATTTAATCCTCAGTCTTTCACAGCCTCTTATGATGAAAATGATCATACTTAAATTCTGTGTGTGTGTGTGTGTGTGTGTGTGTGTGTGTGTGTGTGTGTGTGTGTGTGTGTGTGTGTGTGTGTGTGTGTGTGTGTGTGTGTGTAGCTGAAGAGGAAGCGTATTGGTGCCGGGCTCAGGGGCTCATCCAACCCCTTCCAGACAGCCAATGAGCTTCTCAAAGCCCAAGGTGGCTCCTCCCCCACAGACCAGTCATCAGGAGCTTCAGCCAATCAGATTAAGAAGGAGGAGTTTGGGCAGTCTGAGGGGAAGAGCATGAAGGCGGAGTCTACAGAGGTTACAGCCTCAATCCGTGCAAAGGCCAGTGCTCTAGCCAATCAGGAGAGCCCCAGTAAGAAGGGGCGGGGCTTAACCAGGAAGCAGCAGAAACTGGCTGAGGCCGCCAAAGACACACGCAGTATCTCTGAGTTCTTCAAGAAGAAGGACACACACACTCACACACACCCACACACTCACACAGACATAGACACACACACTGACTCACACACACACACACTCTCCTGCACCACTGCCAGCACAGAGGATGACACACACTCTGATGATATGCACACACACTCTGACACACACACGCAGGCAGACACAAGTTCACCCACAGAAACACACACACATGAACACACACGGACACTCAGTGACAAACACACACACCTTACAGAGGTGAAGGAGGAGGAGGAGGAGGAGGAACACACACTATTCACACACACATCTCACACACTCAGCGAGAGCGCATCTGCAACGGTGAGCAGGCTGGTCTCCCAGACACGGACGTCACGGAGAGGGTTGCCATGGGGCCTGTTGTCATGGAGACCAGTGTGGCGGCGGGGATGCTCCCAGTCTGGCAGAGTCAGGAGGTGGAGCAGTCGCCACGGGATGCAACGGGTACACACACACTCACTATTCTACTCTGTGTGTGAGTGTGTGTGTTTGTGAGTGTGTGAGTGTGTGTGTGAGTGTGAGTGTGTGTGTGTGTGTGTGTGTGTGTGTGTGTGTGTGTGTGTGTGTGCTTATAATGATCCACTATATCATTTCTTTGTCTCTCTCTCAGGGAGGTGGACATGATGGAGACAGAGGAGGTAAATCTCACCTTCTTCTGTGTGTGTGTGTGTGTGTGGGGCCATTAGTGTAGTGTCATTAAAGTAACATCAGCATCAGTGTGTGTGTGTGTGTGTGTGTGTGGGGCCATTAGTGTAGTGTCATTAAAGTAACATCAGCATCAGTGTGTGTGTGTGTGTGATCTCTGTGATGTCTTTCTGCCCTACACCTGATTGTGTGTGTGTGTGTGTGTGATAGCCCCAGGCCCCTCCCTCCAAGAGGCCCCGCCCCCCTGCTGAGACACGTCGACGCGTGACCTTTAACCCCAGCGTGCAGGAAAAGCGCTTTGAAACAGGAAGTGATGCGGAGGGGGGCGTGCCTGTGCCGGTGGCCTCGCTGAAGGAGGCTGCGGATGTGGTGGTGAAACTGCTGGACCCGCACTACAGACAAGGACGCTTCGCCACCAAGGAGCTCTTTAAGGCCTTCGCCAGGCACCTCTCACACCTGCTCACAGAGACACAGACACTCAACAGGGCTAAAGGTGTGTGTGTGTGTGTGTGTGTGTGTGTGTGTGTGTGTGTGTGTGTGTGTTAGAGTAGGACACCTCTCACACCTGCTCACAGAGACACAGACCCTCAGCAGGGCGAAAGGTGTGTGTGTGTGTGTGTGTGTGTGTGTGTGTGTGTGTGTGTGTGTGTGTGTGTGTGTGTGTGTGTGTGTTAGAGTAGGACACCTCTCACACCTACTCACAGAGACACAGACACTCAACAGGGGGCGAAAGGTGTGTGTGTGTGTGTGTGTGTGTGTGTGTGTGTGTGTGTGTGTGTGTGTTAGAGTAGGACACCTCTCACACCTACTCACAGAGACACAGACCTTCAGCAGGGCTAAAGGTGTGTGTGTGTGTGTGTGTTAGAGTAGGACACCTCTCACACCTACTCACAGAGACACAGACCCTCACCAGGGCGAAAGGTGTGTGTGTGTGTGTGTGTGTGTGTGTGTGTGTGTGTGTGTGTGTTAGAGGAGGACACCTCTCACACCTGCTCACAGAGACACAGACCTTCAGCAGGGCTAAAGGTGTGTGTGTGTGTGTGTGTGTGTGTTAGAGTAGGACACCTCTCACACCTACTCACAGAGACACAGACCCTCACCAGGGCGAAAGGTGTGTGTGTGTGTGTGTGTGTGTGTGTGTGTGTGTGTGTGTGTGTGTGTGTGTTAGAGTAGGACACCTCTCACACCT
>JAODXP020000032.1:25374540-25377040 GCA_027497455.2 Sardinella longiceps | reverse complement strand
TCATATCTGTAATGGAGGCCAATGCCTCTGACTCACTCACCCCTCTTCCTCATAGACACACACACACACACACACACATACAGTACACTCCTACTCTGTGTGTGTGTGCGTGTGTGTGTGTTTTCTAATAAGCATAGCTGTCTTTCGACTTCATCCCACACACACATTATTGGACGCACATTCATCAAACTGTTCACTGTGAGCATGGGCGGTCTCTATTGTGTGTGTGTGTGTGTGTGTGTGTGTGTGTGTGTGTGTGTGTGTGTGTGTGTGTGTGTGCTTAAGTAGGTTATGAACCAGATCATGTCCCCATTTTTAGCCTCACTCACTCACTCACTCACTCTAGGGAACTTTCTTTTCCGGTCTCTCTGACACATCTGCTCATCTCTGGACTGTGGTGTGGTGTGTGTGTGTGTGTGTGTGTGTGTGTGTGTGTGTGTGTGTGAATGTTTTTCATGATGTAACTTATTTAGGGATGATCCAAAATAAGAAAAATATAGCAAAAAAAAATATGACATCCCAGCCTCATGCTAGTCTCTAGATACAGTGATGTCATTGAAGGGCGAGGGCTGGAAGACATTACCTCAGCGTTATGAATGTAGCAGAGGCCAGTTCCACCCCTCAGGGGTTTCGAGCCCTGTCTGTCTGTTTGTGTGTGTGTGTGTGTTCGAACCTGCCATCCTCATCAACTCCATCAAACCCATGGCATGGAGTCGAACAATTAAAGTTCTTAAGGACAGAGTTGTGAGGATTTACCTCATACTTCTGCTAGCTAGCCCAGGCTAGTTGCTATCTGTTACATTTGTGTGTGTGTGTGTGTGTGTGTGTGTGTGTGTGTGTGTGTGTGTGTGTGTGTGTGTCTGTATTGTGTGATTACCACATACTGCTGCTAGCTAGCCCAGGCTAGTTGCTATCTGTTACATTTGTGTGTGTGTGTGTGTGTGTGTGTGTGTGTGTATTGTGTGATTACCACATACTGCTGCTAGCTAGCCCAGGCTAGTTGCTATCTGTTACATTTGTGTGTGTGTGTGTGTGTGTGTGTGTGTGTGTGGGAGAGAGAGGGAGAGAGAGAGAGAGAGAGTACCACATACTGCCGCTAGCTAGCCCAGGCTAGTTGCTATCTGTTACAAGGAGTTGAATTGCCTGTAGAACAAAGGAGTATTTTGGTATGTCTGTGCCTATGGCTTGAGATCCTCTACACTAGCACTATAAACAAAGATCATGGAATAGATATAAATATACTGTAGGCCCTAAAGATTTGGCCAGTGGATGTGGCTACATTTTCTATGCTATATGCTATATTTTGCTATAAGCTATGTGGCAGTTGGCGGTCCCCGCACCGCACACGGGTCTCGAACCATACCCCGCAGGCTACAAACTCCCGGCGTGGGAGTGGGCGCTCTAACCAGCTGAGCTAGAAGCCCGAGCTTCTAGCTCAGCGTGTCCGCGCTCCATGGCAGCAGCTGATGAGGACATCACACTACCGCCGAGCTAGCCGTGCTGACCATGGCCTCCGTTACACTCTCGCCCGGTCTCGGTATCCTCACTCGCCGAACCCGAGGGTTTGCACGGCACTCGATGTAGCCGGTGGCGGTCCGCCGCACACGGGTCTCGAACCCGCCGCCCCGCAAGCTAGGCCTCCGGCGTGGGGTGGGCAGCCGCTAACCAGCTGAGCTACAGGCCCGGCGCTTCCAGCTCAGGCGGCTATGGAGCGCCCATGGGGTGGGTGATGACGATGCTTACACGCTACCACCGAGCTAGCCGTGCTAGCTAGGCCTCCGGTCCACCATGCACTCGGTATCGCTTCTGATCTGTAGCCTGGCATTCTGCGAACAGGCTAAGAGCCAGTGGCAATGGCTACATCCTGCTATGCTATATGCTACATGCTAAAGCTATGCAGTCAGTGTTTCTCTGTCATTGGGGCTTCCGTGGGCAGCAGTGGTGGGCAGATTTAGGCTAGCGGAAATGGCTACATGCTATATGCTAAAGCTATGCAGTCAGTGCTTCTCTGTGTGTGTGGCTTCTGTGAACAGATAGAGCCAGAACATCCTATATGCTATATGCTATATGCTACATGCTAAAGCTATGTAGTCAGTGTTACTCTGTGTCTGTGGCAGCATTGTATAGTAACAAAGAAAAAATACTTAAGTACAATTAGTATGTTATGAGAGTATCTACTTTACTTGAGTGGTTAAAAATCTGTCAATTTTTACTTTTACTTGACTAGATTTGTGTGTGTCTGTGGGTCTTGTGTGTGTGGGCAGCAGTCAGATTTGGTCAGTGGAAATGGCTACATGCTACATGCTACATGCTAAAGCTATTCAGTCAGTGTTTCTCTGTGTGTCTGTGGGTCTTGTGTGTGTGGGCAGCAGTCAGATTTGGTCAGTGGAAATGGCTACATGCTACATGCTATATGCTACATGCTATAGCTATGCAGTCAGTGTTTCTCTGTGTGTGTCTGTGGGTCTTGTGTGTGTGGGCAGCAGTCAGATTTGGTCAG
>JAODXP020000032.1:25367040-25369540 GCA_027497455.2 Sardinella longiceps | reverse complement strand
GTCTCTTCTTTGTTGCCTCACCAGTCACCACTCTCTCTCTTTTTCTCTTCTCTGAACCCTTGCTTCTCCATCTCTCTCTCTTCTTTGTTCCTTCGCACACACACTCTTCTCTGTTCCCTCTCACTCTCTCTTTTTCTCTTTTCTGATCCCTCTCTCCTACGCTCTCTTTTTTCACTCTCTTCCCTGATCCCTCACTCCTGCATCTCTCTTTTCTCTCTTCTCTGTTCCCTGTCTCACCACACTCTCTCTCTTTTCTCTGTCTCCTCTGATCCCTCTCTCTCTCTCTCTCTGTTCCTTTCAGGAGTTAGAGGCGGAGCTTCAGGAGATGCAGCAGCTACGTAAGTCCCGCCTCTGCCTGCTGGGCCTATCAGGAAGCAGCATGGAGGAAGAACCTCTAGAACACACCTTGCTTAACTCCGCCCCCGAGACGGACACTCCTGATGACGTCATTGCCTCGGTGACGGCTGAGGCCGGTGGCGGTCAGGGTGAGGGTTCGGACCCTGCGGGCGGGAGCAGCACAGGCGGCAGCGGTGGCGTTCCCGTGCGTAAGAGCTGCAGCGATACGGCGCTGAACGCCATCTCGGCCCGGGACGCCTGCGGCCGGCGGCAGGGCAGCTACGCGCTCCACGCTAACGGCGTCCGCAAGCGCGGCATGTCCATCCTGCGGGAGGTGGACGAGCAGTACCACGCCCTCCTGGAGAAGTACGAGGAGCTGCTGGGGAAGTGCCGACGCCACGAGGAGAGTCTGTGCCATGCCGAGGTGCAGACATCGCGCCCCGTCTCTCGTGACCCCTCCATGCGCGAGTGCTGCCCCCGACCCCCCAGCACCCCGGGGCCCGAGCCCCCAGCCCCCCACCTCAGACCCCCTCCACCCCAGAGGCCCTGGAGGGCATCAGCAGACAGGTGGAGGCCGTGGACAAGCGTCTGGGCCAGAACACGCCGGAGTACAAGGCCCTGTTCAAGGAGATCTTCTCCCGGCTGCAGAAGACCAAGAGTGACCTCAACACCAGTGGCACCAGTAGCACCAGTGCTGGCAGCAGCAGTAGCACCAGTAGCCGTCGCCGCAGCAGCAGCGCCAAGGCACGCAAGAGCACCAAGTGACTCAGACGCTAACACACACACACACACACCACACACACACACACACACACACACAAGCAGTACAGCTCAAACTAAAATGCAATCGCCAAGGCCAGAAAGTAACACACATGCGTACAAACACACACACACACACACCTTTCCTACATGCAGTACAGCTCAAACTTGTATACAACACCACCGCCAGGGCCAGAAAGTAATAAACACTACTACACGCGAAGCCTACACACACACACACAGACACACACTTTCCCTGCTCACATGCAATGCAGTACAGTTCATATTCAATAGTTTTGTAAAGGACTGACTCGCGCAGTTGCGCGCGCGCACACACACACACACACACACACAGCCCACATACTAAAGCAGGCTACCAATGTGGACAGGAGAGCCTGAACATGACTCTAATCCTTTCTTCCTCTACTTTTATTTTATTATTTGTTTTAAAAAGCAAATTTATTTTTATTTCTCATCACTGTGTATATTGCTTTAGCCTTATGAAATGTTGTCTTGATGTTCTCTCATGTTCTGGGGAATGATTTCTCTTAAATTTTTATTAGCCTACCCTAGCCTAGCACCAGATCTAGAAAGTGCTAATTAGCCTAATTAGCCTAGCACCAGATCTAAAAGGTGCTAATTAGTCTAGCACCAGATCTAGAGGGGTTGGCCTAGCTAGCTAACTTGTCTTGCTTCATATCTAGAATGTGCTGATTAGCCTAGCTAGCTGAACCCCAGATCTAAAAGTCGCTAATTAGGCAGCTAGGCTAGCAGCATATCTAGAGGGTGTTAATTAGCTTAGCATCAGATCTAGAGGACGCTAATCAGCCTCTTGCCTATCTGACTGCAGAGGAGAATGGAGATCACGCATTTATTGTCTTTTCATTTCCTTTGACTGCGTTGTGATTGGCTGAAGGCCAACCCCATTGACCAATCGGGTGCCGTTCCTACTTCTCTTCTGTCTTAAGGCTTACCTGACGGCCCTCAGGGTCTCCGTGGTGATAAGGATGCGTATGGAGTCGCATGAAGTCTGTACCTGCTGATTGCCTCAGTACGCTACCCAACGCTACACACGCTAATCTTCACCTGTGCTAACACTAGACACGAGACACATTTGGGTCACCTAAACTGTCTCAGGTAACCTGGCTGCTACCTGTGCGTAACCCTATGCTCTTACCAGACGACTGGAGCAGGTAACTTGCTCTCAGCACCGCACGTCAGTCTCACCTGAAGACCCCAGAAATTACTTGTCCTCAGGACCCCCGTTGCTACCTGTGCAACTACGCTTGCAAGCACTCAAGAGGACAGAGTGTGAATACTAAGCTCACCCATGAAGCATTATTTAGAGGCCACACTCAGGTGTGACTGACTACCTGTTTACAGATAACTAAGATGAAAGACGGCT
>JAODXP020000032.1:25363431-25365931 GCA_027497455.2 Sardinella longiceps | reverse complement strand
TGTCGAAGAGGCTGTCGGGAGCTCAACAAAGCGCCGGCTGGGAGACGTCCGTGCCAAGCAGCAGCAGCAGTAGCGCGAGGAGGCTAGCCCAGTCGGTGGTCTGACAAAAGAAGGATGCATGCGCGCTTTTAACGGAGCCATTTAGGCGCATCAGTCCGGCGAGCAGGACGGAAGTCGGACCAACGCAGGTGATCTCTCTTATCCACCGCAGCCACTGCATACGCGCGTTCTGTTTTCCGGACGCCAAAACAGGCCGGTGTGTCAGCGAAAACCGCAATAGAAACAACGTCAGCGTTAGGCAGTCGCAGATAGCTGTATGCACGAACAGTGTTTTACCGAACAGCTAACGGAAAACTGAGACGCAGTGTAACTGCTGCCGGGAAGCGGCGTCTTGACACGGTGGTCTCCGGTAGACCCTGATGCTCCGGGCTGACAGGATGGACGAATTCGAGACCGTGGAGGATGAGCCGTGGTACGACCAGCGCGATCTGGAACAGGGTGAGTATTACAGAGAATCTTCCTCGAGAAAGAACAACGAACGACTACCGGGTACCATGGACAGCCACAAAGGCTGATGCTGCTGCCTTTAGGCTTCCAACTCATCATAGCGTGTGTGTGTGTGTGTGTCTTTTCTCATCGACATCTGTCCGTTCTGCACCTGTCTCACATTGTTATGCCATATTGAAAGAAGCTGAATAATAACCTGCCCTGATTTTGGCAAAGCTGTAAGCCGGGAGCGAAGGCCAAAGGGAGACGAACGCTGTAATTTCATTTCAGTTTACAAGTTGCACTCATTGGAGTGATCTGCTCGTGTAAAGCCCATATGTTTTTAGGGAGAAAGTCTTCTGTGGTAGGCTACAGAATTGACAGGCCAAGTTGCACAGCGCGCATAAAAATATAAAATATATATTTCCGAAGAAATGAGCGCATTATCAGATTCACTTTTTTTATTCATCACGACACAAAGAGCACAAAAGCAGGCAGTCTCTCTCGCGCGCGCAGCAGAGCGGGGCTACCGAGAAGAATGATGTCATTCGTTCGTTCTCACTGACAGCTTATTCATAGAGCTTGCGCACGAAGTCAGCTCAGGGCCCGTGATGGCCAACCGCACCACGTGCCGTTGTCCGCACACGCCAAATCATATTACTGTTGTGTCTTCCCTCCTCTCCTCTCCTCCTCCGATCCCGTCTTTTCTTTTCTTTCACTCGTCATTTTCTACTCCATTCACCCGCTCACAATAGCACAGTGCGCGCTCGTCCCGGTAGGTTCCATCTCATCTCGTGGGCCAATCAGGTTACAATTCCTCCTGCATCTCTCGCGGGGGACACAGACAAGCATCACACACATTCACACACACACACACACGCACACACACACACACACACTCTCACCCCCAGCATCGCAGCCGAGGGGGCGGGGCCTTGATCAAATGTCCCCTCACTCTCCTGCAGTCTCTCATGGCCATAAAATCTGCTGACGTAGGTGAGCAGTGAGGACAGACACACACACACACACACACACACAAGACACCTGACTGCGGCCTCCCATGACCTCCTGTGAAAGGATCGAAGTTATAAATTTTGGCCTTTATGATAGAAAATATCTTTGAGTGTCGCAAATATTGATGAAATACTCAAATGTTCCCTTGGGGCCTGTGTCAGTGTCAAATGCTTAGAATAATCTGAACAACAACTTCCCTGGACCCCTCCCTCCCCCCAAGATGACAGTAGCAATATCCTGTTCCATCCGTCCGCCTGGTCGCCAAAGCGCCTCAGTTGGATTTACGGAGGGCCCGAGTGGAATGCCTGAGACTCCCATACAGGCGACAGATTCGGGACTCTTGCCATCTGTGGAATTCGGCAAGCGTGGAGGTTTAGAACAATGAGCCTTTGGAGGATTCGGAGAGGAATGTTGAGAGGGCGTGAAGGACCCAACCGGCCTCGGCAACGTCTGCTGGCGCTGCGGAATCTTGTGTGGATTACAAACCTACCTCACCAAAGCCTCGGACACAATGACTGCCCTATGTTGGACACAGTAACTGCCCCGTGTATCTGTAGGCATGGCAACCAGACATCCGTTTCATTAAAGTTGTTGTTGTTGTTGTTGCAGCAATGTAATTCCCCTTTTTGTTAGATGGTTTGTAATTCCCCATTGCCTTAGCAACTATGCCTTTGGGAAACGGATGCCTGGTTACCTGTGTTCAGTGGAGCATCAGCACCTGCTCCAGGTGTCTATGTTGGGCTACGCTTCAGGTGTCTCCAGGTACCTATGTTGGGCTCCACTCCAGGTGTCTATGTGGGGCTTCAGGTGTCTCCAGGTACCTATGTTGGGCTACGCTTCAGGTGTCTATGTGGGGCTTCAGGTGTCTCCAGGTACCTATGTTGGGCTCCACTCCAGGTGTCTATGTTGGGCTACGCTTCAGGTGTCTCCAGGTACCTTTGTTGGGCTACGCTTCAGGTGTCTATGTGAGGCTTCAGGTGTCTCCAGGTACCTATGTTGG
>JAODXP020000032.1:25345931-25350931 GCA_027497455.2 Sardinella longiceps | reverse complement strand
CAGGTACGAGGACGGGTTCCTGGTGGCCCCGGCAGGAAGTGTGGATCTGGTGTCGGAACGGCGTCCGCTGGACCAGGAGAACGAGCGTCTGCGCGGCACGGTGACATCACTGCGAGCGCTGCTGGGGGCGGAGCGTGGTCGTCGTGACGACGCAGAGAGGGAGTGTGCCGCCGTGCTGCAGGAGTTCCAGAGGCTGGAACAGCGCCTACTAGGGGCCGAGGGCTGTGCACTACGCGTGCAGGTCAGGAACACACACACACACACACACACACACACACACACACACACACACACACACACACACACACACACACACACACACTCACTCACACACACACACACACACACACACACATTCTCACACACACACTTCACTCTTCTCTGCTAGACTCCCTCTCTCTCTTCCTTGTTCTCTCTCTCTACACTCTCTCTCTTCTTTGTCCTTTCGGTCCTCCATCTCTCTCTCTCTTTTCTGTCTCTTCTTTGTTGCTTCACCATTCACCACTCTCTCTCTTTTTCTCTCTTCTCTGATCCCTTGCTTCTCCATCTCTCTCTCTTCTTTGTTCCCTCGCACACACTCTTCTCTGTTCCCTCTCACTCTCTCTTTTTCTCTTTTCTGATCCCTCTCTCCTACGCTCTCTTTTTTCACTCTCTTCCCTGATCCCTCACTCCTGCATCTCTCTTTTCTCTCTTCTCTGTTCCCTGCCTCACCACACTCTCTCTCTTTTCTCTGTCTCCTCTGATCCCTCTCTCTCTCTCTCTCTGTTCCTTTCAGGAGTTAGAGGCGGAACTTCAGGAGATGCAGCAGCTACGTAAGTCCCGCCTCTGCCTGCTGGGCCTATCAGGAAGCAGCATGGAGGAAGAACCTCTAGAACACACCTTGCTTAACTCCGCCCCCGAGACGGACACTCCTGATGACGTCATTGCCTCGGTGACGGCTGAGGCCGGTGGCGGTCAGGGTGAGGGTTCGGACCCTGCGGGCGGGAGCAGCACAGGCGGCAGCGGTGGCGTTCCCGTGCGTAAGAGCTGTAGCGATGCGGCGCTGAACGCCATCTCGGCCCGGGACGCCTGCGGCCGGCGGCAGGGCAGCTACGCGCTCCACGCTAACGGCGTCCGCAAGCGCGGCATGTCCATCCTGCGGGAGGTGGACGAGCAGTACCACGCCCTCCTGGAGAAGTACGAGGAGCTGCTGGGGAAGTGCCGACGCCACGAGGAGAGTCTGTGCCATGCCGAGGTGCAGACATCGCGCCCCGTCTCTCGTGACCCCTCCATGCGCGAGTGCTGCCCCGACCCCCCAGCACCCCGGGGCCCGAGCCCCCAGCCCCCCACCTCAGACCCCCTCCACCCCAGAGGCCCTGGAGGGCATCAGCAGACAGGTGGAGGCCGTGGACAAGCGTCTGGGCCAGAACACGCCGGAGTACAAGGCCCTGTTCAAGGAGATCTTCTCCCGGCTGCAGAAGACCAAGAGTGACCTCAACACCAGTGGCACCAGTAGCACCAGTGCTGGCAGCAGCAGTAGCACCAGTAGCCGTCGCCGCAGCAGCAGCGCCAAGGCACGCAAGAGCACCAAGTGACTCAGACGCTAACACACACACACACACACACACACACACACACACACACACACACACACACACACAAGCAGTACAGCTCAAACTAAAATGCAATCGCCAAGGCCAGAAAGTAACACACATGCGTACAAACACACACACACACACACCTTTCCTACATGCAGTACAGCTCAAACTTGTATACAACACCACCGCCAGGGCCAGAAAGTAATAAACACTACTACACGCGAAGCCTACACACACACACACACACACACACACACACTTTCCCTGCTCACATGCAATGCAGTACAGTTCATATTCAATAGTTTTGTAAAGGACTGACTCGCACAGTTGCGCGCGCGCCACACACACACACACAGCCCACATACTAAAACAGGCTACCAATGTGGACAGGAGAGCCTGAACATGACTCTAATCCTTTCTTCCTCTACTTTTATTTTATTATTTGTTTTAAAAAGCAAATTTATTTTTATTTCTCATCACTGTGTATATTGCTTTAGCCTTATGAAATGTTGTCTTGATGTTCGCCTGTCTCTCATGTTCTGGGGAATGATTTCTCTTAAATTTTTATTAGCCTAGCCTAGCCTAGCACCAGATCTAGAAAGTGCTAATTAGTCTAGCACCAGATCTAGAGGGGTTGGCCTAGCTAGCTAACTTGTCTTGCATCATATCTAGAATGTGTTGATTAGCCTAGCTAGCTGAACCCCAGATCTAAAAGTCGCTAATTAGGCAGCTAGGCTAGCAGCATATCTAGAGGGTGTTAATTAGCTTAGCATCAGATCTAGAGGACGCTAATCAGCCTCTTGCCTATCTGACTGCAGAGGAGAATGGAGATCACGCATTTATTGTCTTTTCATTTCCTTTGAATGCGTTGTGATTGGCTGAAGGCCAACCCCATTGACCAATCGGGTGCCGTTCCTACTTCTCTTCTGTCTTAAGGCTAACCTGACGGCCCTCAGGGTCTCCGTGGTGATAAGGATGCGTATGGAGTCGCATGAAGTCTGTACCTGCTGATTGCCTCAGTACGCTACCCAACGCTACACACGCTAATCTTCACCTGTGCTAACACTAGACACGAGACACATTTGGGACACCTAAACTGTCTCAGGTAACCTGGCTGCTACCTGTGCGTAACCCTATGCTCTTACCAGATGACTGGAGCAGGTAACTTGCTCTCAGCACGTCAGTCTCACCTGAAGACCCCAGAAATTACTTGTCCTCAGGACCCCCGTTGCTACCTGTGCAACTACGCTTGCAAGCACTCAAGAGGACGGAGTGTGAATACTAAGCTCACCTATGAAGCATTATTTAGAGGCCACACTCAGGTGTGACTGACTACCTGTTTACAGATAACTAAGATGAAAGACGGCTCTTAGCCTACTGTACCTGGTGTCACAAGATAATTGAAGTTGAGAGATTAGCCAACCGTCCAAAGCTGTTGATTCTTGTTCACAGGTGCTACAAACTCAAACATATTTGTGCATTTTCACACAGGTAGGCATAGCTACACCTGCACAGGTGAGAACACTTCCCAGTTGCTTTCAGGTGACCAGATGATATAGTTTCACCCTAATTTTGGTGGTTCGTTTCCCAAAAGCATAGCCAGTTAGCAACTTAGTTGGTTGGAAATTACATTGCAACCATTAACTTAGTTAGCACCTATGCTTTTGGGAAACAGACCCTGGTCCCTCCCTGGCAGAAAGAAAAGAAAAGAAACGAAAAGAAAAAGACTGATTTTGTCCACAATGACCTGACATTTTAATAATATTTTCTCAGAGCTCATAGCCTTGTGGTGAGGGTTTGTGCAGCCTGATGGGCTGTTTCTGAAACAGCACACACACTACCACACTACTGTAAGCTCTGTTATATAAAAACTCTTGAATGAAAATGAGCGCCATGTTCCCAGCCTGGCTCCCATCGATCCATCAAGTATAGACAAATCCAAGGAGCGTTTTGTGTCGGCTGCCATCTTGTGGCGGCGCCATTGTTGGACTGTCAACAAACCTTTTTGGCAATGCGCAGTCAATGACAGCTAACAGCAAAGACCATGGAATACTCTGACATTATACAAGTAGTAGTGAATCTTGTAAATCACGGTATTTTATGGTGTGCTATCACGTTATCCCTATGGACAGATTGGCGATCTGGGTAGCTCAATAATGGCGCCTGCTTACTTCCGGTAGTTTCGTCGGATTCGTGTACACAGTGGTGCATCTCAATCCCAGGCACTATGCTTGGATGAGCAGGAAGTAGCCTAGTGTAGAAGTGTGCTATTTATGAAACAGCCAAGATCTCTTGGGCAACCCGACTTGACAAACTCAAAGTCAGTTGTAACTGGAGCGCTAAGCCTTTGTTTTTTTTTTTTTTTTAAATTAGAGCCAAGTCATTGGTCTCCTGTATTAGTTGATTTACTGATTTTACGGCCATAGGTTCGTCATGGACCAGGTCCCCCATCCATTGAAAACTTTTCCCACCACCTGTGTGTAGGTTGGCAACAATAGTACAGGCTCTACAGTATGAAGCAAGGCTACTGGCAAAACCGCAGCCCAACTTTGGGAGTAACCTCTTAACACCATACTGAGTATCTGAGGTGTGTGGTGTGTGTGTGTGTGTGTAACCCAGAGGCCCATTGACCTTTTTCACACCTGAACATTCCGACATTCTTAAGGTGGTAAACTGAACATTCTATCATTGAATGTTCAATTTCCCACCCGAGAATGGTTTTAGAATGTCGGAATGTTGAGGTGTGAAAAAGGTGGATGGCTCTGGTGTAGGGACAAATGTCTTAAAGAACACACCACACTCAGCTGGTTCATCTGGAACTCCTGCTGCTACCTGGGTAGAATCAGAACTCGGAACACTGTGTTAGTCAGTAACCTTCCGTCATCGTAGTAGGCCATCGCTCTCAGGACTCACACACCTGTAAGGCAGCAGCACTGCTACCTGTGTTTGGGTCATGTCCCTTAAAGAGTTTACCTGTGCTCAGGTGAGGTGCCAAGACCCGTCATCCTGTGTCTACCTGCTCTGACATCATTAAAGTTCACTCACTGGCTACACACCTGGTAGACTTGATTCTTGATCCAGAATGGCTATAGTCATCTCTCTATGTCTTATACAGTCTATTAGAATTTTAAAGTTCACTCACTGACCACACCTGGAAGACTTGATCTTTATGTACAGAATGATTTTAGTCATCTCTGTATTCGTCTATTATATTAGGGGTTATGAGCTGTGAGTAGGTAGGTAGGAAAGCAAGTATTACATATTTAACATTCGTCATATATCTATAGTAACAGACACATTTACAGACAGACACATTTATCTAAAAGCACACTAATCACATGGAACAGTGAGATTGCATGAAACCCATTAATCGAATCAAACGAGACTTTACGTAACGAAGTGGCTTTATAGGGCAGGTTCTCA
>JAODXP020000032.1:25335153-25345831 GCA_027497455.2 Sardinella longiceps | reverse complement strand
AAAGATAGCAGGAAGCCAAGTTTCTCAAAACGATGCAGGTCATTTATTGAGCTTTCACCGGAGAATTAATGTTACAAGATGTTCCAAAAATTCTAGTGACCGAGAGTTTTCCTACCTCATATATACTCAAACAATCCTACCAGTAACTTCAACAAACCAATAGTCTTAAAGGTTACTGGCACTTTGCCATATATAGAGATTGAGTTGTAAGCTTTAACATTACGTCTTTAATGTCTCTTGTGTCAACAACATCTGTTAGACTATACATTAACTGTCAATTTAAGATGAGGCACTTTCCATTCCTGTCCTAAACAACATTCCTTTCAAACAACACTGTTTTAGGGAGGCCTTGTTTTGACTAGCTGTTTACCCCAGAGACTATGTTCTTTTAGCCTTACTTGATGTCATATAACATTAAAAAATTCCCACATATTCCTCCCTTTTTTGATTTTAACCTTAAATCAAAACACTGCATCAAAATTTTTACACACATCAAATATGAAAAATAACAAACCTATCTATTCTCTCGGCAGCATAAATGACCTTTGAATACAAAGATTAATTCACAGGCAGTCTGCAAATTTACACATTTACACTCCAAGGGTAACCTCGTTTCCAATCTAATTGGAAACCCTTTAAGCTAAATTACGTTACACAACTTACTAAATATGAAAAGCAAGCCACCAATATATATTGGCTATGCTATAAGAAAAATAAAAAATGTCATATTACGGAGATGAACATCAATGATTAACCTTAACCTTACTGTGGCTTTGCTTACTATTGTACTTTTGGAATAAATATTTGGTCGATGAACCTGAAAGAAAATTGAAAGTTAGAATCACATTCCACATTCCTATGTGTGTGCATATCAGTACTTTATTATGTTGGATGTACCAGTATGTATTTGTGAACTAGATCTTTTCCTTCTCTGCTATTTGGCTACCTTCACATGCCAGGGCTGGCCTTTGAACTCTGAATTCTTTCATTTTTGATTTCTTGAACTCAATTGGTCACATCAATTGGACACCTCCCTTTGGTCCACATTGATTCCTCAGACCCTCAGTTAGGCACTGTTCACATGGTCCATATTGGTCACCTCAATTGGATCTCTCCCTTGGGCACGGTCCCCATCATGGTTCCATACTTGGTTGTCTGAAAACGTTGTTCCACTCATCCAACATTCATACTATACATCCCCCCTTGTTAAACTTCAGTTTAACAAAAGCAATTCCCAAAATCAAGACTACTCAAACTCACGTTGTTAAAATGTTAATCCACTCATAACTTAACCTTAAGTTTGTTTACTCTTTATATTTCACTTTAACCTTAATCTTGGTTAGTACACTTTTAACTTTTTAACCTCACTTTTCAGAATAGTTTGATTAGTTCATTCATTCACCATTCATTGCAGAGGGATACTTGATGGTTGGATACTCTGTAGAATGGTGTGCATGGGAATGCGTTGACACTGTCCTGATCTTTCCCAAGGACATCTTTTGGAGTTGTAATAGGTGGTTGTGCTGGTATAGCCATCCTTTGGAGTTGCTGTTGGTGGTGTGGCCATCTATTGGAGTTGTTGTTGGTAGTGGTTCGATATTGGTGTTGGTGGCCAACCCTGCATGACGACTTCTAAACTATTTTTATGAAAAGAGTTCTAAAACAGACATTATAGACAATGACACACAAGACATACAACAACAAGAACATAAAAGAATTTCTGATGCTATAAATGTATCAAAATGTCTATTAAATCTATTAAGATATCTCAAGATGTATCACTGTTGCATTTAAATTCATGTATAGCCAATCAAAATGAACAGTACATTAATCTTATGTGTACGCATATTAACTCAAATTTATGATGTTACGAAATTTTGCTTCTGTCACTTAATCATTTGCACAAACTATTTGTATAAGCTAAACATATCCTCCAATTCTCATGTGCTCTGCATTTTGCAAATTGCCAAATATCCAAATCCTTAACATCCCGATGAAATTTATAACCAAAATATTACTTAGAAGCCAATAAAATATCAATATCTCTACAACCAATCCAATAATACAATAAATTTACTTTAAAAATCACTGCTCATCTTATAGTCTAGAAACGTCCACAACAACACTTAGCCAAACTCAAAAGTAACTTACCAAATGTGCGCACTATTTAGAAATCACCACAGAATCTGCTACACACCCACTGTGGAGTTTCTTTCTGTACATTTTATCACAAATTTTATAGCCAAATCACATAACTAAATATCAACAAAAGTAATTTTATAATCAATCACATATTCCAATAACATAGAATTTTCATAATCAATTTCCACTGTGGAATAAGACAGAACCCCCTTGGAATAATTTATGATATAACTACTGGTCTTACTGTAGTAATAGTAGGCCTATGTAAATGTCTCAACTTCTTCTTATGCTTAGGGTTATTGTTGCTTAGTTACCGTTCTCTTCCAAATATATTTATTATATTTTCAGAATTTTATAGATTTCCAATCCTTATGGTTTGCCTCCTCACTGGTAAATACAGTTGTTCAGGCTGCACTTATCCACTAAGAAAGAAATGATGATGCTACATAAGGTTCTTTTAACTCAGGACAATATTTTTTAAAGATAATTGCTCTTTTCTGTGTCCACCATTTTGTTAGAATTAATCAAATTAGAAATCAATGTCTATGAAGCTGTAAAACACAAAATTATTTCAATTTGTATGGAAGGAGACTGCTGACCCACAAATTTCCACTGACACTCTATGCAAATGCACTCAGGTTTCAGTCTTAATCACATAAGGCAAGAATTGATGAGATTGATGGTATAAGTTTGTAAAGTTGACCTTGACTATTATGTACTGTTAAACAATATCCGTTAGCTCTCCCTTTACTATATGTGACATAAATTAGATACAAGAACATGTAACTCCTGTATCCATTAGATGATAATGTGCAAAATGTGTATTGTTCCTTATCTGTTCCTGTCTTAACTCTGGGATTAATCAATATTATGTCCGGTAAAGTTAAAATTTGCAAGGCCCTCTATGGACGATATTCTGAAAGCAATCGTATGCTCACCCCTCGTCACATTCCTTTCAGGCAAAGGCAGTTGGCTGGCATTTCTGAGGAACTTGATTTTTGGTGGCAAGTCTTTGTCTTTGAGGAGAGGACCCAGTCATAGAGGTTGTAGCAGACATGCTGGAGGCATAGCAGGTTGCATGGCAGAGGTGGAGGAGAGCACCCAGTGTCATTTGAGCAGCATTTTCTTATGAGTGTCACTTGGCCTGTGTGACCTCACTTGAGCAGGCTGACAACAAGTCCATAGCCTTCGTCTCAGTTTGTCTCTGAGATTTCAGTTCATCAGTTCATGGTCCCCATCCTTGTTCTTTGTCTTTGTTCTTTGTCCCCAAGAGCCAAACTTTTCTTCAAGGAATGCAAAAGGTGTAAAGCGTAACTTTTGCATATCAGAATGAAACCATGAGATGATATAATAGCCTTGTTCCACTGTAGGTGTATCAGTATAATGAAATCTATTCTTGGCTAAACTGTTGTATATGTTTGCAAATTTCTATTCAGTGATATTAACACCCTACTCTTACCCAGAGCACTATTAATTTGTAAAGGTACAGTGTATGATTTTCTTATACCATCCATTCATTTTCTTATCCTTAGTTGCAATTATATCAAACTCATTTTGATCTTATAATAATCAATGGAATTCCATAGCCACAGTCTCCTTTTATATACCACATGTTGCAATATCCTGATAATTGCTTAAATAGTCCAGATATGCTGTAGGACTTGTTATGTCCTAGTCACACTGAATAATGAAACTTTTGTACACTTACTAGTTGAATAGTTTTCAAAACTACAAATGGCAGTTAAACAAACTTCACTTGTTACGTAAAAGTAGTGCCTTATTTTAACTCAAACACTTTTACTTATGCTCAATATATTCTCTTATTCCATATACTCTTAAAGGCACAGACTTACTCACCCTTTCCTTGAAGCTTGAATACTCAACTCAAATTGATGCTTTTAATCACTATTCGCTTATACTTTTATTACTAATGAAACTTTATTTTTGTTTTTATCCAATTTCTTACTGTTAAAACTCTCCATAGACTCTCTTGCTGGTTGCAGTGTCCGAAATGGGCTGCCTCTGTGTCTGACTGCAAGTTGTCTGTCAATTAAGCTAATTTTAGAATGGTGGTGTTCATCTGCTGGAACAGACACACAGTGGTGAAAGACTGGTGAAAATGTGTTTTTCACTGATGCACAGATTTGAATACTGGACTAAATCTTAATCAATTTCACTAAGTTTTCATTGTTACTACTTCTGAGAAGGGGTCTTATCCACAGTCCACTTAAACAAGCCAATCATCTCTAAAACAATACAATTAGAATGTTTAGAAATGTACATATGAATTCCAATATATACATCTAATTATTAAAATTTTCAAAATATTACTTTAACACAAAATTTGGCAAGGCAAAATGCTTCAACTTAGAGACACATGGAAAGTTTTCAGAAGGACATATTTACCATTCTCTTGTTGTTTTCATACTTCCTCTAATGATGTTATTCCAAGGTCTTGGCAGATGTGTCAACCTTCAGTTAATCTCAATCAATAATCAGATTTGGTTAATCATCTTGAATTGTTAGATTACATCTGTACTTGCATTATGTTAATACAAAATGTTATAATGTTAGACTTTGATTTAAACTCATTATCCAATATGTATTAACAGTTATATTATAATATTAATTATCTTTATCTTTAATATTATCTATTACCTTATACTCTTAATCTTATGTTTACTATTGCACATACTCAAGAAAGAACATGCAACTTGCAGTTAAAAGTTAGTCTTCATGCTGGCTTCTCCAAAGCCTTGTGTTTAGGTTTGTGTCTAAAATTAGATGTGAGTTATTCTGTTGAGGTATTAGATGTGAGGTGCATACTTCAAATTCCAATGTCTCACTGACATGCAGATATCTTAAAATGACACTCTCAGTTCAACATTACTCTCATTAAACAACTTTAAACTCCTCAACTCTTTTCAGCTGTTAATGCAACTGCTATTAATGCAATTACGGTATAAGTTTAAAAACAGATGTAAATGTGCTACTACCTCAGATGTAACTGTGGTAATAGTTTTAAATACCCATATCCTACACAATTCTTCCTTGAAAATAGCAAATAGATAACAAAGTAAACAAAAGTTCCAGATTTCCTTAGACGTTTATCCTACCACTGTCTCCCCCCTTCATTCAGCTGCAGGCTGAATTTAGAATGTAATTATGATGTCCATCCTGTGAGGATGGTCTCACAGGCATGCAGTCAGACAACAGTCTGTATAGACAGGGCAGAAAGATAATACTGAGTCCCTTTTAATCATCCTACTACTTTGCTCAAAACAAATAACAGTCACAGTCCTGTTGAAACACATGGACAGGGTACAGGTAAGTATGTATCCACAGCTACCACACCTGTTATCAGTACAAACAAAAATTAGCAGGAGGCACACTTGGCAAATGATGACTAGTCATATCCCAGGGTAAAGGAAATGACTTTTGTACCAAACTTCCCTGAAATTTCACATTCACTCTTTACACTGATACTTTCATACTTGTTTGTATACATAAAACATTAATCTCCACTGCATAATAAATATGCCCAAAATTCCAATTGCAATGTATCCTGTCCTTGAGAGACTTGTTTACTTTACTTACACCTCCGTTCTACGAGCAATGTTACGAGATCAAGGAAAATGTAAAAACTAAACAGCAATTAAAGCCCAATTTATGTAAAATTCTCAAACATTCACATAAAAACAAAGACCAATACTCCTTCTCCATCCTTTTTTTTTTTTTTTTTTTTTAAACATGTACACAAAAAGATCAAATCCGTCACCCGAAGGCCGAATTTCATTATTGGCACTACATAACCAAGCAAGAGTTCTATTGGCCCTACACAACCAAACAATAACCTCGCTACACACATCGGACGAGTACTCCAAAATAGTTTATTGGAGTAGACTTACAACGTATCACCAAATCCGGCTCACCCCGCATTCCATTAATGTTCTCTTTTTTCACTACTTGGGACATATTAGGCATCACAAAATACTCCATAATCAATACTCAATAACCAAAAATCAATTATCAAAATAATCAATAATCAATAGCCTATTCCCTTGATTAAAGCGTCTCCCCACGCTGTACTACGACATTAATGTTACTCAAAAAACAAGGTAAAAATTAAATTTTACACCTGCCCGTTGACAAAGTAAATATTACCTCATCCACAGACACATCTAAAGTTTTGACAGGTTTGCACACATCCATGGCCAGTGTGCACCGCATGCAGACTTTGGACGTAAAAGACTTCTCAGATAAATCTGACACAAAACGCAGACAACATTACAAAAATGACAGGTGGACACAACCCCCCATAGCACAGACAGTCAGTGGACCATCCTTAGTTGCTGGAAATGTAAAAAAGACACGTGTCTGAAACAAAAATCAACTATACTGAGTAACCCCTTGGGTCTGCCAAAAAGTTAAAAAGTATAAAAATGACCTAAAAAACAGTGAAAGCAAACATCGTAGAGAAAAACTTGGCTCTTCCGCACAGATCCGCATGGCGGTGGAGCGAATGGAAAAAAGGATAAGCCAATCAGATATCATATTTCTTACCCCCATCAGAGCTGGTTGGTCCAGTGCTGATTTCCAATTCGAGTCCAATTAAACAACGCCCTCTGTTCAGTGACGCCAAATATGTCGGTTCTCAAAAAGATCAAGAAAAAAGATAGCAGGAAGCCAAGTTTCTCAAAACGATGCAGGTCATTTATTGAGCTTTCACCGGAGAATTAATGTTACAAGATGTTCCAAAAATTCTAGTGACCGAGAGTTTTCCTACCTCATATATACTCAAACAATCCTACCAGTAACTTCAACAAACCAATAGTCTTAAAGGTTACTGGCACTTTGCCATATATAGAGATTGAGTTGTAAGCTTTAACATTACGTCTTTAATGTCTCTTGTGTCAACAACATCTGTTAGACTATACATTAACTGTCAATTTAAGATGAGGCACTTTCCATTCCTGTCCTAAACAACATTCCTTTCAAACAACACTGTTTTAGGGAGGCCTTGTTTTGACTAGCTGTTTACCCCAGAGACTATGTTCTTTTAGCCTTACTTGATGTCATATAACATTAAAAAATTCCCACAATAGGAGAAATCCGCTGTGAATCAGTCAATAGCCCTGTTGTTCCAGGGACCCGAATACTGTTTTTGAGAAAAAGAACTACATTTGATGTTACATACAGTAGACCAAATAAGAATCCAATTATTAATGCTGACTGAATGAGTGATAATGAAATGGAACTGAAAGGAAGTTGTTATGCCCCATTTACTTAGTGTTAATTGATGGTTCACTGCTCGGTCTATGCTGCATCCGATTTTCTTATTCTTTTTCCTAGCTCCAGCACTTGGTGAGTTTGAACAGGACTATGGATTGATTTACACTGGATTTCTCCTTTAAGACGAGTCTACCATCTTCCTTTTGGATTTCAACATTTCCACAGAAAGAAAGACTCCCACAAAATGAAACAGACCCAGAGATGTTTGTTTGTTCTGAACACCTTTAATGTAGACATATGCAAATCAGTAATCTCCAACTGATGAATGGAAGAAAAATTACAAAGAAACCCTTTAAAAAATAGAATGGAGATGACGGCAACACCCAACCCAATTGGACCGAAGCGGACCAACACAGACCTCCTCTCGCCTCAACACCACTGGCTAACACACACACACACACACACACACACACACACACACACAGGAAAGTTAAACCAACAAGACAGAATGGATACACATTCAGATACACACATTCTGTGGGAGTGATGACGCAGGCACAGTGTGTGTGAGTGTGAATCTGCTGGGTCTCATTAACATGGTCTGACGCATGAGGTTGAGAGGTGAGGGGGAGCTACTGTAGGTCTTAATTCACTAGTAACTCACTAGTAATTCACTATCAATACTTAGCACCAATGGCCAGAGCAGAGCAGACTCAGCCAGGGCAAACACCAGGGACACAGATTCTCTGCGGATTCCTCTAGTAGCCAATCACAGGAGACTAGTAGTAGGGGGCACCTCTTTAACTGACACTGGCATCTCAGGAGTACACACACACACACACACACACACACACACACACACACACACACTCTCTCCCAGTATGTTTACCAATAGAGTACATCAGGAAAGGTGAGCAGCTGATTGGTTAGTTCCTCTCTGATGGATTCTGGATAACAATGACCTCCCTGTGTGTAGTTGTTGTTGCATGTTCTTGAGGCCTCTGTGTGTGTGTGTGCGTGCGTGCGTGCGTGTCCAGCCCTTGAGTGTGGTGTTGTGGATGATATATCTATGGAGAGTGTGTGGTACAGTATGAAGTGTCCTCAGGTGGGTGTCTCCCTCTAGTGGTGGGATGTAGTAAGTGCCACAGAGGGAGAGAGAGAGTCAGGAGACTAAAGGGAATGGGAGCTGTTGAAGCCACATGATTTGAGTGGAAACGGTTCTAACAAACAAACAATTAAAGAAAAAAACAAACAAACAAAACAAACTATCCAAACCACTGGATGGAACAGTGAGTCCATCCTCATAAACAGACATGAGGCAATGTGGAGAAGTGTGGATATAAAAGCCCAGGCTGTGGATGTGATGTGTGTGGAGGGCCTGGAGGGGTGGAGGAGGTGGAGGAGAAGGGAGAGGCCCGGGAGCTGTAGCCTGGGATGGGTGGAGGCAGCTGGGCTTTACCTACATCTCTGCTGGCCTTCAGATTTGCCCTAGTGGTGGTGCATTGTTGCAGCTTAGGCACCAGGGGGCGACACACACACACACACACACAAAACTAAGCCTCAGTGGAGGACAGAGGGAGGCCATGATGGAAGAGTGGAGAGCCTGAATGCAGGTTCCATAGTAGAACCAGAACTCGGGACACTCCGATAGAACCGTGATGACGGGAGCAGGTGGAGGAGAGGCCGAGGGGTTTGCTAGGTGATTGATTGATGGTTGCCGGGGGAACTCGGAAGGCAAAGACGTGCTGATTGCTTGCAGCTCGTCCAATGGGAGCCCCCCGTTTTTAAGGCCATGTGATAACAGTAAGTAAAAAAAAAAAAAACATCAGAAGACGACGACACACGAGATGCTGTGAGTTTGGAGAACGGACTCTGACCAGCCCTGACGAGTCCCCACAAGGGAGGAGCTCACGCTCACACACACACACACACACACTCCGATCACGGAATGTAAGACAGATGTTCCGTACGTTTCTCCAGAAATATGCTGGTCTGATCAGATAAGATGAATATTACAATATCATTTGCCAGAGAGTTGACTGGAGGCCATCATTGTGTGTGTGTGTGTGTGTGTGTGTGTGTGTGTGTGTGTGTGTGTGTGGTATTGGGGGGAATGTATATTACCAACAATAGATCACAAGCAGCATCAAAGCCAGATGAATTTAACAAAAAAAAAGGCAAATAACGGTTTAAAAAACAAAAAGAAAAAAAAAACTAAAAGAAAAGAAAGGAATAATGGTTGGAGGTGAGAGGAATGTTTCGGGTTGGGTGGGGGGGTGAGCCGGGAGATGGAGAGATCAGGGAAGATCAGAGGGAGGAGTGAAGATCGCTCTAGAATGGAGAGATCAGGGAAGATCAGAGAGAGAGAGAGAGAGAGAGAGAGAGAGAGAGAGAGAGAGAGAGAGAGAGAGAGGGGAGTGAAGATTACTATTAACTCCAATGTCAAAAGCATCCATCTAACGCCAGTATAGTTTCACCTTTTATATACAAACCAAAACAAACAACAAGATTATTGTGCACGTTTTTGTTTGTCTTCACATAGATACTGTATTTATGAAAATCCTCTATACTCTTGGGGGGGGGGGGGGAGAGACAGAGAGGAGGGGTGGGGTTTAGGGGGGAACTGATTGGCAGATAGGTGGGGGTGGGGGTTGAATCAGGAGCACTGATTGGCAGATAGGTGAGGTGGGGGGGGGGTGGTGTTGATTGGTTGATATGGACACTTGGACGGAGAGGGAGACAAAAAGATGCTAATTTTCCTCATCCTTGAAAAAGCAGAGAAACGAGTTCATGATGAGACTGAGACAGACAGACTGACTGACAGACAGACAGACAGACAGACAGACTGCACTGGCTGACTGCACTGAGTACACAAGACCAACGATGAGACTGGGGGGGGTGGTAGAGGAATAGAGAGAAGGAGGGAGAGAGGGGGAGAGAGAGAGAAGGAGGAAGGGAGAGGAGGGAGAGAGAGAAGGAGGGAGTAAGAGGGAGAGAAGGGAGGAAGAGGGAGAGAGAGAAGGAAGGAGGGAAGGAGGGAGGGAGAGGAGGAAGATCTTAGTCCTTCCATTCCTTCTTAATGTTAAGGTTCCACTCCCAGGACAGGTGGTCGTGCTTGTCGTCGTCGGTGAACTTGCTCTTGATGTTGTAGGTTCCGCGGGCGATCATGCCCTTGGGCGCCTCCTCCAGCGGCGTCAGGAACTCGTACTCCGTGTCCCGCGGCCCGTAGCTGCCAACCATGTAGTCCGACTTGTCCACTACACACACACACGGAAAGTGATTTTCCATTAATAATACTTTGGTC
>JAODXP020000032.1:25317653-25325153 GCA_027497455.2 Sardinella longiceps | reverse complement strand
ATGGTTTACTGCTTACACACACTCATATATAGACACACACACACACACACACACATACATATATATATTACAGAAATATACCCAGTAAGTATGCGTAGGTGACAAACTTTCCTTGCACTAGAACTTGTGGAGTTGACTCCGAAACAGAGTCAGGTGCCAGAAGGACCCATAACAGAGTCATTTGCTCGTTTGCAGTTGTTGAGTCTGGACCGACACACTCCTTCCTTCGTGCCAGTCTCAACACAGCAAAAGACAGTCGGCCACATACACACACACTCCATTACACACACACACACACACACACACACACACACACACTCAGGACTCACTCCTTCCTTTGTGCCAGTCTCAACAACGACAAAAGAAGGTCGGCCACATACACACACACTCCATTCACACACACACACACACACACACATATTTGAGTGTTTGACAGGCTCAGGAGCCCAATGAGGCCTGCAGAGACGGGGCTGCTCTAGCCAGGCCAGCCTGACGCCACCATAAAACAGCTGATAAAACACATTCATCTGAAGACTGCACGTCTTATTTATGACTTCTGCACATAAAAGAAGTCCCGACTCCTGATATTACACACACACACACACACACACACACACACACACACACACACACACACACTTTGTTCCCCCCACACACACACACACACACACACACTTTGTTCCCCACACACACACATTCACTCCATTATACACACACACACACACACTGTTCCCCACACACACACATTCACTCCATTACACACACACACACACACACACACACACACCCAGCCTGTGTGTTTGCGTTAGGAGCGAGTGGAACATCTCTGAATGTGGAACAGTTCCGTTGCGGAGGGCTCAGGAGTGCAGGAAAGGAACCGAAAGAAACTTTCCATCCTCTTCTCCTACGAGCGCCTTGTTCCTCTTTCACACTCTTCTCTCCCTTCCCTCTTCTGGACACACACACACACACACACACACACACTCTCTTCTCTCTTCTGGACACACACACACACACCTCACTTAGATTCTTCCCTCTTCTGGACACAAACACACACACACTCTCACTTCTGACACACACGCACTCTCTTCTCTCTTCTGGACACACACACACACACACACACACACTCTTCTGGACACACACACACACACACACACACACACACACACACACACTCTCTCTCTCTCTTCTGGACACACACACACACACTCCTCTCTCTTCTGGACACACACACACACACACACACACCTCACTCACACTCTTCTCTCTTCTGGACACACAAACACACAGACACACACACACTCTTCTCTCTTCTGGAGACACACACACACACACACACACCTCACTTAGATTCTTCTCTCTTCTGGAGACACACACACACACACCCCTCACTCACACTCTACTATCTTCTGGAGACACCCTCCCATCTCTCTCCTTCACTCACTTACTCGATCTCTCTCTCTCTCTCTCATTCACTCTCTCTCTCACGTCACTCTGTCACTTGTTCATTATAGTGATCTCACAATGTCACTCACTCACTCACGTCACTCTCTCAGTCACTCATTCATTCTTGTGATCTCACTCTCTCTCTCGATGTCTCTCTCATTCACTCATTCATTCTGATCCATCATCTCTCTCTGTCTCCTGTACTGGTGCAGAAAGCTAAACCCAGACCTCATGGAAAGAGCTGCTCTCTGGACTAACCTAACCCTTGTGCCGGCTGCAGTGAAAAACAAAAGGCCGACACGTCCACCCAGATTAGCATCGCAATGCTAGTTTATGCTTTTCTTTTGTCTGCCTCGAATTTGCACAGGGGCTGCAGTGCAGCTGTCAAGTGCTTGCCAGAGTGTTCTAGAACACGGGGCCAAAGCGATACGGAGCTGCCAGAATTCTAATAGGCAAAGCAAAACAAGGCAGTTATCTCAGCTAATCTAATAAAGCAGAGTGATCTCATTGTGCTGCCGAGCTGCCAAGCCACACAGAGAGATGGATACATAGATAGATAAATAGGGCCCTCGTCCAGATGGGTCTTCCCTTACGCAGGGGAACCACTAGGCCTACAGCTGCAGGGGAGTTCTACAGTAGAACTACCAGGCTTAGAACTGCAGGGGAATTCTACAGTGGAGTTCTGCAGTGGAACTACTTGGCCTAGAACTGCAGGGGAGTTCTACGTCTAGTTCTGCAAGGGAGTTCTGCAGTAGAACTACCAGGCTTAGAACTGCAGGGGAATTCTACAGTGGAGTTCTGCAGCAGAACTACTAGGCCTAGAACTGCTAGGGAGTTCTATCTACAGTGGAGTTGTGCAGTAAAACTACTAGGCTTAGAACTGCTGGGGAGTTCTACAGTAGAGTTCTGCAGTGGAACTAGTAGGCCTAGAGTGGAGTTGTGCAGTAGAACTACTAGGCCTGGTGCTGCAGGGAAACTGAAAGTGATGCTAGCAGGCAGTCAGTCAGTCAGTCAGTCAGTGGCTTTGTGCTGCTGACTCTAGAGTTCCTCTCTCTCTCTCTCTCAACGGCTGCTTCCCTTTCAGGGACGTTTGATTCTGCAACTGTGCTGCTGCAAACTGAACTAAACGCGCGCGCACACACACACACACACACACACGCAACTGGTAACTGCTGTCTGTTGTGATCTGTTGTCTGTTGTGCTGTCTGATGTGTGTTGAGTAAAATCAGGAGCCCCCACCACCTTCTTTCAGACACACACACACACACACACACACACACACAGCTTTATACCACACCCAAAGGAACCAGACACAATTCTAGTAATTTTGGCAACACACACACACACACACACACACACACACACACTCTGGTGAAACAATGTCCAGTCACATGATGGTGGCTGCAGGGGTTTTCCACAGCCCGGTGTGTTCACCAGTAACAGCACTGCAGAGAGGACACACACACACACACACTCACAGCAAACACCAACTTTCAAACACAGATCTACACTTTTAATGACTTTAGAGAGAGAGACAGAGAGAGAGCGAGAGAGATAAAGACAGAGAGAGAGAGAGAGAGAGAGAGAGAGCGAGAGAGAGAGAGAGAGAGAGAGAGAGAGAGAGAGAGAGAGAGAGAGATAATACCAAAGAAAGAAGAACTGACAAGAGTGGCATCAGACTTCTGGAGGAAGTTAAAGAAGAGTGTGTGTGTGTGTGTGTGTGTGTGTGTGTGAGTGTGAGAGAGAGAGATTGAGAGGGACGGTGTTGCATAATCACTGGCTGTAGACACACACACAGACACACACACACACACTCCGCACGGCCCAGAAACAGTGACCTTAATTACCATGACGACAGTGTCCGGGGAGCAGAATGCAGAGGGAGAGAGGCTGCCTTAAGTAATGAAACACAGGAAAGGCCACTCTGTCGGCACGGCAACGCCACAGTTCTAAGGTTACCCACAGATGCCCCTCCTAGGGAATGTGTGGTCAGCAGGCCACAGCACGCTCACCACTGCCTCAAGCAGTGTGTGTGTGTGTGTGTGTGTGTGTGTGTGTGTGTGTGTGTAAGATTAGCCTAGTTTTATTCCCTTTCACCCAAAATCACTGGTAACCCAACACCTGTACAACTCCACTACATAGTCAAGCTAGCGTAGAGAAATGAACAAGGGAGAAATCTGCATGAGGAAGTCTAGGCCTACTCTATTCTCTGTTGAACATGTCCAGAACAGCAATTACACAGATTGGTATTTGTATGACGTGAATGAATATGTGAAATTCTACAGTGCTGTTGACAGGTGAGTTATGGAGACAAGAGTTCCAGAATTTGTCCACACAAGTTCATTTAGCCAGGCTGGGTCCATTAAGCCCTGCTTGGTTTTTATTTCTGTTGTTGCTACCATATAGGGACACACAAGAGCTCCTGGAGCTACTCATACAAATTCAGCAAGCTGGCTAACTTCAGACTAACCATATTAACTGAAACAACTACCAACTGAAGCACAGCGTTGCTTATGAGTTAGCAATGCCAACCCAGCAGCAAGTTGGTAAACAACCACCAACAAATCAACTAATGCACAGCTGCCTTGTATATCATTTCGCAAAAACAACTACCACCAACGGACAGTCTTGTTTATGAACTAGCAAACAGCAACCAACTAAAGCACAGCCTTGTTTATGTACTAGCAATACCTCCCCAGCAACAAGCTGCCTTTGCTCTAACCTCTGCCTTTGCTAGGGGTCCAACGTGAGCTAGGGCTCTAACGTGAGCTAGGGGGCTAACGTGAGCTAGGGCTCTAATGTGAGCTAGGGGTCTAACGTGAGCTAGGGGTCCAACGTGAGCTAGGGCTCTAACGTGAGCTAGGGGGCTAACGTGAGCTAGGGCTCTAACGTGAGCTAGGGGTCTAACGTGAGCTAGGGGGCCAACGTGAGCTAGGGGGCTAGAGGGAATACTACACTGCTATGGGTGTGAGGACTGAGGCTAGTGCCTCTTTGACGTGCTAACATGCAATGCCTTTGTGTGTGTGTGTGTGTGTGTGTATATATGTGCGTGTGTGTGATGATGCCTTTGTGTCTGGGCTTGGCTTCCTGTCTGCCACTTCCTGTTTCCTGCTATACATTGCAGCTGCCGCAAACATTTCTACACAGCTGCACAGCACCACCTTACACCCTGCAGTGTGTGTGTGTGTGTGTGTGTGTGTGTGTGTGTGTGTGTGTGTGTGTATTTCTCTTTACCATTTACCAGCCCACACACACACAATTTTAGTCTCCCGCACACAGCTAGCAAAGTTGATTGATCACATTTTAAATAAATAAGATGCTCCACTCCAACCCCAACACACCTCCCTGGGTGCCACACAATAACAACTAGACTACAGCACTAACACCCATGCCATAGGAGTACTGTATGTGCATTTATGTACTGATGGAGTCAAAAACACCTACACCACCAACACCCATGCCATAGGGGTCTATACATTATGTGCATACATTTATGTACTGACGGAGTCAAAAACACCTACACCACCAATACCATACCTGGGCAAACTAAGGCCCGGGGGCCAGATGCGGCCTGCTGAGCTATTTAATGCGGCCCGCAGAGGCTTCCCAAAATAAAATAATTTCGCATTTACTGGTGGTGACCTAGATTATTGGCCTTATTTATCATAATAAGTATTACAAATTCCACCCTTTTAAACCTGCATATTAACATGTCCTCTAAAGAAAGTGGGGCTACTGGTTTGAGACTTGCTGATTTACCGGCATCAACCGGTTGACTTAACACCTGGCCCGTTAGTCAAAATTTAAAAGCCAATGTGGCCCCTTGCGCAAAATAATTGCCCACCCCTGAACACCACCCATGCCATAGGGGTCTTTACATTATGTCCATACATTTATGTACTGACGGAGTCAAAAACACCTACACCACCAACACCCATGCCATAGGGGTCTATACATTATGTCCATACATTTATGTACTGACGGAGTCAAAAACTACTGCAGCACTAACACCCATACCACAGGGCACACTTACAGTACACCCATACCACAGCGCACATGTACTGGCAGGTATAGATCAGCACACCTGTAGGAGTCAAATGAGAAAGTGTGTGTGTGTGTGTGTGTGTGTGTAGCTCTGTTTCTATTAGCAGTGCAGAAATGACTCATTTCCTGTGTGCTTGTGAGGGTGTGTGTGTGTGTGCGCGTGTTTCCCCAGCACAGTAAGATGTACAGGGGTGTGTGTGTCTATGTGTGTGAGGGTGCACATGTTTTACCAAGCACACATCCCCAATAAGATGTGAAGGGGTGTGTGTGTGTGTGTGTGTGTGTGTGTGTCTGTCTGTTCTGATGTGTGTGGCTGGGGATGGCCTGAGAGAGGAGAAAGCCTGCATTGCATGGATAGTAACTATGAAACACACACACACACACACACACACACACACACACTTACATGGTGAGCGGCTGTGAAATTAATCCGCAGGGAAAGCAAGTGATCCTGCAAAGCTTATCCGCATACAGGTGCAGCAGCAAGCCTGATCCCTCACACACACACGCACACAGACAGCCATTCACTTACACTCTTTTACTGTAACACACACACACACACACTTACGATCACACACACTGGTCTTTCTCTCTTACTCTCTCGCTCTCACACACACACACAACCAGACAGCCATTCACTTACACTCTTATTCACTAACTGTTCACTCTCAGAGAAACACACACACACACACACACACACACACACACACACACACACACACACACACCCCAGTGCCCAGTGTTCACAGCTACCACAGCAGACCTATTAAGCCTCTTATGTACAGTACCATTGTGCTGAAGGATTTACTGAAGCTTCTAGAACACACACACACACACACACACACACACACACACACACAGTAACATTAATGTTATCAGTGTACCCGTAGTATTATTCTATTTTGGTTCAATGTTGCTAAGTTGAAATAGTCATTATTCCAAAACAGCACAATCACGTGCCTGTCCTCCTCCTTATACAGAAAGTAGGACAAAAACATTGGCACTGCATCACTGTTTACAGCCTGGATGGTCCCACACACACACACACACACACACACACACCTGTCAGTACATCTACAGGTGAAACACCTGAAGTAGTCCAGCAGGGAGCTTGTCCTAAATATGTCACCGTGTTGAAGAATGTTTAGTGTGCGTACTGTGTGTGTGTGTTTGGAGCATAAGAAAGGGCCTAATTGCAAGTACAGTAAGTCTGTTCATGGTAGCAACAGTGGTTGCAGGCCTGTGTGTGTGTGTGTGTGTGTGTGTGTGTGTGTGTGTGTGTGTGTGAGAGAGAGAGAGATGAGAGAATGTGAGCATTTGTGTCAAGCCATATTATGAGTCAGAACAAGCCAATCAAGGTACAAGAGTGACTAGTCTGTAAACTGATGAAGTGTGTAGAGAGAGATGTGTGTGTGTGTGTGTGTGTGTGTGTGTGTTTGTGCCAGTGTGTTCATGTGTGTTTATTTTCATTTGAAGTGATGGGTAAACTTCCTCCTTGTGAGAATGTTTGAGCAGCATCGGTCGTGACGTCTGGCCACAGATGACTTTATAAGGTACATGACCTTGAGCATCAGAACGCCACTCAAAGGTCAACCCAGCCCAAATGTCACAGTAAAAGGTCACACACACACACACAAACACACGACCCCCGCCCTACCCTTCCACTCCTCTCACCTGGCAACCCTGTCGTCTGCCCCGTTGCCAAAGAGATCTTTTTAAAACTAATAAAAAAGGTAAAGATTTATTTTTTTCCAAATGAAAAACTAGTTCACACCAACTGGGACACATTCTGTGCAGGCAGAGATGGGAGGGAGAGGGAGAGAGGGGGGGGAGACAGAGAGACAGACACAGAGGGAGAGAGAGCGAGAGAGGGAGAAGGAGAGAGAGAGAAATAAGGGGTGGAGAGAGAGAGAGAGAGAGAGAGAGAGGGAGAGAGAGAGACAGACACAGAGGGAGAGAGAGCGAGAGAGGGAGAAGGAGAGAGAGAGAAATAAGGGGTGGAGAGAGAGA
>JAODXP020000032.1:25290153-25315153 GCA_027497455.2 Sardinella longiceps | reverse complement strand
AACGTGGGAGTCTAGCTTCCTGTTTCTCTCACATCACTTCCTGTGCCACAACTCCACTGGACAATGGCAGGCCGAGGTGGAGGGCAAACAACCAGGAAGTCCACTTTGAACTCCTGCTTCTAAATTTGAAAAAATGTGTGCAAACACACACACACACACACACACACACACACACACACACTAGGGCTTTAACACAATGGGTCATTCATAGATTTTTGTAAAGCTGAAAGTAGACAACAGTCAGAGAGGAAGAAACAAGAGACCACACCTGCATAGAACAGACAGGATTCCACACTCACACACAAACACACACACAGTGTTCTACGTGCTTGTCTACAAACTAACAATGATGTCATCATAAACACATCATAAAGCAAATGCAACAATTATATGATTTAACACAGGGGTGATGACAGAACAGCGTGTGTGTGTGTGTGAGAGTGAGAGAGAGAGAGAGTGTGTGTGTGTGTGTGTGTGTGTGTGTGTGTGTGTGTGTGTGTGTGCAGGGCGCTGCTAGAAATTTTGGGCCCTATGACGACAAAATAATTTTGGGGCCCTCAAATATTGATTTTAATATTAAAATTCTCTGGGCCCCTGTCAGTGCTGGGCCCTTAGAATCATCCTAACTTTCCCCGCCCTAGCGGCGCCCTGTGTGTGTGTGTGTGTATTGCTCTCTCACTGGGTCTCCAAATGTCACCTCCTTCTCACATTGGACTGGTGCATCAAACCAAGGGCAATATTGAGTGCATCATCATGTCAGATGTGAGAACAGCAGCACTGGGCCAGACTAAACCCAACATACATGGAGTGGGTTAACCACTGGAGGAGCGCCAGCACAGAAGATTACTATTATCTATTAAGATTACCATTATATTACTAAATTATTACATTACTGTTAGATTACTATAGATAACTGTTATATTGCTATAACATACACTATATTACTATTTTTTCTATGTTATCTATTAATATATCTATTAACATTACCATTATATTACTAAAGTATTACATTACTGTTATATTACTATAGATAACTGTTATATTGCTTTATATAACATATACTATATTAATTTTTTTCTATGTAATTTTTTTTTCTACGTATTACATGCCTTATTACAACATTGCTTACCTGTAGTCACCAAATTGGAGGTTCCTCAATCACTTGACCAAATGCACATCTTATATTAATGTCATTATCTGTTAAATCGGCACTCATGCAAGCTGCATGGATGACCAATGTAACGGTAGTACAATGACCAAAATAATGCAACTTAAAGTCACAGGTAACCGGTTCTTATAGAGGTAGAGAACAACCAATACTAAGACACGTGACAATCACAAGTAATAACCAAAATATTGCTTCCTACTCAGCACATTTGTTTTGAAGCAGGAACTATCAACATAAAAGGTCCTATCATATGACCATGGCCAGTATGACGAGCTGATTTTTATGAAGAAGCGAGTTGTTCAGTGTGAGCCAGACAGCAGGTGAAACCTGAGAGAGACCTGACCGGATCTGACGCTCTCCCAAGTCGCTTTAATTACAGTCAACACCTGGACGTTAGTATCGAAGGGCGATGGAGGCTGCCGTCTTCATAATCTAATCATTCCCTAAACAACAACACTCATGGTGTCTACTTTTTTGTTTGTTTGTTAAATGTTTTATTTTTTCCTACGTAAATATGATTACAATATATTATGTTAATTAATAAAACAAAATAAAAAAAGTTATTTAAAAAAAAGTCTTCAGTTCCAAGTCGCGCAGTGCCGGCAGACACCGCCCTGACATTCTCCTCTGAGAGAAGGAACTAGAACTTTTTTCGCGCGCCACTAGTCATACAGGAAGGAAGAAAACGCGAGTCGACTCGGAGTCCGGGCCCAATGCGCCAACTGGAACACACTGCGACCGCGCGCTCTACACGAGCCACGCCACCGTAGCCCCTCCGGCGCTAAGTGCACTGCTCAAACGGTTTTAAGGCTACACGATTAAAAAAGAAAGAAAAAACTGGAGAGGGCGAACTACAAGGTGAATGAGTGCCATTAAAGTTGGGAAATTTGCGGCACATTCTCATTTTTTTAATAACCGTTTTAGAAAGGGCCACCAGGATAGTCTGTAGCCATCGATGTTTACCGGTATGTACATTAATTACGGCCACCAAACATCCCACTTTAAGGCCGGAGCAAGCTAACGCAATAAATGATAGAAATGAGAGATATGCGCACTGGACACGCGCTGCGCCCTTTTTCACAGAATAATCAGAACAGTGCAAACGCGTGCCTCTCAGTTCACGGCTGAAAACCACATCCTTCCTCGTAAGACAGGCGAAAAGCTTCCTGATTTCCTTAAGACAGTAACCAATCCATTCAAACATAAATCTTTTTTTAAGATTAATGCTCAAGGGTTTCAGCAAAGCAAAAAGCAAAGAAGAAACCGGGGGCTATAACTTATGTGATCAGTTCGTGTCCCTACCTGCTGTCCTCTCGTCTCGCAGTTTTTTTTTCAGGAAGTGGTTTGTTCACCAAGGTGTCGAAATTGGACTCTCGAACAGCCGACCTTCCTAAAACAATAGTTCGCTTTCATCTAGACGTTTAAAACTGCACTTTTTACTTCTCTCTCGCTTTTATAATCCGATTGCACCTAGTGTGCAGTTATGAAGGTTTTTCACCTTTCCTGAACTTAAGGTTAGCCTAGTTTGGTCAGGCGGCACTCATGACAGCACGGTGTCCTGAGATCGCCACAACTACAAGCATAGCCTACTTATCCAAGCACCAGCTACCAACGAATCATTAGCACACCATAACTTCAAGTATCTGCACTAGTATGCGATCAATAAGTTTATTTACATCACTTTTCATTCTTTCTAACTTCCAAACACACCCAAAAAGTCAGGCTTACATCCCGCGCTGCGTATCTGACGCAGGGGAGGCAAAGTGAGAGGGTTTTTCATGAATACTGATAACCTCAGATAAAGGCATGTTTCTCTAGGCTACTCTCTGTCGATTAATGAGCTAACAGAGATCAGGCATCAACTTCAACTGCGACTTCAAATTAGCTTGCTAACTGTTAACCGAAGCTAACTTAGCTTACCAAGTCGGCAGTCAGACAATGCCAAAGCACGGGCTCAGACATGACTCACCTGCCAATGTTCTTGATAACATACAAGGAGACCAGTAAAATAGAACAATTCATACAACATAAGCGTTATGTGTGGCTATGCAATAGGTTATATAGTTTGAGTATCAAACTAAAACAGGAAACAGTGGAGTAACGTTTGGATAAGTTGCTCATTTGTAATAAGTTGGACTCGCACGCGCACGAGAATTGCTGCAGCAAAAAAAAAGTGTGGCCACGAGGTAAAGTTTCAAAGAGCTCGCCGTTTTTCATAAAAGAAAACTCTTATAGAGGGAAATAGAACATTAAATAGTGAAAGGTGCTCACCGTTGAACTGAGGGTTTCCGTGAGTCTGCGGGCTTCGCTGACTTTCAATGGCGCGATGAGGGAGCGGCGATACCAGAGCACTACACGCTTCCGGGAATGGGGACGCGCGCACGTCAAAATGCTGTCGGTTCTAGGCGGGCGCGGGCACGAGCAAGTGTGCAGAATGAATGAGTAGCATGTATGCACGCGCCTGAACACGTCGCTCCAGCTAACTAGGCCAGAACAGAACTGATGCAGAACAAGGACGGTTGAACACATTTTTTCCACCAGAATGGCTCCTTGACTGCTAATGGATATTTACATACCATTAGGTAATAAATACCGAAAGAGTTACTGCGTAATTTCTGCCATTATGGGTACTTCAGTGGCAATCCATTACTCCCATTATTGACATGTCCCCAACATTTTAGAGTGTCTGTGAAAGTTTATATCCAGAATAAACTAGTCATTTTGTAGTTATCACTGATGTTGAATAAGGGTGTTCTTACAATCATGCCAAAGGTCTGTGTCGACTACAGAAATCTCATCCAACTCCTTTCTGCACCAGTGCACTGTATGGCCTACAGCTTGAAACCAAGCTGGACATCCTTGAGTTGTTGTCATAGTTTTCAGCTGACTGACCCAAACCCAGCATCCCATAATAAGGACATAAGTATGATCCAAACAACGACCCTGAGATGCGTTGGGGTGACCTGAACGGATAGTTTGAGGCAGGCATGCCTGTGGCCCAAGAACTGTACCTGACCTGTGACTGTGACTGTGCTGTGACACACTGACCGTTTCTTCTTTTGAGGTCAGTGCTGTGACATCACAGATAGGCAGCTGATTGGACAAAACATTGGAAATAGTGGAAATCTATAGGATAAACTGCATGTTGGTATCTATGGATTTAGAACAGGGGTGGCTGAACTTTTGCGCTTGCGGGCCATACTAAGAAATCTAAACTGACAAGAGCCAATGGAAAAAAATAACACCAATTTGAACAAGTTAAAAGTGAACTATAGCTTATATTAATATTACATTAATGTAACAACAGGCCGGCAGGCCCGTTACCTATTCGTGGCGGGTCGCATGAAAGACAGCAATTGACCCCCAGGCCTTGTTTTGCCCACTGATCTAGAGGGATGTCATGCGCTTGGGTGGAGTTGTAGACAGACTGTATAATATAATGTAAAATGCAAAGTGCAGTGCACATTTAAACCTTTGTAGGTGACCCCCAAAATATATTTATGAAAAAATTAATTTTTTTGTCTTTTCCAGCTCTAGTAAGCTCCAATAACAAGAATCAATGATTTCTTTCCCCCAATCGACCCCCCCATCTGTATTTTGTGAACCTCTACCAAACGGTTGAGATGACCGTAAGGGGTGCATTTTACGGAACACTGGAAACATATAGAAAAAATAGATATACAGCTATAAAACTTTGTATATATGCATATCTACAACAATCAAATTAGTAGTGTTTTATTACTTATCGCAAAATATGGATTTTTGGGGTAGGCAGTGAGCACCTACTAATGGCGCCCCATTGAAAACCATTATAATATCGGACAATAACCCTACACTCCCTTGAAATGCTTGAAGTATACCATCTAAGGGTGTGGAGGGCATTTTTAGGACCTAGTGTAACCAACCATGGAGTTAAAAAAATGTTCTATGAAGTGATTCTATGATTTTTTGATACTTGACATAACAGCCTATATTTCCATTCACTGAATTATGACCCTTTAAGGACATCTCAACCGTTTGGTAGAGCATAATTTCACAAAATTATTAAATACTCAAAACGTGTATTTTTGCATGAAAATTGATATGTGTGTTCTATGGACTGTTTTTAACAATATTAAACAGGAAAAAACTCCTATACTTGGAAAATATGGAAAAATTGATAATATGTATAATGGCTGAATTTATGATTTTTTTTGTATTTAGTTTTTTGTATTTAATATATAGTATCCAAGTAGTATAGATGATTCCATGTAATTTAATTAAGGATGGTTTGGTTTTTATCAAAATATGAGGAGTTAAAAGTTGCTCTACCAAACGGTTGAGCAAACCTATATTAATGTGCAGAATATATTGAAACGATAAAGTATGTAATATTATAATTAAATGTGGCATATGCATTGAAGTGATAAAAGTATATGAATGTAAGGATGTGGGTAATCCACTTCTGTAGGTCTATATGCTCATGAGAAACAGCACTCCCATAAAACAAAAGATAGCCTGATCAAGATTAATTTAGCAAAAATTGCTAGCCTACATTAAGCAACTAGCAGCATATAGCAAAAAGGCAGGATGTGTTATATTACAAGAAACAGATGCAGAACTTCAGTTTGAGTTGTCCTAAGCCAAGCAGTCATAGGATAAAACCAAAGCCCAGCCCTCCATACTGTACCTGCACAGCCCTGTCTGCCTCCACACATCCTGGCTTTAGCAGAGAGAGGGGATTTAGCACTGAAGCACCTCCATACTGTACCTGCACAGCCCTGTCTGCCTCCGCAGATCCTGGCTTTAGCAGAGAGAGGGGATTTAGCACTGAAGCACCTGAGGGGATCAGATCATGGTGGCCCTGGGCAGTGATCTAGTGAGATAATACCTGTTTCAAACTGTTTAACATCCATCTCAGAAGTACTGGTAAGATGATTTCTTTCTTTCTTTCTTTCTGTCTGTCTTTCTTTTTCTTTCTTTTTCTTTCTTTCTTTCTGACTTTCTTTCTTTCTTTCTTTTTTCCTTTTTATTCATTGTATCTTTATTTATCTTTGAAACACAAAAGCAGTAAACACACAAGATACACATAATACTAATACAAGCAAACAAACACAAAATCACAAAGTAAAATATTTCTATTGACAATAATATGTAGTTTATACTGTGGACTTGATTTACATATAGTTTTTATTTATCTATATAGTATGTATGACATGCCCTGTGAGCCTGATTGGGTTTGTGATGCTTTAGGCAGCTTGTGATGATTGGTCAGTGTCTGGTGCCTGGCCTGTGTTACATACTGTATATCCCTACCTGTTGTGAGCCTCCAAATTGCACTTGGATGACATCTTGTGGCCATTGGAGGTATTGTCCCGACACGTTTAGCCCAAGGCCCTCACAGGGGTGTTACGTACAAGTGAAACTATATGGGTTAGTCGGGTTTCATGTTCTTTCCACTGGGGGAGTTATGTAATCTCATGTAGGCTGTATGTCTTAAAGAAGACTGACTTATACAAAAGTGTTTCATATTGTTTTCACAGTTGGAACACCTATATTAGGTTAATCAATCGATTTATGTTAAGCAGAAGATTTTTATGAATTTGCTACCACACAAGGTTAAAAACAATAGCCAGAATTACATCTGTATGTCATATGATGTAAGCTAATTACAAACTAGAAAAGCGCTCCAGAGAGCACAGACCTCCGCCAAGGCAATGTGGTCACAGACACAATATACTGTACATTCCAGATCATGTTCTGGATTACCGATCGCCACCAAAATCGAATCAGCTCTTGCTTGTCCCAATATAAACATTGTCCTAAAATTTCATCCAAATCTGTGCAGTACTTTTCGAGTTATCGCGCTGACAAACAGACAAACAAACCAACAAACAAACAAACAAACAGACTAAACAGACAAACCAATGCGACCGAAAACATAACCTCCTTGGCGGAGGTAATAATAATAATAATGCTTAACAATAGTGGCTAAGGTACACACAGTGAGTGTAGCCAATGGAATTAATAAGCATCTAGCGCTGAGATGGTGGTGGGGGGCCCTAAATTGAATTCTGCTTCGGGCCCCAAATGAAAATCCGCTTAGGACCCCCTAATGCATACAAGTAGGTTCTCAAAGTGCGGCCCGGCGCCAATGGCGGCCTGCGTAACATTTCTGGCGGCCAACGATAACCTGTTAAAAATGTACATTGCTTTGAAAGAATGAATACATCTAGTGGTGTTTTGTGGCATCTGTAGGCATTTATTTATTGAAACAAATGTAAACTGTAGAGATGAAACCTGGTCATTAAGATGAATAGATTTTTTTACCCCACCCCCCCCCCCCCCCACTTTGAGAACCCTATGCCCTAAAGCATACCTGGGCAAACTAAGGCCCGGGGGCCATTGAGCTATTTAATCCGGCCTGTGGAGCCTTCCCAAAATAGAATAATTTCTCATTTAGTGAAGGTGACTTGGATTACAGGCCTGATTTATCAAATTTGTTGTATTCATGAAATACAACTCCCTCCCGTTTAACCCTGCATGTTAACATGTCCTCTGAAGAAAGTGGGGCTACTTGTTTGAGACTTTCCAATTTACCGTCATCAACCCCCATCAACCGGTTGACTGTTAACACCCGGTCCATTAGTCAAAATCTAAAACCCATTGTGGCCCTCTAGCCAAAATAATTGCCCACCCCTGCCCTAAAGGCCTGGGCCACAATTAAACTCTGCTAAGGGCCCCACAAAAGACTGGGCCCACCTTGGCATACAGACAGAAGAAGCCTAGGTCCTGTTATGTTAAGTGTGTCTGAACAAGCACTTTACACTGAATCAATGGAAACTGATTATTTGAAACCGAAAGTAGAATTTGAGGTGCTGTTGACTCAATGTAAAGTACTTCGCGTTCGGTCTATGCTGTTCCAAATTATTTTGTTCCACTTGCTAACTAGTGCATTTAGCAGGCTCTTTCATCGGGGCTATGCTTGAATTCACTCCGGAGCTTTCCTTTAAGAGTGTCTGACCCAGAACAGAGAGGAGATAATAGACCCCATTCTGGTCTCCATCCACCTCCACCCCAGGGCCGTTTCAAGGTACTTAGGGGGCCCCAAACAAGGGCATGGGAGCCCTTCACCTCCCATAAAAACTACATAAACCGCATTGTTATGACCTTCAAGCAACTTCCAACTTCCAACTTTAATATAATTATTTCTCTTGAACCTGCAATTGTCTAACTCTTTTATAGAAAAACACCACCAACTAAATAAAACTTCTAAAATAATTAAAGTCATTTTTGGGGACCCCTTTCAGCCAGGGGCTCCAGGCAATTGCCTGGTTTGCCTGTCCTGTTGCGACGGCCCTGCTCCACCCCCTCTCCCTGAGAGGCATGGAGGTGATGAGCTGTCAGTCTCACATATCTGTGGGCTTCAGGCTGAGATAGAGGAGGAATGTCTGAAGGAAGGTGTGTTTATTTATAGGAGCACTAGTGTTGCTACCGAATCAGAGGTGGACTATTTTTAGTTGCCCTCAGCCTGACGAACTTTAACAATTAGCCTAGAAATTTTGATCATGATATCAAAATGTTCTGAGATAGAGGAGGAATGTCTGCAGGAAGGTGTATTTATTTATTTATAACCCTGGTTGTCCTGATAATCATGAGGAGGAGTACCAGTGTTAACCTACCGAACCAGAGCCAGAATATTTTTAGCTGCCCGGCCTCAGCCTGACAGATTTGCAATTTTGAAATTTTGGGCCCTGAGACAGAAATTAAGATGGGCCACCTCCCAAACATGGATCAAAATATCAGAATGTTATGTGAGATCCTGTCAGTGCAAGCCCATATAATCATCCTGAACCACTCTGGGATTTTACACAAGTGAGTGGTCCACCATTAGCTCTGCACTTGCTGAAGTACTGTAACTAAGTACTCCCTCACCCAGGCTTGTTTGAAACAGCTAGCAGGCTTAGACCAGTGCATTCTGAATGTGACATTCTTGGACAGTGTTGACCTCTAAAACCTGGCAGGTAAAAAAAGAAAATCAGATGCAGATTTGGCTGAAATAAACAGGAAGTGGCGAGCCAGTGTCAATTACACCAGGCTACTATAGGGACCAGTCAGGACCAGCTTCAAACAAGCCCAATAATGCACCATTGGCATTCTTAAGCGTAATTTATGCTTACGACGCAGCGTCTCTGGGTAAGTGTTGAGTGAATTTGATACTACGAACAAATTCATCTGAGTACAGTTAAACAGTATGTGAATTTGATTTTACTGTAAAAGTATTTCCTTTTGTGACCTTTTATTGACATTTCCTTTGGTGAGCTACTTTTTAGTTACCTACTGGGAGACCCCTTCTATAGATGGCATCCTTTGATGCATGGTGTGTCTATGAGACAGCCACTCAAGTCTTTGGTATTTTGTACAATTTACTGTGATTCATGCATACAATATGTAGCCTAAGCATACATCAATTTGCTTTACAGAAAACATGGCCTGCCATTATACAAACATTTAGGCCCAAAACAAGGTTTAGGAGCTTTGGAAACAAACATAATTTGCTCAGTATAACATTGTCTGCAATAACCTCAAACCTCATGTACATAAAATTAAGAACCCTAATGTATAGTCACACACCTACAATGACTCCTAATGACCAGGTCATGCCTGAGGAAGGGCTGTAGCCTGACATCACATCTTTTACAATAAAATCTTAGGAAGCACCTGGCTGGAGTGGACTTTTTCCCCTCCTTTACGACATTGATGCTATTATTTTTAGTCCGGTTCCCAGTTTTAAATTGAATGTGCATGTCCTTAGCACAGTTTCACTCCACATGGTACTGCCAAAGTCCCCATTCCCCATTTTAACATTTGCTTGAACAGACAAATCATAATTCACTTATTCCAAACGGTTCTTTCACAGGCCACTCATCAGCTAGTTAAGAGTCTGTGCTGCCTGAAGGAAAGAAATCCAAGGAGACATGAGCTGGTTATATGCAACTGCAGGTTTATTCCAATGATCTACACGGGGGTGGGGGGTGGGAGGGGACCAGTACAACAGGTAGAAACCCCCATTTAAAACCCTACAGTCAGACCACTATCTTTTTTTGAAAAAATCAAAACCGAAAAACAAAAACGAAAAAAGCAATAGGTAAAAAACATTCTGGAGCATTTTCTTTAAAAGGAGAAACGATACACAAGTTTAAATCACATCTGAACACATCAGGTGTAAAACTTTCTGAAACTGTCCACTGCTGTCTCCACGGCAACAACAACCCTCACGTGATTGGACAGGCAGTGCTGAGGGTTCCGAGCACTCCGGGCACTCATGTGGTATCCATCTGGAGGGGGAGGCAGAAGACACACGCCATTAGCCAAGCAAACAATTAACACTCAACTCTACTCTGCACACCAAACAAATGAACACGCACACCAATCTTTACATTTCAGACCATCTAATGTGGCATGAATCAGGCAACGAAATCTTAAGTGTCAGTATTGTATCCATTACATCTAGCTGGACAAACTGGCGTACGTTTCCCGAAAGTGTAGTTGCTAACTAGTGGGAAATTGCATTGCAACCAACGAAGTTGATTACCTAGTCAGCAACTACGCTTTTGGGAAACGGGCCCCAGAGTGTGTGTGTGTGTGTGTGTGGGACTTACTCTGGCGTTGTAGGCGTCTAGCTGGGCGTCCAGCTCCTCGGCGGAGAGCTGCTGTTTGCTCTGACCCCCTCTGCCTCCTCTTCCCCGCCCTCTGGATCCACCGCCGCGACCCCCACGACCTCTCTGGACGCCACCGCCACCGAAGCCGCCAACTCTGTTTCTGTTCATGCCACCGCCACCACCACGGTTCAGACTGAAACACACAACACACACAGCAGGTTAGAGCACTCTTCTGGGGACAACCTTGCGTGATTGCATCAACACGTGAACAGTTGGAAATTCAATTTTATTTGTAGAGCGCTCAAATACTGTACATTGTCTTGCGGCGCTTTAGAGACAGTACGGGAAGCATCCATGAGAAACAGGAGCAAGGAAAAACTCCTTTCGCTTTGTAAATAATTTGTTTACTTAAAAGTTGTCACTTCAAGTCAGTGTGCAAATATTTTTTTATTTTTTCTCACTAGTTTGTTCTTTAGCACTTGCTAAAAGGCTTTTGGATGTGTGCACAACAACTCACTTTACTTCAAAAACGACATCACTTTGTACACATCAATCCACTTTAAAAGTCACTAGACTGGCTATGCTGGTGTTCAAGCAGTGTTGTGGACCTTACACCCGGATAAGGAATGCATACATCAGGCCTGTGACAGCATCAAGTGCAAGGGTCGTATGTATTCAGCCACATGGCTTAAAACTGGCACTACACAGGGATACGTCTCCATTTTGCCACATCGCTTGCGCATCCTGTAAAAGTGTGCATGCTTACCCCTGCATTGGTCGTCTCTGTGTGTCGATCTGTGATGTGACGAGCTGGATGTTCATTGGTCGTCCTGAAAGAAATAAACAAAACTAATGTCAGATGACAAATCACAAAACATGAGTTACAATGTTTGAGCTCTGGGCGTTGTTGCTTTCAGTCATCTTGGCGCCATTACATACGAGTCACTCAAAGGCAAACTACAGATATTGATGATGGTAGCAACAACGCCATCTAGAAATGCACCCTTTACTCAGCACAAGACAAGCTTTACAGCATCACTGTAAACTTCACACATACAACAGCTGCTCATTGGTAGCAGGCTAAACCCGTTAGGCCATTCTTGAGGAGTATTCAACAGAGAGTGGAAGCCACACGGATAGCCAATTTTATATTTTGAAACCTTTAACACACACACACTAAAAGTGCAACGTCTTGAGCTACTGGAAACTTAAATTGCCCTGAAGTAGACATCCCAAGGGATAAATAAAGTTCAGTTCAAGTAACCCAGTATCAGGCCTACATACCGTCAAGGGGAACGCCGTTGTACTGCTTCATGGCTTTGAGGGCGTCTGCTCTCCTCTCAAAGTGGACGTCAGCCGTGCCGAGACTCCGGCCCGACCGGTCGTAGTGAACCGCCGCTTTCTTCAGGGTGCCAAACTCGGCAAACAGTTCCTGTGGGGGGAGGGGAGACAAGAGGAGACATGATGTTATACAGGACCAACCACATGCCACACAAACAAGCAAAAACTTAACACACAGATACAAATGTCCTGGAGGGGGTGGGTGGGGAGATACAGGCCAAAAAGTGTCCAAAAGAAAGCAGAGACCTATACTTGTCGGGTGACTTAACTGAATACTGAAAGTTTGACCAACATGCAGTGAGCTGAAATTTAGGGCTGGAATTTGTGGAATTACCAAATTAAGAGGGCTGGTTAACAAAAACTAATGCTTTAAACCAAACCAAAGCTCAAAGAGCTAGTGAAGTTACCAACCTACACAATGTCAAAGCTTGTTTGTATGATTTTCTTTGAGGGAACCTTACCTGGATGTCTGCGTCCGACACCCCGAAATCGAGGTTGGACACGAGTAATTTTCCTCCGGTCTCGACTCCTCCTCCGCCGCCACCGCCGCCCATGGAGCTGAAGCCGTTGTCGAACATGTCGTGCTGCCACTTGTCGGGAAGCTGCTTGGGCTGCAACACACCAAAGAGAGAACGCACCTGCTGACTGCCACTTCCTCTGTCTGCCGACCACCGAGTCTGCCTGCCGCCCGGGAGAGGGAGGGGAGGGCGAAGGCAGGGGGCGCTGGGACAAGCAGAGAGTGTGGGGGGAGAAGGAGGAGGAGGGTCCGCAGGTACACAGGCACCACACCTGGGTAGTAACACTGGCACTGTGCTGGCCATCTGGGACTGGGCTGGAGGGAGAGCCAGCCCTGCCCACCCAATCAGTGAAGGGGGCACTCGTTGGGAGTCACAAAGAGGCATACAATCAATGCAGTGGCAAAAAGGCAGTTTTTAAGTGCCAATATTCTAATACTGAGCAATTACACATAATTAGAATGCTGGGAAAATGTTTGAAAATCAAGAAATTAGCTAAAGATCTTCCCACATGAGGTGCCATCTTTACCCCCTCCCCCACATACAAATATGCAGTTTCTTCAGCCTTCCATAGATAAGAATTCAAGTTAGCATTATCGCTAGCTAGAATCTAATTTCTATCCAAAGCTATTGATAGCTTCCTGAAGTATGTCGTTCATTAGTGTCCATAAAGCCACTAAAACGGCCAATAGCACCAGTTACCCCAGAAATAGTGACAAATATCCCTGCCCGCCGCGCAGCTAGCTAGCTAGCCACCAACAATTCCCCGAGGTCTCTCGTCGTGCCTCTCCAAAGCCACTCCAGAAGTCGGCAAATCCATTTCGTCGAACCGCAGGCTTCGTCGAAAAGAATGCCGCTTCCTCGGAGGTTGACAAGCCAGGAAGGTCCGCCGTCAGCCATATTTGCTGGGGATTTAGTGTCCTTGGTTGAAGCTAAGGGATAAGGGGTCCGGCTGGCCTAGTTAGCTCTGTGAGCAAATTGCACCACAGAGGATGAGCGTCCATTTTGAATCACGCCATTTTGGTGGAGCTAGCCCGTGTGGGAATGGGCTAACTTGACAGATCACAGTGACGGCTAAACATGGCTAAAATTAATGATGATTCTTTGGCCAGAGGATGGACAGTTCACTGAAAGCCTCTTTAGCAGTATCGCTGGCATTAGCCAGCTAGGTGCCGCTACAAAATTTGGCGCCGCTCAAAGGTGTTTGGTTAGTGAACCCCTCCCAAACAAAGGATTCCCATCTCGGGGTGAAGGCCATCCTTTGATAAAAGAAAAATAAAAACATCCATCTTTCAACTTCTGTTTCTCTTCTTGGTAGCCGTCTGGGGTTGGATGGTAGTGCCTCGAAGAAATTTAGTGCTCGTAAACAATCAATTCGATGGTGGGGAGATACTGCTTCCAAAATGGCGCCGACTTTTGTAACGCAAAGGTAGCCATTGAGCTAGCTAGCCCTTGCCAGGATGTAACGTTAGCCTATTCGCTCCATTCGGTTTCTTTGCAAGGTGATTCAAGACAAACAGGTTGAGGGAGAGAGAACATTATGCATTTTACTGCCTTCTTAACTTAAATGCCAATTTAACAGCTTCGCCTCAAAACTACTCCTGAGAAACTCCAGGATTATGTAGAACGGCTGACTAGCAAGCTAGCCGTCGTGTTTGCTAGCAAGCTTACAGAAAAAGGATTTCACCAAGGCTATTGTTGTCGCCCAAGGATTTTTCCTCTTTCTCAGCCAATTTCTGTATTTTCTCATACCCTGCTGTACGGTGTTGGTCTGCCTCTACCGCGGCTCAGGTTCTGTCGATTCCTCATGGGGCCGGATCCACCGCCTCGGCCTCCAAAGCCTCCGCCGCCTCCAAGTCGCCCGACGCCACCGCCGCGACCCCCGCCTGCACCTCCCCTGCCGCGGCCACCTCTTCCACCGCGACCGCCGCCCCCTCGCTGCTGCTTATTCTGTTTGATGATATCATCTAAAGACATATCCATCTTATCTGCCATTGTGAGACTTATCTGACCCTAAACCCCTTCCGATAAACGAAAAATAAAACAACGGGTGGCGAAGTTCACGCACGCAATGCTTGAACTCGCAGAAGATGTAGTAAAGATGGACGCTCGCGCAGCTTTTATAGTGTGTGGTTACGTCAGAGGTGACGTCGATCACACTCTTTCCGCTTTTTTTTTTTGTCGCAGCGAAAAACAACCGGGCATGTCTGGACATCATTTGCAAAAATATTTATTGCATCAGGTTGAAGTGTTTATTTACTCAATACCCAATAGTTCCCAGTAATTTTATCAAGTTATAAACTGTTGAAAAGGCATTGTGTAAGTGGTTGTCTTGTCCATATGAGCAGGCCGCTTTAATCATATTCTTTCCACCACCAAATAAATGGCCTATTTATGGTGGCCCTGGCCCACCATGATTTTATTCAATAATAACTTCATGGCAAGCTAAAATAACACAATAAGTTGGAGACGTTGCATGAACATTAGCCTAAAGATTTGGGTGTACTAGCCCAATATTCTTCAAGAAAAGTATGAGTAAATTATGACTGCACCAGCCCAATAAGGACCATAGGCCCATTGGGCATTTGGCCTTTATGCCTTATGTATGGCCAGTCCATGCCTGTATATGGAGGATTGCAACCTCTGCATGGTGCATGGTGGTGTTGATCCCTCCCTTCACAACAAATAGTTTTGCTCCATGAAGGGTCCTGGCCCTGTAGAGTTTTTGAGAACCCCTGGAGTAAAGTGTTCCACTTTCTACCTTGTGTGATATTAGGAGGGTTTACATGCACACTTTTGATCTGACTAAAAAGATTCCATGTGCATTCTATAGAACAGTATCCAAGGAGATACATTCATAAATGCCCACTGAAATGGAATATTGGGATAAATAATCAGATTAAAAGTGTCCATGTAAACGGGGCCACTGTCTTCTCTATCCCTCCGCACTGAACCCTCAATGTCCCATCTGGCTCAACTCACTCTCCACTAATCATGAAGGCAACTGATGATGACCAGATTAATAACAACGCCTGCAGCAAAGCTGTCAAACATAGCGGTGTTGGTGGTCACATGGAAGGTTATTATTTGGTCACGTGATGGTGACAATGGGGCCGAGACGCGTCCACAAGACAACACATGGCAACGGCAACTGGGAGCCGTTCTGAAAAAATATCGGATCAGCCCACCCAGAACGCCGTTGCCATGTGGATAGAAGGCCCAAACGACACAAAAATACCGGATTTCGTTGCCGTGTGCACAGGGCCTAAGATTAAGATGACCAGACCACTGAGATTGGGGATATTTCCCTGGATTTTCCTCGGGAACCTGAGACATGCCTATTTCTATAGTCAATGGGCCTTACTCACCAATATCTTCTTAAGAATTTTCTAACTCGCTTCCCATTTAATAACCTATATAGGTGAATACAGACCTTCTTAAAAACTGTGTAAGTGGGATTTAAGAACAACTTTCTTCGTAAGAATTGTTGGTGAATGAGGCCAAATGTCATTTAAAAAAAAAACAAATGTTTTTCATTTACATTTAAGTATTTAATGCTTTTATCAAAAGCGACTTAAAAAATGAGGTTTATCGTTCAAGCTACAACACGTCTAACCAGAAGTAGAAATACCCTACTAGTACAACAAGAACTGACAGAGTTGAAATGAGGGCATAGGGCATAGTTAGTGATCCTGATAGTTCCAGGTTCTACGGCAACGGGTACTCTTGTAAGAGCTGGGTGTTCAAGAAATTCTTGAAGGTGGAGAGACCGTCTGTTGCCCGAGTAGTACTTGGGAGGTGATTCCACCTGTGTGGAACAATATATAGCTTGAAGAGATAGAGGAGAGAGTTTGAAGAGCTTGGGTTGAGCTGGGTGCAGGTTGTTCGCTGTGCTAAACTAAGTCTGAGCTTCTATTTTCAGGGACAGCGGCAGGTTTGTTGTATTTTACTGGTGACAAACTACTAATGTCAGGGAATATCCATGGGAAATCAGGGTTGTAACCATAAGTTAAGTCTGGGTTTAGGGCTTAGTCAGTGTATTGAGATGTAGAAGAAGAGATTTTCCAAGACACAGACTTCTCCACAGTACAGAAGCGTTGCAGCTGATCTGAATATGCCAGTGCCAAACTAAGAATATTTTGAAGCCATTTGGAAGTTCTCTAACGGATCATTCAGACGGGGCGGCAGGCCAACGGCAACGCTCGGCGTTAATGCTCACAACAGCCAGTCACTACTGTGAATGTTTTGACGCTGTGTTTTCATAGGCCAACGCTGGCTACTGCTGGCTCGTCATCTGGCAAAATTATTCAACGCTTTCTGCCGGATGACGTGCCAGCGAGCGATAACCAGCATTGTCCTATCAAAACACAGCGTCAAAAGATTCAAGGCAGTGACTGGTTGTTGTGAGCATTAACGCAGAGCATAGCCGTCAGCCTGCCGCCCCGTCTGAATGATCCATTAGAGCACTTGCAAATAGCCTCTGAATGATCTGTAAGCCATTGGTAGGGGGTGGTTAGGTGACAGCAAGTCTCCTAGGCCAATGGTAGAGGGTAGTTAGGTGATTGAAAGTTCCTTTAGCCAATGGTAGAGTTGTGGTTAGGTAGTTGTAACTACTTTAAGCCAATGGTAGAGGGTGGTTAGGTGACTGACAGTTCCTTTAGCAATGGTAGAGGGGTGGTTAGGTGGCTGTAAGAAGAAGCAAAATGATCTGGCAAGTTTATACCTTAAAAGTCACTTTATTTCAAATTCTGTTTCAACGTTAGGGTTGGTATGGGAAGGGAGAGAGGTTTTCTTATCTTTTTTTTTTTTCTTGAACGAAAAGTCTTTAAAGGTTTCAAATATAATTAAAAATGTACCTTTACTAAAAATATTTGGCTTTCCAAACTTGCCTGTAACTACCTATCTGAAATTCCTATATATATATTTTTTATCCTTGATCTAACACACTACTTTCCTTGAAAAACAAACAAACGAACGAACAAACAAACAAAAACAAGTTAAAATCAAAAACAATAACAAACAAAAACAGGTGAGCCCTTCAGCACAGTTCCCAAGGTAAGTTTTGTCGATTGAAAATGAATCAGAGTTTGTGTTTTAAGACTGCAGTCAAGAGTCTATTCTTGAGGAACTCCAGGCGTCCAGCTGAGAGAGTCCGCACAGGTTCTCCCCAAGGCGGCAGCAGTCCAATATCAAAAAAGAAACAAATCAAGCGAAGTAGAAGAGAGAATAAAATTTAAAAAGCACCGAGTAGCAACAAAAAGTGAAAGTCAAATGAATAGCGAGATTGACGAATGGCTGTGGAATTTTCCAGAAAAAAACAAAAACAAAAAGAGACTCGGAGGAAACGCAGAGTAAATCCCAGCAGGCAGAGTTGCAGGTCGGGGTCTCCTCAAACTCCAACTTCCCACGTGTGTGTGTGTGTGTGTGCGCGCTTGATAGTGAGCTTTTCATATTTTTAAATATGCTACTGTGAGCATGTACTGTATGTGTCTAGGTGTGTTTGTCCCATTTTTTTGTGTGTGTGTGTGTGTGTGTGTGTGTGTGTGTGGGCAGAGTAGTTGAAGAAAAGCAATCGGCCTGATCAGCTGGTCCACTGTCTGGCAGCAATGATGATGATGATGATGATAGTGAGGAGGAGGAGGAGATTTCTGGCTGAGATGCGGCGCAGTGTTGGCTGACCGATGACTACAGGAGGATGCCGTTTCCCATGACACCGTGGAAGGGAGGAAGAAGAGCAAAAAAAAAAAAAAGAAGCTTTAAAAAAAAGCTTTAAAGCTGCTCTTTGCAGAAGGACTGCGTCGGTCGGTCGGTGGTAAACCACTAAGACTTCTTGGCGTCCTGTGTGTTGCGCTTCTTGATGTCACTCAGATCAACTGGTGTGAAAGCTGCAATCAGAAACACAAGCAAGCAAACAAAGAGTTAAGCCAAGGGGCTTCGTTTTGCAAGGCTGTTTAATGAATGATGAGTTTTAAAGGTCTTACTGTCAACATCTTTTCACCGTGTTCACATAGAGTGTTTCTCAAAGTTGAGAATGCTTCCTAGGTAGCACACTAGCCTTCGAAGTCGTACACATCAAAAAGGAGGTTCCATCAGTACATCCTTGAAAAATCAATAAACAAAGGCCTCTGTCCTCGCTAGAATTTAGAAGGATGCTTGACTTTGGAACATTACTTGGCAACAGATAATGACGTGGAATGCTCGAAAAAGCAGCCTTCCAAGCATGCTTCCTCGACTTTGAGAAACACTCATAGTATTCCCCCAGGTGCTTAAGTCCAGAAAAGTGCTTAATGCAGGCTGAAACGCATGGAGCTAAGCACTTTTTGGACTTGAGCATCTGGGAGAATATCGGTCATATTGCACGGTAATCGCCCAGGTGCTTAAGCACTTAGCGCAGATTGAAATGCATGAAGCTAAGCACTTGTTTTTTGGACTGAAGCACATGGGAGAATACTGCCTATTGTGATTCCACTAATTCAAACTTTGCAGGGCTGATAGTGGAAAGAAAACCCTGAGCCTGAACTTTTCTTCCATCACAAGGAGGTGGGCACGGGTGGGCGTGTGTCGCAAGTGCGTCACAGTTTTAGAACACTACTTGGTTGAGAAAATTCCATATCTTCAGCTAGTAGGCAGTGATGGCTGTGCAAGGATGCACATTTAACTCAGAACATGTCATTTATCAATCCTCATCACTTCTACAAGGGTACAATGAGAAGAGAACGTTTAAATTTCAGTTTAATCCCACCTCTGTATATCTCAAGGCAAGCATTTTCTTCTCCACAGTCATGTTGGTACGCCTGAAATCAGGCTCCGTGCCTGAATACTATCAGGCCTGAGTTTGATTTCAAATAGTATGTAAGGGATAACGGCCGCCGAGGTGTCCCGATATCAGAAAAATAATGGACGACGCGAAGGCGATCAACAGCCCGACGGCGCATTATTTTTCTGATATCGGGACACCTCGAAGGCCGTTATCCCACGTAATCACCCGGTTGCAACTAAAATGTATAGATGGTAAGCATGTGTTTAAAACATAAAAGAAGCATGTGGCTCCGTTTAGAAAGAAGTTATCCTCTTCGATTGGGGTACTATTTTCATATGAAAGATGATCCGCAAGGCTGCATTCTAAAGATCATTGATATAGAACGCTGGTGAAACTTTTTTAACCCAACAATGCCTCAGGTGTCCTGTTATCTAGAAATAACGGACACCCTGGCAGCCAATCAGAAAACAGTATTCCATTCCACCGGGTGATAATAATTCTGAATGTGCTGCAATGGTGCTGAAAGTGGAGTGGTTTCCGGGTCGGTCCACTCACAGTGTAGGTTTGGGTTTGGGTTCTTCTCCACGTACTCCTGTGGGCCACGCTCATTCCGCTCACTCTGGGGCGATTTGATTTCTTTAAGGACACACATCCAGGCTGGGGAGAGGGAGACGGAGAGGGAGAAGGACAAACATGAAAGGTCAGAGGTCATATTTGAGTGGCCATGTGTCCGTGCTGAGTGCTGCGGTTAGCAACAGTAGCGGGGATAAAGATGCAGCAGGAGGCAAGTAGCAGCACCAGCAATCATAATGCTTCTACTTCTACTATTACTGCTACTACTACTAGTACTACTACTACTAATAACAATACATTAATAATATAATAATCATATTTGCATAACATTTCTCAGATCGCTTATGGAAAGAAAATATTAAAATATTGGTACTTGCCTCCAAAAACACACAATCACTGACACATAGACACAGCAGCTAACTTCAAGTCTAAAGGCCAATTCAGACTGAAGATCTGCGACGAGACGAAACGTTTTTAGAGAGGAGTTGCAGCGGTGTGAATCAACCGTCGCAGGTTGTTGCAAGCAGCTGCAAGCAGTCGCAAAAGATTTAACATGTCAAATCGCAGTTTCTGAGTTTTAGAACGTCAAGGTTTTTAGAACGTCGCACGTCTCGTCTCGTATCTTTGGTCTGTAGCCACCTTAACACAACTACAACAAAAGAGTTCTGAGCTCAGGTGGGTAAATGAAGCTAAAGACCGGGCAAAAGTGTGTGTACACTTGTCTCACTACAACTTTTCTGAGACGCTTGTGAACAGAGATTTGTAGTGAAAACATAACCTTCTTGATGGCGGTAATAACGAGAGATCTACAGTATTAGAGTATTTCTGTGTAAAATAAGGGCATGGAGCCGTGAGTGATCGTGCTCCTTGTACACTCACTATCATGGATGAAGCGAACGTTCTCCTCGTGTGCTGGTGTGTAGAGGTCGCCACTGTTGGGCGGTGAGCGCGGGCTTGACGTCCGCTTGTACGTGTTCACCATTCGGGGAGTAGATGAGCTGCAACACACACACACACGCGCACACACAAAACACAGTTCAACAACTAGGGATGGAACACACACTACCAAAAGCACATTTCACCACTCTCAACTGGGATGAAACACACATCACCCAAAGCTTTCAACACATCCCTGACTGCTCTATGTGAAAGGGTAGTATTGGGTACAGTACTGAAAAGCCTCCTCAAAAGGCTGATCAGCTGGGTTATAAACTCCAGTCACAGGATGGTCACACATTAATGCTGTTTGTCCCAAACAGACTAGCGGTTTCTCAGATGACTGTGTGTGTGATTGTGAGGGGTATGAGAGTTCACTGCACAGTACAGATGTCCCTCTAGAGCAGTGCTTCTCAAACTTTTTCAGACCGGGGACCACTTTGCCCAAAAAATGTTTTTCATAGACCATCTGTACTCACGCCCCCTCCCAAAGTCACATACTGATAATCAGCGGCCTTGCATAAACATTTCTAAATTGGCATTTCTATGCACTTCCAATAAATTATAGGCTTGCCTCATAGTGTTCAGTGAACTACTCATCTTTTGCTTTTGCTAGATCAGTGGTTCTAAAAGTGTGCTCCGGGGATCACTGGTGGTCGGTGAACAAGCTCAAGTGGTCCGCGAAGGGATTTCCAAAAAATATATGAATTTAGTCTGTGTCTCTCACTAACATTAGCCTATTTGAAGGCCAAAGATGAGTTGTTCACTAAATACTATGAGGCAAGCCTACAATTCATATTAAAAACTTCAGGCTATCTAGATTTGAAGCACCCATTTAGAAATACCTATGCAGGTCCAGTGAGTGGGTCAAAAAGTATAGAGTAGCAGCATGTGACTTGGAGAGGGGGTGCTAGGACAGGTGGTCCCTGAAAAACATTTTTTTTTGTTGGCCTCGTTCTGAAAAACTTTGGGAAACCCTGCAATAGTGAAGGGGTTCATTTGAAGCTGGTCGTTTCTCACCTTGTCATTCTGTTCTCAGGATGTCTTGTGCTCACTACTCTTCTACAGACGTGTTCTGGGCGAAACTAACTTCTGCTCCAGGTCACGCTGGTTTCTGCTGAAAGACATGAGACACAGATTTGTTAAGCACAAACATCGAAGCATAGTATAGGGTAATAGTTCAGAAGGTCCATTTACACCGCAAGTGACTGATACACTAAGAAGTGTTGCTCTCCAGTCCATGGACAGACGGCAATGCACTCCAGCATGGCAGAGTCAGTAGTGTTTGTGTGCTGCCGTCGAGAACACACCCACCCGTCAGTAATTGTTGAGGACCAATATGTTGCTGCTGACAGTGCAACTAAGGTTAGCCCAATACACACCGACCAGGCATGCCCTACAACATCGAAAGTTTCTAAACTCACTTGCATACTCTGACAAAAAACAGGACACGTTGGTAATAATTAGTTGTAAAAAAACAAATCGACGTCAAGTCTAAAAATGTGAATAATAGCAGAGCCTACGAGATAGAATGATGAGAAACCAAAATCATGTGTAGTTAAGCTAACGTTAACGTGGATAAGCCTCCCATTCAACTTGACACAAACCCGCAATGAGCATGAATGTTGCATCCTCGTGCAATTCTTTATTCTTACGTGAAGACTAAAATGCAAATGATGAACTTGTGGTCATATTTCTAAGAGCAACTTATCTTAAAACCCTGAAGCAACAATTGCAAACAGTGCTTAAAAACAGGGCGGTTATATTATCGATAGCTCGCAGATAGCACGACAGCTAGCTGATAAATACCACCACTGTTGCAGCACAGTGGCCAAAAGCCTAGCTGGCGTTATTGTGTACCCCATCAACTAGCAAGCAAGCTATACAACCGTTACAGCATACAATAGCTGGCTAAGCTAACACTCCCTGTGTTGGGCTGCAAGGAACAGCTTGTTCTACATCCTGTAAGGATGATTGCACGTAAAGGTAAAGCATTTCATCAAAAGAGAAATTTGTAAATGAGCTATGGTAAAAATAATCATACCTCTTTATTGATATATTTCTTCTCTTAAAATGATAAAAATGTAGGCCTTCTTTGGCCGTAGCGACGTTGCCTATGCCAACCAGACAGTTCCGGGTTAGCAAAACGGAAACGTAAGTATGCGCAAGCGCAACTCTATCGTTGTCATTTTGTCCAACTATCTACAGATGGCGACAAAGCTCCAATTTCAAAGTTTGCAAACCCTCTTTACTGACTGCTGTAAACCTGATACGGTAAACCTGTGCAGCTTGGCTGAAAACTAGTGAGGTAGCAGCTACATAAAATGCTTACAAACATTTCTGGCACTACTAGAACATGCTAAAGGTAATCATTGCATTGCAGAATATTTGTTGGAATGTTGGAAGCAGTGTACTGTGCACTTTGTCAGAGCCGGGTGCCCAGAGGTCCTAAGCCAGTGTTTCTCAAACTTTTTCAGACCAAGGACAACTTTGCCCAAAAAATATTTTTGAGGGACCACCTACCCTCGCGCCCCCTCACCAAGTTGCATGCTGCTACCCCTTTGACCAAATCAATTGGCATTTATGGGCACTTCAAATTCAGATAGCTTAAATTTTTAATGTAAATTACAGGCCTGCTAGTATTCATTGAACCGCTTATCTTTGGCTTTAAAATAATGTTAGTGAGAAACAGATTAAATAAACATATTTTTTGGAAATCCTCTCGCGGACCACACTTTGCGAACCACTGTCGTAGTCTACAGATAGATCCCTGGCTCTATCTACAGTAATTGTGCGGAAGTACTGGGCTACTCTAGCATGGTCGGGGCAATTTGGCCTTGCTTGAAAAACATTCAAAATCAACATTGCTGTAGACTAATGGTCCATGCTTGTATGTGTGTGTGTGTGTGTGTGTGTGTGTGTGTGTGTGATTGTTGGACATGACCAGCACAATGGTCTGATGAGCCACCACAATGACTGAATTTCGTGCAACACAGACTGAGACAGTGAAACGGCAGCTAACTAACAGAATGGGGCATGTCAAAACAAAACCAAATCGATTAGGTTTCGTTTTGACATGCTAACTGCCGTTTCGCAAAACTCGATCTACATTGTACGAAATTTGATCATCGAGGTGGGTATCAATAGTGCTTAGCACTATAAAACAGCAGGGCTACATGTTGATTTACTCCAGATAATACCTTGAAGAGATCAGTGTTTTTATTTATTTTCAAACCATTGAACTGTTCCACTCTCTACATTTAAGAAGAATTCAGACGCTCATTGTAATTGATATAAAAAGCAGCTTTATTTGTGAAAACGTATAAAACAAAATCACAAAAACAGAAAAATAAGACTTTAATTGGAGACATTCAGCAGGTCTTCAGGTAGGCCAATGCTGTGAGTTTAACACCCACACACACACACACACACACACACACACACACACACACACACACACACACACAACCACACACACACACATTACCCATCGTGCACCCATGAGCCTCTCCACTGCGTGAGGGAGTATTGGTGCCCCTCCTTGTGCAATCAGCGTGTGAACAGGTGCAATCAGGTCGAAAAAGCAAACAAACAAACAAACAAAAAAAACACCACCAGCTTGACTGAGATGCGAAAACACAGAAAAACACCACCAGCTTGACTGGGGTGCAAAAACACAGAAAAACACCACCAGCTTGACTGGGGTGCAAAAACACAGAAAAACACCACCAGCTTGACTGGGGTGCAAAAACACAGAAAAACACCACCAGCTTGACTGGGGTGCGGTGCTGATCGTCCTGGTACCTTGTGATTGGGCTACTTTATGGTTCCAAGAATTTTCTCCTCATTAATATCTCTCTATATCTACCGTGTCTGGTTACGTCACAAGCAACATGGCTGCCACGCATGGCCTTATGGGTAAAAGGCCTAGAGTGCAATTCAGAGCAGAGGGAGTGGGTGTGGCTTCCACCTGCCCCGCAGAGGAAGGACACACACATCACTTCCTGTCTCAGCGTCTAGAGAACACGCATCACTTCCTGTCTCAGTGTCTAGAGCACACGCATCA
>JAODXP020000032.1:25270153-25285153 GCA_027497455.2 Sardinella longiceps | reverse complement strand
GTTCTCCTGAGTAGTTCTGCTCTGTCGGCGGGCCCTGGGGGGGGTTCCCTTTATACCCTCGGAAGGGGTTATTTCGGGGGTCCGGCAGCTCCTGTATCGTGTGACCTCAGCCCTTCTGTCAGTGGCTCGCTCCAGACCCCTCCCCCTGACGATGTCACATGCTTTTCAACATTCCGCCCTCCCCAACCCCATTCCCCCCCGACACACACTCACATAAATACACACACACACACACACACAAATACACATAAACACAAACACATAACACACACACACACACACACACACACACACACACACACACACACACACACACACACACACACACACACACAAATACACACACTGCCCACTCCTCCCTCAGTCCCTTCCTCCCTGCCCCCTTGGACATAAAAATGGTGATGGTAATAACGTGCGGTATTGCTCAGTGGTGAGCTGCGAGATGTCAGGAGAGGAGAGGCTGGCGATTACGGAAGGCTATCGACAACAATACGCCGTGATCCCCGGCTTAGACCACGGGCTTAGCAGCTGATCGACGCCACAAGCGGAATGGGAAACTGGGTTGATGGGAACAAAATGGCCGCCAGGGTGCTGACCTCGAGACGTGACCTTTTATGGATTCTTGCAAACAGCATGTCTGATATTTAGTGTGTTTGGTCTGCAAACACGTTGAGTAATGTGTGTGTGATGCACAGCTGAAGCAGTTGTGTGTGTGTGTGTGTGTGTGTTTACACAGAGTATGGCGTGTGTGAGGCAATCAGTCTACTTTACTTAATCACTTCCCTCTCATTCAGTCAGAATCAGTCAATTACTACACAACCAATCACTCACTCACTCATTCATTCATTCACTTAATTACAATTACTACACAATCAAGCATTCACTCACTCACTCAAACCTACTACACAATCAAACATTCATTCATCTATCTATCTATCTATCTATCTATCTATCTATCTATCTATCTATCTATCTTATCTATCTATCTACACTACAGTATCTATCTATCTATCTATCTATCTATCTATCTATCTATCTATCTATCTATCTATCTATCTATCTAGGTTATCTATCTATCTATCTTATCTATCTATCTACACTACAGTATCTATCTATCTATCTATCTATCTATCTATCTTATCTATCTATCTACACTACAGTATCTATCTATCTGTCTATCTATCGATCTATGTATCTATCTATCTATCTATCTATAGATCATAGCTACTGTAGCTATCTATCTATCTAGCTATCTATGATCTAGATAGCTAGATATGTATCTATCTATCTAGATAGATATGTATCTATCGATCTAGCTAGCTAGATACTGTATCTAGCTATCTATCTCTCTATCGATCTATCTAAGTATCAATCTATCTATCTATCTACAGTATCTATCTATCTATCTAGTCTATCTACATCTATCTATCGGTCTATCTATCTATCTATCTATCTCTCTATCTATCTATCTATCTACAGTATCTATGTCTGTATTTATTTATCTAAGCATCTCTCACTATCTACTGTATCAATCAGAGCAGATTTGAGAGCAGATGTTTTGACCTCTAAAAGCACACATACAGATAGTCTGAGACATCGTTGATCAAGTGATACTCATTTAGATGAAGCAGCTTGTTACAGTAGTACTCTATGTGACACCAAATACAGAGAAGCAAAACTGCTATCCGATTCCATGCGTGTTGTCATCGCTCAGGAGATACTGATGAGAACGATTTGGTTTCCATGTGAGGAGCCGAAATCCCCTCAGGACTGATCAACACACAACAAGATGTTTGTTTACTGTAGCTAGTGTGATGATGTGTTTGTTTGTTGATTGATCATTTTGTGTGGTGGTGTGTTTGTTTGTGTATGTGTGTATTTATTTGGTCCACTCTGGACTGATCCTCAGCATCACAACAAGATGTTTGTTTCTCTGGTTTGGTGGTGTACTTGTTGATTGTTTATTTGTTTGTGCGGTGTGTTTGTTGTTGGGCCTTTTTGATCGTGTTTGATCATGTTTGATTCGTAATTGAGTCGGTCAGGTTTGTCCGGTTTAATCATGTGTTTGTTTAATTGGTTTGGTGGTGTGTTTGTTGTGTGTTTACAGTATTTAGTGTGGTGGTGTGTTTGTTAGTATTTAGTGTGGTGGTGTGTTTATTGTTTGTTTACAGTATTTAGTAAGGTGATGTGTTTGTTGTGTGTTTATTTGATATGGTGGTGTGTTTGTTGTGTGTTTAAGTGATGTGGTGGTGTGTTTGTTGTGTGTTTATGTGATGTGGTGGTGTGTTTCCTGGAGGAGTTTTTCTGAGGGAGGCAAAGCTTAGACAAACAGCGGATCCAGACGTCTAATCAACACATAAAACCAGTGGTGTGTGTGTGTGTGTGTGTGTGTGTGTGTGTGTTTCTGAAGTAATGAAGGTGTGTGTGTGTGTGTGTGTGTGCGTGCGTGTGTGTGTGTATTTCTCTGAATATGTATGAGTGTACGGCAGTGTGTGTGTGTGTGTCTTTGTGTGAGTGTGTGTGTGTATGTGCCTTTGTTTGAGCGTGTGTATGTGTGTGTGTGTGTGTGTCTCTGTGAATATGTGTGTGTATGTCCCTTTCTGTGAGTGTGTGTGTGTGTGTGCCTCTGAGTGCCTTTCTGTGAATATGTGTGTGATGGCATCTGCTGCTCCTGGGAAAACATCCTACCGCTCCAAAGGGCATGGTCTCTGGCAGTGCCCGCTTCATTCCACACACACACACACACACACACACACACACACACACACACACACACACACACACACACCATCTCACCCCAATGGTTGCATCACAGGAATATAAATCACGGTCGCTATATTTAACCCTTCCCTCTCCTGCTTGGGGCTGAAGGTCAGAATGTGTGAGAACAAGACCTAGCGTGTCAAGTGTGTGTGCGTTTGTGTCTCGGTGTGTGTGTGTGTAAGAACAAGGACCTTTAGGGCGAACATTGGGTGAAAGAGTGTGTGTGTGTGTGTGTGTGTGTGTATGTGTCTGTATGTCTGTGTAATAACAAGAACCTTTAGGTTGAACATTCTGTATGTTTGTCCTGATCTCGTTCTATTGGAGTTCGTCAGAACAACTTAAAAATCTTCATTGAGTCCTTCAGGTTGGTCCTGTTTGATGGTGTTTAGAGTCTTCATGAACTGTCATGCTGTGTTGAGCACTTTTATTTCATAGTGAGTGATTTGGAAACAGCGGTCAAACTCAAAAAGCCATACAGCTACTGACGGAATTTTGATTTTGAATGAAAGTTTGACTCATACACATTATTACAGTAAAATGTGCCGTAATAGCTGCAGTGCCGGCATTTCAATTTATAGTAAAGGAGAAGCTTGATGGTGTTATTATGTCCTCCACTGCCTTAACCCTAACCCTCTTAACCCTCACTCTAACCCTAGATGGAGTAGTGTCTTGAAGGCAGCGCTGTTTGGACCAAAGGAGAAATCTGGAGAGATATCGCTGGATAGCGAATCCAACGAGCGTTTTGTGTAGGCTGCCGTCTTGTGGTGGCGCCATTGTTGGACTGTAAACAAACATTTTTGATAATGCACAGTCAATGACAGCTAACAGCAAAGACCTGGAATACTCTGACATTATACAGGTAGTAGTGAATCTCGTAAATCACGGCATTTTATGGTGTGCTATCACATTATCCCTGTGGACAGTTTGGCGATCTAACAGCTCAAGAATGGCGCCTGCTTACTTCTGGTAGTTTCGTCGGATTCGTGTATAGGGAAAAGAGCATCACAGACCGAATAATATAATGATCACTAAGGCCACACCAATAAAATTAGTTGTTTCTTGGATTTTCTCAGGAAAAATGTGGAGCGAGCGAGCAAAATAAAAATATTTTTAAAAAAAAAAAAAATGATGAAATGAGGGTAAATTAGCGTAGCGGAAATTAGCGGACAATACATTGCTGTTACATATTTCATAGGGTTCAATAGTTTAACTCATTGACTGCCAGCCGTTTTCAGAATAGAGAGTTCCATACTGCCAGAGGTTTTGGGGAATTTTGACTGTTTTTTAAAGAGCCACAGAATATTATGTGTTACGACTACATTAGGCAAGAAAGAGCAGACTCTCTACCACAAGAAAGAGCAGACTCTCTTCTTTCACCAGAAAAAAAAAGTTCGTTTCTACCCCTTTCCATTGCTTAGAAATCAGCAGGCGAACATAAGCTACTTTCTCCAAACACACCCGTCTTTTATCAAAAAAGGGAGAAAATTAGCGTTTTGTTTGACAACGTTAGTGTCTTGGATGCGCGTTTTTTTCGGTCTATTAGCACGTCAAACATCGGGAAAATGTCTTCCTTTGATAAGACCACAAAAACAACAGTAACAGGGGGCTTTTGGTAATAAAATAGACATTGTTGTAACAAGGTAAATATATGCTATTTACAGGCTGTGACAGCGAAAACTCAGTGATCAACAACTGGCTCGCAAATTCTTACCTGACCCGGAACTGTGAGCTAGCTGGGCACTGAAACAAGTCACAACTGCTATTTCCGTTTGCTCAAGGTTGATCTCCTTCATCTCCCACGATCGGAACACTACTCGAACTACTATGGCAGTGACACATACTCTGATCGAGTGTGAACTGCCTAAATTTCTCCGATTTACGTCTGCACTTTGCTAGCGGCATATTTAGCCATGTCATTAGCTTTCTCTACTTCTCCCTTGGCCATACCTATGAATCTATGCTCATCTCACATCCAAAGTGACACACTGCCACCCTCAGGATCAATTTGGAACAACAATTTTCGACGGAGAATTCTGATATTTACAGACAAGGTTCCCTAGGTCTTTCTGCAGCCCTCCCCATTAAAAAACGCAGTTGACGTCTAAAGACGTCATTGGCAGTGAACGGCAGTATTTCAGTTGACGTCTAAAGACGTCATTGGCAGTCAATGAGTTAATAGCATTCATAACCATTAAGTATTTTTCTTTCCCCCTCCACAGGCATGTTTCTTCATGTCTCTCACTGAAGTGAAAGGGGTGATTTGATTGGTTTTCGACGTCACATGAGTGCAACATGCAGTCCTCAGTAGTATAGCCATCATCCACGGTGTTTTTTTTATGTTCGTGGGAGTTTGGATTCAATTTTATTTTTATTTCATTCAGCATTTTTCTCAAGAGGCGATTCTGAGAACCAACAAATTTTATTGGTGTGGCCTAACATTACTTTAAGTGAATGGGGCTTAGCGAAATCAGACATGACTATGTTACTATGCCCCATCCACATTGTGTTTATTGCCGGTTCACTATTGGGTCAATATTGTCTCTAATTTTCTCATTCTTTTCCCAACTGACAGCACTTATTGATCTTAAACAACTGGATATGGGTTGCTTCACACCAGATGTCCCCTTTAAGTGTGTGGGATGTGTGTGCTGTAATGGGACAAGGCAGTGTTCTTGCAGCTGTCTGGTGTGTGTGTGTGAGTGTGTGTGTGTATGTGTGTGTTCCCACTCCTTCAGGAGCACCGGTTCTCTCTGGTTCCATAGCCCTGCCCTCCCTGTACTCATCTCCGGTTCTACCTCACACTCTCTCAAAGGAAGACGCTGGGCCAAGAACAACAGCCTGGCCTTAATCCACACACACACACACCCCTCCTGAAACCAGCCAATTCAAACCTGCCGGCACACACAAACACACACATACACACAGTACAAGAAATCCCAACCCTGCCCAGTGATAAATATGAGGTGTTGACATACTGGTCCTAGAACAGTAGCCAGGATAGTGCCTCAGCAGCCGTACTTTAGCCAGACGAGTAGCCAGGCTACACTGCAGTAGGCTACTGCAACAGAGAAACTCCCCTATTTTCAGACTTGTTTCTGTTACAGTACTTTAGCCAGAACAGTAGCCAGGCTAGTGCCTCAGCAACAGTTCTTTTAGTCGGGCTAGTGCCTCAGCAACAGTACTTTAGCCAGAGCAGTAGCCAGGCTAGTGCCTCAGCAACAGTAGGCTACTTTAGCCAGAGCAGTAGCCAGGCTAGTGCCTCAGCAACAGTTCTTTTAGTCAGGCTAGTGCCTCAGCAACAGTAGGCTACTTTAGCCAGAGCAGTAGCCAGGCTAGTGCCTCAGCAACAGTTCTTTTAGTCTGGCTAGTGCCTCAACAACAGTACTTTAGCCAGAACAGTAGCCAGGCTAGTGCCTCAGCAACAGTACTTTAGCCAGAACAGTAGCCAGGCTAGCACTGCAGCTTTAGCTCAGACCAATAGCCAGGCTAGCGCATCAGCTGCAGTACTTTAGCCAGAACAGTAGACAGGCTAGCAGCTACAACAGTACTTTAGCCCAGAAAAGTAGCCAGGCTAGTAGCTACAGCAGTACTTTAGCCCAGAAAAGTGGCCAGGCTCGCAACAGTACTTCAGCCGAGAACAACAGTCAGGCTAGAAGCTACAGCAGTAGCCTAGAACAGTATCCAGGTTAGTTCTTCTCTGTTATAGTCTGAACAGTAGCCAGTAGGCTGGTAGCCTACCTCAGCAGTACTTTATCCCAGACGAGTAGCCAGGCTAGTGCCTCAGTTGTACTTTAGCCAGGCTAACAGCTACAGTAACACTTTAGCCAGAAGAGTAGCCAGGCTAGCACTGCAGCAGTATTGTAGCCCAGAACAAGTTGCCAGGCTACCAACTTTGTAGTATTTTAATCCAGAACAGAAGCCAGGCTAGCACTGTTATAGCAGTAGGCTACATTAGCCCAGAACAGTGGCCAGGCTAGCACTGTTATAGCAGTAGGCTACATTAGCCCAGAACAGTGGCCAGGCTAGCACTGTTATAGCAGTAGGCTACTTTAGCAGAACAGTGGCCGCTGCTGCAGTGCTTTCGGCCCTATATTCTTCTTCTTCACTACAGCACTGTCAAGGAACTCTCCAGAGGCTTTGGTTTCCCTGTCTTATTATTTCAACAGCCAATCAGCGAACAGAAATGGAAGGCAGAACCAAAAGCATTTCCACACAAGGAGTGAAAGGGAGGCCTACTGCATGGCCACTGGGAACTCTATAGCAAGGAACAGGGAAGTGAGACACCTGCTAGAACAGAGAGCATGGCCACTAAGGGGCAACACTATCTATGATTATGTCATTACTCTGTGTGTGTGTGTGTGTGAGTGTGTGTGTGTGTGTGTGATGTATAGTCAGCGCTGAGGAGTCTAGATACTATGTATAGAATCCAGCAGATGCTCCTCGCTCTTCTCATCATGTGAGGGGTAACATCATTGTGTGTGTGTGTGTGTGTGTGTGTGTGTGTGTGAAAAAGAGAGTGTGACAACCAGGCGGGCCTGGTGGCTGATTTTATGGACTAGTCTCTGTGTGTGTGTGTGTGTGTGTGTGTGTGTGTGTGTGTGTGTGTGTGTGTGTGTGTGTGTGTGTGTGTGTGTGTTGGTATGAGCGAGAGTGTAAGGGAGCTCATTTTCTCCATAATGAATTCACAGATTGGTGCAGGGCATGAGTAGACTAGATGGCACATAGCTCTGTCTGTGTGTGTGTGTGTGTGTGTGTGTGTGTGTGTGTGTGTGTGTGTGAGAGAGAGAGAGAGAGAGAGAGAGAGAGAGAGAGAGAGAGAGAGAGAGACAGAGAGAGAGAGAGAGAGAGAGAGAGAGAGAGAGAGAGAGAGGTAGTTCCTGCACTGTTCCTGGCACATAGTTGAAATGGACACATGTCTAGTCAAGTCACACTGGCCTGTGGGTGGTAATTGAATGTTCACAGCTCAGGGGAAGGGAGGTAGTGGTGTGTGTGTGTGTGTGTGTGTGTGTGTGTGTGTGTGTGTGTGTGTGTGTGTGTGTGTGTGTGTGTATCATGTTTCCCCACCACTTATAAGGAAGTCCCAGGAGAGAGAGGACACGGCAGGACCCCACTCTAACACACACACACACACACACACACACACACACACACACACACACACACACACAGGCGCATACACACACCCACATACAGGCACAAACACTCTCTCTCTCTCTCTCTCTCTCTCTCTCTCTCTCTCTTTCTCTCTCTCTGTCACACACACCCACACACACACACACACACACACACACACAGACCTTTATGAGAACGAACAGGAGAGATCACTCAACAACCAGGAGGAAACATTACAGCTACACAATCAGGTACGCACGCACACACACACACACACACACACACACACACAGGAAGAAAGGAAGGAGTGACATGTGATATGTGCATCAGCTGTGATTGGTGGAGAATGTTTATTTGTTTGTTTGTTTGTTTGTTTGTTTAGTGGTAGAGGGCGTCACCCTTGGATACGCTCCAGGTTGGGTGAGGTTCCTTATTCACGTGACGACGAGGCCAAGAAGCATCTGCTGCATTCTATACATAGAATGTAGACTCCTAACACACCCTACAGAGCATAGATTACACACACACACACACACACACACACACACACACACACACACACACACACACACACTCCTTGCCCAAAGACACACAGATCGACTCAAAGACACACACACACACACACACACACACACACACACACACACACACACACACACTCACCTACCCTAAAGTGTAGACATGTAGATCTGCAGCATCAGTGCCTATGGCTTCAATGGTCACTAAGTTTGTGTGTGGTGGGTGGGGTGGGGGTTAAGATGAATCTAACGCTGCTTTTTCATGCAAGCGGAGCGGTGCTCTGTGTTCAATGCATTCCAATTAGTAGCCGTCAAACGTGACGTATAATGAGGAGCCAGTGGCAAAAGCTGAGCAGTGTTGCAAATTATGCAAATGAAGGAGCGGTATCGCAGGCGGTAGCCAATCAGATTGCTTGTTTTTACATTTCACGGTTGGAAAATTTGATGACCATGGAGCTGTTTGATCGTAACTTGTTAAAAACAGAATAACTGTAAGGGCTTTGTATGAGGTTATTGTTGTTGCTGGAATGGTAAACATTTAATCGTGAGCTTCATTTCAAGAAATCAGTGTTGTAATAGCAAGTTAAGTACCTTGATAGCCAATTAGCTTGCTAATTCAGTCAATCACACCGTTCCCACAAATCGACACGCCTACTAGAAGCGGGGACAACGGCTCTGCTCCGCTTGCATGGAAAACCAGCGTTGGGCCTGGTACTGACAGGGGGCACCAGAAAACATTTAAGGTTTACAGTATAAGGCTATTACTACAAACACACACACACACACACACACACACACACACACACACACACACACACACACACACACACACACACACACACACACACACACACGTAAGAACGTATTACTATAAGGCACTCATTTTTAAAGACCTAGTGTGGCCACCTGATCAGGACACTAAATACTTCCTCACACACACCAGGAAAACGTTTATTATTCGAAACCGAAAGTAAGATCCGAGGTACCGTTGACTCAATGTTAAGTGCCTCTCATTTGCGTTGGGTCTATGCTGTTCCAAATGATTTTGTTCCACTGGCTAACTAGGGCATTTAGTAGCCTTGTTCAACAGGGCTATGCTTGAATTCACTTCAGAGCTTCCTTTAAAGGGATAGTTCAGGTCCTTGATTGTGATTGGCTAAAAAGCATTTGATGCTGTTGTAAATTCACGATTTACCACGAGTCCAACTGCGTTTCATTCTATTCTGTTGTGCCATAGGAAAGTGAACGATGGCTGTATTTATGCGTTACTTGGCAACCATTCAGTAACAGGAAATATATATTTTTAGCAGAGGAATTGGTGTCTATGAATCATTCGCCACATTTCTAGTTGATGTGTGTTACTTACAGTAAATGAAACCATATCCGGTTAATGTGGTAACAGTTTTAGAAACGCAATAAATCACTCAAGTCCAATGATAATGCTGATTTTACCACAGTGTCTACCGGCATTCTGCTACTGTACATATGGTGTCGTGTCACCTGGGATATGACAGGTGCACTCACACACACCTGCGGACAAAGACATGAAAGCTTTATCCCACCTGGTGGATCCTTATCATTGCCTTAAATAGAAATCCAACCACCCACATACCTACACACACACACACACACACCCATCCACACACACACACACACACACACACACACACACACACACATAGACACACACAAGCACACAGAGGGCCTACACACACACACACACACACACACACATTATGACACCATGCACAGGTTTAAGCGGTCACCCACTCCTAACCACAAGGATACACATCTATCAGGAACAATTAGGCTGTCAGTGAGCTCTTAGTGTCTATTCTATTCTGGGAGACCTGCGGGTAATGGCTTCAATGCCAGACCAGTAGTCATAGCCTATACTAACCATGCACACGTGTATGTGTGTGTGGTGTGTGTGTGTGTGTGTGTGTGTTTGTGTGTGTGTGTGTGTGTGTGTGTGGAGATGAGCTTAGGGTGTGAGTGTGTGGATGAGTTCAGGATTCTGTGACCTATCATGCACAGCATGTGTATGTGTGTGTGTGTGTGTGTGTGTGTGTGTGTGTGTGTGTGTGTGTGTTTGTTTTGGTATGAGCACCTGCAGTTGCCAAAGCTACACACGTCTCAATGACTGCATTTTCATTCACTTAAGTATCCCTATGATTGAGATATTAAAGTATCCCGGCTTTGCATTTGCACATGTAAACACTTTTTCCCGAAGACAGTATCCCGAATAAGCCCATATCCTGGTCTCTCAGAAATAGGGATATGCTAGGTGGAGTACTCGAAGAAATCGAGATACTGCACCTTACTGTTGCGGAGAAAGATTCTAGAATGTGACTGAATGGAATGTTGAGAAGCCCCAAGACAATCCAGCAGCGCTCTTCAGAATCCTTGACGACAGCACCAAGAAGAATGCTACAATCAGTAAGCTATTTATTGTGTAAACAGGGACATTAAAATCCCGAATTCTGACCTCAAACATTAACAAATAAGCCTGGGAATAAGCCTCATATTGGGGATTCTTAACTGCATGTAGATTAGAACTGTAGAAATGTATTCCTAAAACAAACAAGCCAAAAACCACAAAAGAAGAGAAAGAGAGAGCGTGCAAGAAACGACCATCTCTTCACCACACGTGCAGCAGACGGCCATCTTGCCCATGTTTCCTCCCATGTTGGTGTGTTGTGTTTTCCTCCCATACATGGGTCGGAGCAGTAGATAGATACTGCAACAAATCACACACACACACGCACACACACACGGGTCAGATACTGTAGCGGCTGCTAACTGGCGACCCCCCCAGCCAAATCCCCAGTGGGATAGGGCCAGACATGCACTGAATATAGCCCCCAGCCCAGCCCAGCCAGGCCCAGGGCAACTACAGGCCCACTATGGGACAGAGCCAGGGGGAGAGGAGAGAGAGAAGGGCAGAAACTATGGGCAAAGCCAGTGTGTGTGTGTGTGTGTGTGTGTATGAGAGAAACTATGGGGCAAAGCCAGTGTGTGTGTGTATGAGGTAAACTATGGGGCAAAGCCAGTTCACACTGTGAATGTTTACGGTCTGTCAGGAGGAGATTAGCGTCCGCGGCTAGCGGGCTAGCGGGCTGAGCTGCATGAGTCCTCAGGGTCATTAGGTGGGGGTGACAGATGAGATTCACACGGGGCTGTGTGAAAACAACAACCCCCCTAAAAGCATTCAGACATCAACAGCCACCTCACCTCAGTTATTTTCGGGAGCATTTAGAGGTTTGCATTACCTCAGATTTGGTCAGATTTTGTGGGATGTTCAGACACTGATACTAAATCAGCTCAGTGAGTTTGGCACCATTAAGAGGTTAGCATTACCTCAGATTATGGGGGTGTTCAGGCACTCAGTGGTGTTTTTTTGCCCCTAACAGCATCTTCCAGGCAGCACAGCCTAAAAGGCACTACCTTAACCCTTACCCCTAACCCTAACCCCCCCAACCCTCATGCTAGCTCTAAACTGGGGGGGAGTAGTGCCTTGAGGGCAGCCCTGCCTGGAAGGCGCCGTTGATGGGGTGGGTATGGGGGCATATGTGTGTGTGTGTGTGTGGGGGGGGGCATAGGGTGGGTATGGGGTGAGGGGGGCATGGGGTGGTGGGACATATGTGTGTGTGTGTGTGTGTGTGGGTGGGGGGGCATGGGGTGGGTATGGGGTGGGTATGGGGGCATGGGGTGGTGGGACATATGTGTGTGTGTGTGTGTGTGGGGTGCGTGGGGTGAGGGGGGCATGGGGTGGTGGGACATATGTGTGTGTGTGTGTGTGGGTGGGTATGGGGTGAGGGGGGCATGGGGTGGTGGGACATATGTGTGTGTGTGTGTGTGTGTGTGTGTGTGTGCGTGGGGTGAGGGGGGCATGGGGTGGGTATGGTGGCATGGGGGGGTATGGGGTGAGGGGGGCATGGGTTTTCAGCTGGCATCCCCTCCAGACTCATAACCTCTGCCCAGCCAACTCAACCCATGGCTGCCAAAAGCAGCAGCTGTCCAGTGTAAGATTGTGTGTGTGTGTGTGTGTGTGTGTGTGTGTGTGTGTGTGTGTGAGAGTGTGTGTGTGTGTGTGAGTGTGTGTGTGTGTGTGTGTGAGTGTGTGTGTGTGTGTGTGAGTGTGTGTGTGTGTGTGTGTGTGTGTGTGTGTGTGTGTGAGTGTGTGTGTGTGTGTGTGTGTGTGTGTGTGTGTGTGTGTGTGTGTGTGTGTGAGACAGAGGGGGGTAGGGGCACAGTGGATCCAGAGCCCAGGGGAGGTGCACCCGTGGCCAGACAATCCTGTATCGTCTCCTCCCTCTCTGGAGCTGCACAGAGAGATGAGCAGGAAAACCACCACTGGGACTGGAGTCAGAGGAGAGGAGGGGAGGGGAGGAGAAGAGGGGAGGAGAGGGCAGGGCCGGACTGGGACCAAAAAATGGCCCGGGCATTTCCGGCCATGGCGGCCCACCATAATTTTATTCAATAATAACAACGTTGTGGCTAGCTAAAATAACACTCTAAGTAGGACATATTGCATGAATTTGAGAGATTTAATTAAACTAGCCCAATGTCCTTCATGAAAATTATGAGTAAATGACAGCCCCGGCCCAAAAATGACCGTCGGTCCACCGGTCTTTGCCCTGTATGCCCTATGGCCAGTCCATGCCTGGGAGAGGGGAGGAGAGGAGAGGGAGAGGAGGAGAGGAAGAGGGGAGGAGAGGGAGAGGAGGAGGGGGAGAAGAGAGAGCAGGAAGAGACAAAAGAAAGAAGTAAAGAAGAGAGAAGAGGAGAAGGAGAGGAGGAGAAAAGTGGGATGGGGTGATAGGAGTAGAAGGAGGAGAGAAATGTCAACTGAAAATAATGAATTAGAATACAAAGAGTAAGAGGAGTAAGTTTGAGCGGAGGAAGAGAGGAGGAGTGAGGAGGAGAGAGGGTAGGAGAAGAGGGGTGCCCTTCAGAGAAAGAGAAGGTGAAGAAGCAGGAAGAGGAAGTGTAGAGACAGGAGGAGGAGGAGGAGGAAGAGGAGGAAGAGTAGAGACACAGGAAGAGGAAAGTGTAGAGACAGGAGGAGGAGGAGGAGGAAGAGTAGAGACACAGGAAGAGGAAGAGGCGGTGCTGGTCGACCCAGTGCCCCTCAGAGGGAGAGAAGGTGAAGGTGAAGAGGAGGAAGAGGAAGAGTAGAGACACAGGAGGAAGAGGAAGAGTAGAGACACAGGAAGGAGAGGAAGAGGAAGAGACGGTGCTGGTCGACCCAGTGCCCCTCAGAGGGAGAGAAGGTGAAGAAGAGGAGGAGGAGGAGGGGGAGGAAGAGTAGACACAGGAAGAAGAAGAGGAAGAGGCGGTGCTGGTCGACCCAGTGCCTCTCAGAGGGAGAGAAGGTGAAGAAGAGGAGGTGCGTAAGGGTCGAGACACAGGAGGACGGGGACCAGTAGAGACACAGGAAGGAGAGGAAGAGGAGGGGTAGGAAGAGTGGATCACAGGTTTCAGCTGGAGCTGCAGGCCTCTGAATGGAACCCTAATGCTAAATCAGGAGCTGCTAATACACAGGTCAAAGGTGTGTGTGTGGTGTGTGTGTGTGTGTGTGTGTGTGTGTGTGTGTGTGTGTTGTACTGTATGTGTTTGTGTGTGAGAGAAAGGGTAAGACAGTTGGACCGAGGGGGAAAGACAGCAAAAGAAAGAGAGAGAGAGAGAGTACACACACACACATACACACACATACACACACACACACTTACACACACACTGTGTAGTCCCGCGTTGAGAAAGCCCCTAATGCTGCTGCCTAAATCTGTCTGGTCCATTGATAGCATCCACCCCCATACGAGAGGAGACGCACCCAAGAGACACACGCAGAGGCCCCAGGGCTACGGTTAAAAACAGACACTTTTACTGGAACAGGCAGTGTGTGTGTGTGTGTGTGTGTGTGTGTGTGTGCTGGGTGGCGGGGTCAACTGGGTTCGGTGTGTGATATGGAGCAAAGAGTAAAGTCTTCCACACACTGGTTCTAATAGCATTGCGGAACACTTTCGGATCCGTTAATTTAGTTTGTGCACCAACGCATCACAATGAACGTCTCTGATAGCATAGACTTCAACCGTAATATAATCAACGATGGCCGGTGGTGGCCTAGAGCTCTAGACGTACTCTTGTGGTGGCTATCGGCCATTGGTCGGTTGTACACAGACATTGACGGTCGGTGTCTGAGCTGTCTATCCAATCACAATGCTGTATGCTGCTATTTTTCTCTGAGCTGCATTGTGATCCACTGCAGGTGACTCCATAGGCTACTGTACTGTGCTCGTTGCTCGTAGTGCACTACCAGTGTGCGGGCACAAACAAAATTGTTTGATTCAAAAAGCGCTCCGGGATCGGTGTGCAGAGGACTCTACACTGGTCTTCACCTCCACCTTGTCCATAATCCCCCTACCATAATTGATGCTCTGGACTATGAGTATCTTATCGTCTCCCTGTAAAAAGTGATTCATTGGATCAATGTAAAAAAATAGGTTAGCAATTCACAATAAAGATTTTACATGATGTTTTTTAGATTAGGTCAATGTAAAATCTTTATTGTGAATTGCTAACCTATTTTTCTACATTGATCCAA
>JAODXP020000032.1:25257653-25260153 GCA_027497455.2 Sardinella longiceps | reverse complement strand
GGTCATGTTTCAGTCCTGGATCGGTTCAGGCTCGGGCAGAGAATCTAAACTCTAACACAGAATGCCATCTTACTTGAGCATGCAGTGTGATATATTGATTTCACAGTTTTGCATTATATTCATACGTTGTTTTCTTACCCTAACATTAGGCTATATTGATATAATTTCACTGTTTCAGTACCCTTGCATTGTACTGATATAATATGATTTCACAGTTTAAGTACTCTTTCATTATACTGATGTGGTTTGAAACATTCAGTTGCCTAGATTCAGTAGTCCAGTCCACTTGTTGCATACCTAACCATGATTGGGAAAGGTTTTAGCTAGTAGTTTGTTGCCTTTCTTCTTCATCCTGTTTTCTTCTTATCTGGGAGGAAATTATGTCACAGCCATTTCCTGCAATCAGAATCACCCAAACAGACCTCTTTATCCATTTTAAGGGAAAGGACAGGAGCACACTGGTGACACTTGCAGTCTTTTTTATTTGTGCAAAAAATTGACCAACGTTTCGACTGATACGTCTTCGTCGGAGTCATAGTTCAAGCACAGTAGAGGCGCCTCATATAACCTTTGATAGGCAATCAGACAGACAATTGGCCTCAGTTCTGTGAAACAATCACATCCCACAATGTTACATTAGCTCCTCCCGTCCACTTGTCACTTTTAAACGTTCACGCAACCTGAGAGATAGATTAGTTCATTCTGAAACGAAAATTTCCAAGGCTGCATCCTGGTTACCCAGTCAACCTAAAGGCTTCTTTCGGTGTGGCCATTGTACACAGTGTTCAAATTCATCAGATATTAAACATTTTACACATCCACGCACAGGCAAAAAATATCCAATCAAGAATTTTATCAATTGTAACACTACCCATGTTGTGTATGCTCAAGTGCCCTTGTGGTTTGGTTTACATAGGTCAAACCAAAAGAGCACTTAAAGTTCGTATTTCAGAACATAAGACTGCAAAAAGAACAAAAAACATGGATTACGCTATGGCCCGTCACTATGTACAAGCCAATCATGGTTAGCCTCACTGAAATTTTGGGGAATAGAAAGGATTGTTGCTCCCACTAGAGGGGGCAATGTGATCAATTTGTTGCTTCAAAGAGAAGCATTTTGGATCCACTCTTTGAATACAGTGGAACCATTTGGTATCAATGAAGAGCTCTGTCTGTCTTGCTTTCTATGAATGTGTACTATTGATACTATATAAGATGTCTGTTTGTATGATTATTTCTTATATATTTTATTCTTAGATATTACCTGCTGTCTCTTTAAATGTGTAAAGGTGTTTCCACCCCTAATTATGTATAATTGAATGGGATGTGATCGTTTCACAGAACTGAGGCCAATTCTGATTGTCTGATTGCCTATCAAAGGTTATATGAGGCGCCTCAACTGTGTTTGAACTATGACTCTGACGAAGACGTATCAGTCGAAACGTTAGTCAATTTTTTGCACAAATAAAAAAGACTGCAAGTGTCACCAGTGTGCTCCTGTCCTTTCCCTAAAAAGAACCTAAGTCCAGATGAGATGCACCTGATGTTGCAGAACTAGGATTGATGCGTGGAGTGCCCTGTTTTATAAGACCTCTTTATCCAATCACCATCACTCAGGCCTCAATATCCAATCAGAATCACCCAAACAGACCTCTTTATCCAATCACCATCACTCAGGCCTCAATATCCAATCAGAATCCTACTTTGGATGTGCGCACCACCAGTTAACATTATGCAGGCGTCCGTTTCTCAAAAGGATAGTTGCTAACTAAATTAGCTACTATGTTAGTTGCAATGCAATTTCCCATTGCCAACTAACTAAGTTGCTAACTGGTTATGACTATGTTTTTGGGAAACGGACACCTGGTTAGGAGTACTAAACTTTTCTTCAGGTCCTGGCCGAAAGGCTCTACTACTTATCTTTCTCCCTGAGAGCAGGAGCTTGACCCGGGGGAAGAGGGAGGGAGGGGATGTTATGCTGAAGTTCCTCCTTCATTTCCTGTTACCCAGAAAAACATGGCACCATATTTATTTAATTTGCTTTGCCAGTGGCTGACAGTTAAAGTTCCACGCCCTACTAATGTTCCGTCCCAGCTCCAGAGAACCAAAACCAAAAGTTTCTCCATGTGTGATACTTGGTTCTCCTGGTTTCTGCCATAATTCAGCAAAGACGTGGAAAACAGGAAGATGATTTTGCTCAGTTTCCCGTTGGCAGCAAGATGAAGGCTCTCTGTATTTACAGGTAATCCAAAAATTACAACATTGTTCACTATGGTCAAATCACATTCCAGGATGAGACGGGTTGTTTTAGAATGGCAGCAGTTCAACGGTTATGGGCGCTAGATGTGTAACTGTGTGCATTGATATGGACCATGACGGAGGGGAAGGTGTTGAACTGTGGTTAGCAGGAAGTCGAGGTGTCGCTCAGTAACTGGAGGGTTGCAGGTTCGAGCCCCACTCCACCTGACCCCATTGAAGTGTCCTTGAGCAAGATACTTAA
>JAODXP020000032.1:25237653-25250153 GCA_027497455.2 Sardinella longiceps | reverse complement strand
TGTGTGTGTGTGTGTGTGTATGCTTACACTGATAGAGACAGGTTGGTGTCTGTGTGTGTGCTTACACTGATAGAGACAGGTTGGTGTGTGTGTGTGTGTGTGTGTGTTGCCTGCCTGTTTACAATATTAAAGTTGAGTAATTTGGAGCTGCAGCAGTGTGCGGACAGTTTGTGCAGACTTGTTTTTACCTTTCTCTGCTCCAGATCACCATTAAGCGGAGACCCTACCTGTACGTCATCAACTTCCTGGTTCCTCTCCTAGTCTTCCTGGTTCTGGACCTGGTGACCTACTTCATGAATGAGTCTGGAGGGGAGAAGCTGGGCTTCAAGGTTACCATCCTACTGGCCATATCTGTGCTGCTGCTCATCCTACATGATATTCTACCCTCCACAACCCAGAAAGCACCTCTCATAGGTGTGTTAGACACACACACACACACACACACACACACACACACACACACACACACACACACACACACACACACACACACACACACACACACACACACACACACACACACACACACACACACACACAACCTGTCTTGGTTTTGGCTGTGGTTCTGCACTGCTGTCAGACAGCCAGTGAACTGACAGGCAGAGAGACAGACAAGCCAGACTATCACATAAAATGTATAGCCCTGCAACGAGTGATAGACCCTTGGGTAAGATGGCTAACAATCAGATTAACTAACAAGCTGATTCAAACAACGCCAAGCCCGCCCAATGACTCCCTGTCTAGATAGAACATTATATTTGGCTAAACATCACAACAGCTTAGAGCATTGTGAGTGGATAGACAGCTCAGGCACCACCAATGTTTTGAGTACAACACGCTAGATGTACAGTACTCACTGAGGCCCTCAACGGTGCCTTACAGGCAGTGCTGCCTTCAAGTTTAGGGTTAGGATGAGGGTGGAGGGGGTTAGGGTTAGGAATAGGGTAAGGTAGTGCCTTTTAGGCTGTGCTGCCTGGAAGGTGCCGTTGGGGGCAAAAAACACCATTAAGCACTCACTGAGCAAATTCAATTTGCTAGCGTGAGAGTGTGTCTAAAGTTTTAGGCTAAGGGATGATCCTTCTCATTTCAACTGCTTGATCTTCATGTCTGCAGGAGTTTTCTGCACAGGGGTCTTCATATTTGTGAGCTGCAGCATCGTGGAGACCATCACTGTCAGTTTCCTGGTGCGGAGGGCATCAAAGCGTGATACAAAAGTCCCCAAGACCCCAAAGGATAGTGATGGGGCAACAGCCAATCAGACAGGTGGGTCAGAGAGGAGTGATGGGGAAACAGCCAATCAGACAGGTGGGTCAGAGAGGAGTGATGGGGCAACAGCCAATCAGACAGGTGGGTCAGAGAAGAGTGATGGGGAAACAGCCAATCAGACAGGTGAGTCAGAGAAGAGTGATGGGGAAGAGTGATGGGGAAAAAGAGTGATGGGTCTTCATTTCGCCGGACCACCACTAGGAGGCCTCTATCCATTGGGGACAATGAAAATCTATGGTATTTCGTCCGGACGTGCCTACGTCACCACAGTGATGCGCGTCCTCGTTGCCGAAGTGGTGAGATGGGCACGAGACTACCAAGACGAGTTGGCGGCATAGTTTTCACCAGAAGATTCTGTGAAGTGTTTTTATCACTGATAATTGAAATAAAAATAAAATGTATAGTTTAAGTGAATATGGTAGTGATGAATTTCAGCAAAACGGTCTGTAATTAACCCTAGCCTATATACCAATCGCATATCAAATATCCTATGCAAAATATTGGCTCATTGACATTATGGATAAGGCCAGTTAGCTTAGGTCGGCTGAGCAGCTTTCTCAGGGCACAATGTTTGTCCAGATTACTGGTTAAACTAACTTCCAGACCCAGCTGGTTTTAGTTTAGTTTAGTTAACTGTCACCTGAAACGAACAAGATATGACAAAGTCCGAAAATAAGGATTATTTTGATGTCAAAAGGTAGGCTGAAATTGAGAGCTAGCGGCGAGTTATGTGTTGATGTGGTTAAATCTGTGATTTATTGTACGTACAACCAACATGCAGTGGGACTTTGATACCTTTCCAGATAGCAATAACTACAGCAAAGACCGCTTAGCTTAGCAGAATGTGAGGAGGGCAGAGGGAAGAGTGTAATTTCTATGGGAAAGAGTAGACTATTCAATGATCTTTGTGGCTACTACACAAAGTAGGCTAGTGGATTACAAAATCATGTTTTCTCCGAAGTTTCGTTTTTTGGGAAACTTTGTGGCTCTTAGGTTGTTAGGCTACATGAATCATTATGTTAAGTGATATCAGAATACACACCCATCCAGAGCCATTTGACTTCTTGCTTTTGGATAATGTAGGCTACTTCAGGTAATGTAGTCAATTCACAGTATGCACTGCCTTATTTTAACAAATTCGTGGAGTCAAATTTGCAGAAGTGCCATATTTAAACACACTAACAGGACTATTGAAAAGCCATAATGCATTACGTTTGGGGACTCCATTCTTTGCTGAAGCTCACTCCTCAGTTGCTATTGGCAACACTAAACAACTAAAGTGCGCTAGTTACAACAGTTTGCTTTCTTTACATTACACACGAGCTCCGGCAAAACTAGCTGGGAGCGGACATGGTACGGACACGGTATGACTCTGGGCCTAGGCCGGCATGGAAATGGCCTGGGCTGGGTCTCACAGTCAGCTGATTCTCTCTCTCTCTCTCTCTCTCTTGCTCTTTCTCTCTCCCTCTCTGGTGCGTTCAGATTCATCTAACATAGCGAACGCTCGTTGCAAACATGTTCGCATTAATCAATAGAAATTGAACGATTTTGCAGAGTGTTCGTTTTAAACTGTAAACACTAATGGCAAACAGAGTATAAATTACTCGGAGGGGGCTATTAATGAGAGACAAAGTTGTTGTGAGACATGCTGACAACATTTAAAGCTCTTTGGGATATATTTGCAATCGGGACACACATCTTTTGCCATCCAACATACAGGACTGTTAGCGGAGCACTACCTTTTCAGACCGTTCGTCTGTGTTCGCTAACGTTAGCCAAGAACTTCCAAGGATTCGCAAACTGTCCGCCTATGTTAGCGAACGTTCGCTATGTTAGGCGAATTTGAACACACCTAGTGTCTCTGTTTACACTTACAGTATGATCAAACAGTTTTTAAAAAATAAACAAATATCCTATTGTAAAAAAAACGTAAGTCATTAAATCAAAATGTATGTTTGCCCGTGTTAAGTCTGGTACGATGTGTGCCTGTAAGATCATGCCTTTAGAGTTGCAGAACCTGTCGGCAACGAGGACGCGCATCACTGTGGTGACGTAGGCACGTAACACCGCCTCCGGACGAAATACCCTAAATTTTCACCGTCCCCTATCCATTGACAAGCCGATGCACTTTCTGCAACACAATCCTGGCAACTCCCTATGAGGTGCATCGTAGACCTGTGGCGAATTCAGCGGCCGTAACGTTTCGTAACTTAACGCAACAGTTCCCATTCACCCCTATGGGTGACGTAGTAAACGTTTTGTAATGTTACGTCGTCTTGAAAACGCCACTGCTTACCACCTGGAAAGAGAAAGAAAAAGTGGTGGTGCATTAGGACTGAGTTGGTGATGGTCAGAAGCAAATGGTCAGAGGAAATGTGCATTTTTTTCCACCCTAGTTTGTGGTCGCGGGTGCAAATTTGACAGGTCGGCCCTCTGGAACATCCCATTGCTCATGTGGCTCTCAACAGAAATGAGTTGGACATCCCTGGTCTTGAATGTGCCCTGGGCTAGTAGGCGTCCGTTACACAAGCATGCCCATTCACCTTTTTCACCTGGCCGACATATTCAGAACGAGTGGTAAACTAGAGGAAATGCTGACGAAACGTTAATTTAATTCAATTCAATTTTATTTGTAGAGCTCTCAAATACAGTGCATTGTCTCACGGCGCTTTACAGACAGTACAGGAAGCATCCGTGAGAAACAGGGGCAAGGAAAAACTCCCTTCGCTTTATAAATAATAATTAATAATTTCTCACAGATGCAGGGGGGAAAATCTATTGCTGGTCCCCTCTCTTACTGTTGGTCAGGTGGAAAGTTGGGCAGATGGGGGCATCCCAGTTTTACCACCCAGGCCTCGTTCTAGTGCCTCATAGTGACGTAGGTGAAAAAGGTGAATAGTGTTATTTGGCCTCAGGAGAGGAGTTGAGGCAGCTATGGATGAAGAATGACAGAGAGGAATGAAAAATTACATATAGTGTTGATAACTAGAAGATTGTCATAGGTTAAACATTGTATGGCACAGCTGTTTCTCCAGCTTTGGCCAGGAGATGGCACCCTTGTGCGCTGGGCCTTTATCAGGCTGCTAGTGCTACCAGCTTTGGCCAGCAGAGGGTGTGTGTGTGCGGTGTGTGTGCATGGTCAGGTCCTCCATGGTAATGTGTGTGTGTGTGTGTGTGTGTGTGTGTGTTTTCCCCCAGCTGGGAGCCCAGTTGTTTCAGTGACGGGTCAGGAGAAACTGGCGCCCCCTTGTGCATCAGAGTTGCATCTCATCTTGGCCGAGCTGCAGGTGCTACGCACACACCTGTTCCCCGATCACGCTGAGGATCATGGGAGGGCCTGCCTGCGGCTGAAGACAGTAGCCAAGCGCATCAATGCTGTTTACTTCCTGTTGTATCTCTGTGCTGCTTGTGTCTTTATAGGCCGCATTGGTACCGCGTGGAGTAACTAATGCTAATGAGGGCTAATGAGTGGCTGGCAGCTAACTAATTAACTAATGGTAATGAGTGGTATGGCTAGTAGCTAACGAATTAACTAATGGTAATGAGTGGTATGGCTAGCAGCAGGGGCTAACTAATTATCCATTCTAATGGTAATGAGGGGTGTAGCTACCAGCTAACTAATTAACCAATTAACCAATGTTAATGTGTGGTGAGGCTAGCAGCAAACTAATTAACTAACTGTTATAAGTAGTGTGGCTAGAAGCTAATTCATTGATTAATGTAAATGAGTTGTGTTGTTTGTACCAGGAGCTAACTTAGGAGGGAGTAGAGCAAGAATATTCACTTCAATAATACTCATAGAGATGGTCTGTTCATATTAGCAAAACACAATACCAAGTACCATTAGAGTACATTTAACCCCTAATTATGTCTTTTTAATTGCAATACATACAGCATAGAGATCGAATGTCCTACTACAACTCACTCACTTATTTAATAATAATAATGTAATAAGTGATTAATAATAAGTGATTTTGAGCAACTAACCCAAATACGTTTCTTCAGACTGTCCCTGAACTCAAAATGCAGTGGGATTGTGATCAATGGCACAGGGGAGGGGCGAATGGCTGTGGTGTTTGACAGACATACAGTATCATTCCATCAGTTTTAAACGTTTTTTTAGGGGTTTTTCCACCCTGTTATTACACTTATACCACTAACTTACTCCTCTGCATGAAACCCATGATGCAGATGTGTGAAGTAAGATAGCGTGTGGTTTTGCAGTATGAGTCTGTGTACACACCACACTATCTTTCAAACCCCTGACCACAGTCTTTCCACTGCAGCAAAACATTGCACATTAAATGACGAAAACTATTAAATAGAAATTCTATTATTAAATCAAATTTGTTATTTTATTTTTACTGCTCGTAAGCATGGCTGTTACACAGGCTCTGAAAGAAAGATGGACTTGACTCAAGAAGATCCTATAAGCACTCTAGACATTTACTTCAGTACAATTTTTACCTGTATTTCTTTGCTGGAAATGCTCCTTGTTTTTCAGCTTTATTTGAACTTCTTGTAAATGTGCAAAATGATAACATGGTAAATAAATGTGTAAACTGATCATGCAGTAAATAAATGCAAAGTTGTGCAGAAGGTTATCATGGGACTTTCATCTCAGTGTGTGGTGCAGGAAAGGAGTGTGTGTTTGCGTGTGTACAAGTGCGCCTGTGTGTGTGTGTGTGTGTACTATATGTGAGCGTATATGTGTGTGTTTATGTACGTGTATGAGTGTTCCTGTCTGTTAGTGAGCGTGCCTGTGAATGTGTGTGTGCGCGTGCGCCTGTGTATCTGTGCCTGTGTGTGAAAGCTAGAGAGCAAGACGAGGCAGACGAGTGCAGACACAGAATGGCCGTCTTTAGTGAAGTCGTTTTTCTGGCCACTCTGCTGGCGTCCGGCGTTCGCCCGCTCTCGCACCTGAGAGCTGAGGTCACACTGGGCCTCGCTGGGGACGAGGCGACATTCCCCATCCTGCCTGACCTCCACGTGACCCCTGCCAGCTATGAGGCCTTTCTCTACCGCACGACTATGAACGGAACCGCCCTGCTCAAGAACTCGTCCACCCCTTGGCTGTCCACGAACACGGAGCCGTCGGAGAGAGTGAGCTGTTTCTTCACCGCCAAGGACGCCCCCCACGCCTTTGTGCTGCGGAACCTCTCCCTGTCCGACAGCGGCGACTACATGACCGAGATCTGGGCCGACGGAGCGTATCGGAACTGGGCGATGTTCCGTCTGACGGTGTGCGCAGGCCCAGTGACGGCCACGAGGGAGGAGCTTAGTGATGTCATAGAATGGACTCTGAGTGACGTCAACACCAGTGATGGGGACACTGTGCAGTTCTACGGCCAAAACCTGCTGAAGCCTTCATGTCCGTCTCAGAAAGGCAGGAATACGTTAATCCTGGACACGGCGCGTCCTGTTAAGAGTCTTGTGTCCGACCTGGACGTTGATGTGCGGTCGCTGAGCAACGGCATCTCCGTACGAGTCTCCAATGCATCGCGATCGGGCAGCAGAGTGTGCGGTCATTTCCTGGTGCGGAGAGGGAAGGAGGAGTGTCGGCTGTACAGCGAGCGGACGTGCACCTTTGTGTTCGGACGCACCCCAGGGTACCTACACTTCCTGCGGGCGGGAGACGTCTTCGCTCTGGCCTGCGTTCCACACCTCAGCGCCGCTCCTGGTCCGGTTCAGTGGTCCACCGCCCGCGACTCCCGTGTTAGCCGGATTCCAGCCGCGCCTGGCAACCTGTCGTCTGAGGACACAGAAATGGGCGTGTCTAATGTTAGCGTGAGGGGCGTGTCTCTGATAGTTGGCATGGCGACACCGGAACACTCTGGGCGCTACTGCTGCACCCCCGAGGCTCGTCCGCAGGCCAGAACCCCTCACTGGCTCTTCGTCTGCTCCCAGCTCAGCGCCGCCAGTCTGAGGCTCGTGTGGGGCGACAGCGTCGAGCTCCGATGCCACACCGAACACGAGTCTTCCTCTTCCTCTTCCTCCTCCTCCTCCTCCGTAGTCCAGTGGTATCGTCAGACGGGTCCAGAACGGGAGGATCTGCTGGTGGAGGTGGACTACTTCTCTACGGGGCGCGTTCAGCAGGATCTGGGAGGCCGAGTCAGCTTCTCTCGTTTCTCTCTGACCATCTCTGGCTTCGGCGCCGACGACAGCGGGGAGTACGTCTGCCGCCTGTGGAACGACCTGAACCGCAGAAACGTGTCGTGCTGGGAGAGGAGAATTCGAGTGGAGAAAAGAGAGTTTTACAGGGTGTACGCTTCACTGCTGGGCTCTGGGCTGCTGGGGATGATCGGTGCCGTGGTCTTCGTCAGCGTCCGCTTCAGACCAGCAGGCCTGGGGAACACAGCCAAGAGAACAGGGAAGGAATAGCCTAGTAGTGCATAGTGATCATTACTGTAGTGAAGCCCCCTTACTCTGCATAGTGATCATTAGACACTGTAGAGGAACTTAACGCTGTAATTCCTCTCTGCTTTGTATATTTGAATTCAGTTTGAATGCAGTTTTCTGCAAATGGGTGAATTTGAAATGTGTGCTGTATTGTGTTTTCCTTTTTCTGCATTTTGATTTATTCTGCATATTTTTTTTTTTTAATAAATTCCACATTTGCAATGTAATCATTAGGTAGTCCAGTGCAGCCTTTTCACTTTCTATGGGAATCATTAAGTGTATTTTGTTCTCCCTCGCCCTTAAGATTGTATTTCCTTTTGGCTGCATTTTATTTGGCTGCATTTTATTTAACCTTTGAATACTGTATATTTTTTACATACTTTGGATAAATTCTATGTTTGCTTTTTTTAAACTTGTTTGTTTTACTATTTGTTTTACTTATCCATAAAGTGGCATAAATATTATGCCTTAGTTACATCTAATGCCCAACAGAGCTTCTATGGATCAGAAGGCAGGTTGTAGTTTATGTGTTCCATCAGAGGCCAATGTGACAACAGTGATGCCTTTTCTTTGTCTTGCATTTAATAAAATAAAACATGCTTATTTTTCATTTCAACATAAGTGTCTTCATTTGCTTATGATTTTGATAAATAAATAAATATTTTAATAGTGTACAAAAAATATGCAAGTTATTACAGCGTGGTGTCATGAAGAGGAAGTCAATATTCAACACACAGACATACAGACAGACAGACATGAAGGCACAGGGTTATCAAAACAGGAGAGGCGTTGGTGGTGTTTTCCAATAAAATATGACATAGGCTGGAGTTAGACAACTAAGTTCAACACAAATGATTATATTACAGAAAGATGCTTCAATATTATAACAATGTGATTCATGCAGGTGTTTAAGGGGGGTAAAGGGCCCCCATGTCCTGTTTGCTTGGGGCCCCCTAAGTACCTAGAAATAGCCCAAGGTAGGCGGCTAGATCATTCAAGTTATTTTAAAAGAGCGCAGTAATGACTATCTATTGTAGCCTTTAAGACTCTGAGTGACCTTCATGCCTGTGCTTGTGTGTTGCTGCACCTATAGGCTGAATTCATCTCTCATCAGGTGTATCAAATGGAGTTGAACTGAAGTGGATTGTGGGGACTAGCACAGATATTAACTTTTAAAAAGGAACCAGCACATTTTACAGTTTTATACTAGACTGAATAGTGAACTGGTATCTACCACTAATCCAGTGGTGCTCAAACTTATTCTGTCATTCCCCACTTGGGAAGGCAGAGAATTTCCACGCCCCTCCTGCCTTTCACAGAGTGGGTAGCCTGTACAGCAGGTGTAGGATTACGCAATGCAGGTTGTAGGATAGCTCATGTACGCATATCTGACGAATGCTCCGCGAGTAATCTGACAGAGAAGACCCACCTATCATGTGTCTATGCCCCCCAATTTGAGAAACGCTGCACTAACCGTATCAGGCACAAAAACTCCTGTTCCATTTCATTATGGATAGATTCATAACATATTTCTCCTTTGAAGAGGCCTCTGCCACCACATTTGGACATTATGGCAATTATTTATCATTGTGATCATGTGGTTTTGTAACGTGGTTTTGTAACATGGTTTATGTGTGTGTGTGTGTGTGTGTGTGTGTGTGTGTGTGTGTCTGTGTGTGTGTGTGTGTGTGTGAGGGGTACTGTGGTAATTCTCAGAACAGTGAGAGATATTTATCACCCTCTCTCTCTCACACACACACACACACACAAGTCACTGAATGATGAGAAAAATTCTACAAAATATCATCACACACACACATTCACACACAAACATGCCCTGGGAACGGGTGTCCCTTGACTCTTGGAACTGGAACTGGGCGTCTCCCTTCTCCTACGAATGACAGGCACATGAGGTTTCCCTCCCATAGCGTCTAGCACACTGTAGAGCAGAGGTCTTCAACAGGGGGGTCGGGACCCCTAGGGGGTCCGCGGAGGTACTACAGGGGGTCCGCCAAATTATTATATCTGAACTGAAGTATTTTCTTGTTCTATATTCCACCCACTCAATTAGCTTAATCCTTTGCCCCACTACAATTAAAATTTGTCGCTTTATGATTGATCACCGTGCATTCATGGCCGTAGCCAGCATTTCTAAATTACCGAGGTCTTAGATGCACGCAGAGCGCGCCGAAATTTTTTCAACATAAGAGATCTACTGAAATAGTGTTTGAACTAATCTTTGAACTTCCCCTGCTCATACTGACTTTGCTAAACTCACTTATTGTATTAGATACACTATTACATAGCTGCCACAGTAAAGGGCACTGCAGACCCCCTCTCCCTTTGCATTCTCCCACCAGTTGTGTGAGACTTCAGCACCACCTAAAATGAAATTGGGTGATGGAAAACTTCATTACAGTTTTAAAAATTGTGTTAATTTCACAAGTTTCAAAGAGATGGAAACTTGAAAACTTATCTCTGCAAATTAGGTCTATATTATAATGTGTGATGATCTAGCAAGTTCAGCCTTTAACACTAGATAAAGACATACCTTGCCTAAATATAGGCGATCTTTACACTGAAATTAAACCCTCTCATTCTCTAGCAAGTAAGGTACCAGTGATACCAATGGATAGATCTGGTTGTCTAGTTTAATACCAAATACCTTGTAAGAGGTATCATGCCCATATAAAGCTTCCGAAAGACAATGAAGCAAAACCGGAGATATGTTTTGCGGCACTTACGCGCGCAAAAGGATTAATTAATTGGCGCGTCTGAAGAATGTTTAACTTATTTTCGGCTCGAAAAAATTACCGAGGTCCGGACCTCGGTGTCCTCTATTGTAGCTACGGCCATGCGTGCATTTTCTTTTTAAGCCTTGGGATCCCTTTCTGTCGTGTGTAACCTACTGTATGTGTGTGTGGACCCTGATACACAAGCCCTCAAAGGCAGATTGATGCATCTGTTAGCATGTGGAGTGTGCCAGTGTGGTAGGCCTAGGCTACTACATTGGGGGATGGGGGTCCACGAGTAGACTGTCTCGAAGAAAAGGGGTCCTTGGGCTGAAAATGGTTGAAGACCCCAGCTGTAGAGGGTTTCTGCTCTATCATTCTAGAATGGCATTTCCATAACATCTAGCACCACAGGCCCTGTTCTATCATTCTAGAATGACAGTTACACTTCCATAACATCTAGCAGTACACAGGCCCTGTTCTATCATTCTAGAACATACAGGTTCTCAAAGTGCGGCCCGCGAAGACATAGACACGCCCCTTCTTGAGTTTACATACCCTAAGAAAGACACGCATACCTACGGAAACAACATAAACAGAGCTCTCTATGCATGTCATCAGATTATGATAAACGGCTCGCGTGTAAAATAAGTTTTAAATAACTTATACAAAGAAACTACAATTTCTTCTGCATCTTGGTGAAATATCTCACGAGGGCTTCAATCAAATATGAAGTTCTGTATACCGAAATAATCAGTGGAATCTACTGAGTAGAATGGCTTGTGGCACTCCTTTCAATGGTTAGCTGTTCCCAAGGAATCTAGTGTTGAAAAGATGTCAAATTTCTGAATTTGCACAGACCGGAATTTTAAAAAATTGATTCTAAGGCCACTGTAAGTGACAGGTAGCCTATGTAGTATCGCAGCAATCACTACCAGATTTAGATAGCCCAGTCTCTCCTGAAAAATTCAAGCTGTAGTGTGACTGGGCCTCATAATGACTTAATAGCTCAAAAGTAAACATAGTGAAATACGGAAAATAGCCCTAAAGAAAGCTGCATCCGTTTTGACTTAAAATATATTTATTCTTTATTTATTGTTATAAATACAACGTGGTCATTAAAATGATTTAAAATGGGATTTTTCTTCTACTTCATTTTTAAAATTCATCCCCGGCCCGCGCTTGTGTCAGCCCTCAGCTCAATGTTGGGTCCCAAATTTGGCCCTCACCCCTCAACATTTTGAGGACCCCTGTTCTAGAATGATGACACTCATTGTAGTGCCGTGAAGCAGGCCTAGTGATCCTTGTATATATATGATCACTAAGTAAACTAACTAAAATTCTTATAGCCTATGGTAGGCTACTTAAAGGAATAGGCCTATGCCATTGTTCTGCCAATTTCAATCTCAATGCTTCTATCAGTGTTAAATCATTATAATGTAAAAGTGTAAGACAACAGACAACTGCATAAGATGGACCTCATGCAAATCCAAAATGATCTCTCTCTGCAGTCTCTAAGCCCCCTTCCGTTACTCTTCCAGGTACTTTTCACAAAATTCATCTGAGGTCATTATTTCAGGCATTACTTTGAAAAAATCTATTTGAAAGAAGCTCAGTCCACTTCTTCTGCCCAAACACCAATTAGCGTCAACAAAATTATGAATACAACAAAAGATAACTATTTGGAACATTGGATAAGCCAAACTATGAACCAAAGTAGAATGAATGCCTATCTGACCCTAAACAGAGAATATGAATTGTCTGAGTATCTCTGCCAGATAAGAAGCAGTGTGACCACAATCATGCAATAGAGACAGGGAGACAAAGAAAAACATGGCTACCCAAAGAGCAAAGAAAATGTGGTCACTGTCAGGCAGAGAGGGTTGAGACAGAGGTGCATTTTCTTTTACATTGTGAAAAATATGACAATCAGAGACAAACATTGTTATACAAACTCCAAAATAATTTGCCAAATTTTAGCAATCTACCAGAAAAAGAAAAAATGGCAATACTTCTTGGAGAGGGACCTTCAGCAACCCTCGCAGGACAGTATGTCTTGGGATGCATGTCTTGGCCACTAGTGCATAATGCACTATACAGTAG
>JAODXP020000032.1:25226654-25229154 GCA_027497455.2 Sardinella longiceps | reverse complement strand
ATAAAAACAATGTGGGGAGATGAAAATAGAGAGAGAGGTAGACAGAGAGAGGGGGAGAGGGAGAAACAGAGATAGAGAGAGAGAGAGACAGAGAGAGATAGAGAGAGTGTGTGTGTGTGTGTGGGAGAGAGAGAGAGTTAATGGAGAAAGCAACTCTGAGACAGAGTAAACAAATGACTCTAATGAGTTCCAGCAGAAAACAACACCAGCAAGAGAAAATGGGTAAATAAAAGCATTAAAAAGGAGTAAATAAATGACAAAGCAAAACCCAATGGACTAAGGAAGAGGCCATTTTTGATCATTATTTCTCGAGAGTAAAAAGGTCTTCACACAATGATTAGTGAATCTCTAATTACCTACAAGCACCATTAGAGGGAAGGGTAGAGCTACAGTGGCATCTCATTCAGTTGCCTAGAGATTTATGCTACTGGGGGAAAGTTGCTACTGTTGTCTTTCAGCAAAGTCAACTTTGGGCAATTTCACCAGCTCTTTCTTTAAAGATATTTTTAGGGCTTTTTTGTTTTTAATTTGATTGGGCGGTAGAGAGAATGACAGGAAATGAGTGGGATGAGTAAGGATCGGGAAATGATCAAGGGTCAGACTTGAAACAAGGTCCCCGGATTCATGGTATGATGCACTGAGTCACGGCACCCCCTTCACACACACTCCAACTCATTTGTTTGAATTAGAGAACATAATTGAGTTTGAATGTCAAGTGAAGTGGTGAAGAGATGAGAGAAGGAGATGGAAAAGAAGGGATGAGAGGAGGGGTGGAAGAGATTGGCAACAAGGAGAAAGATGGAAGAAGAGAGAAAAGCAAACAAAACAAACACATTAGATGAGTATATAAAAAGTATAAAGGAAGGGTGTGATAAATGAGACATGAGTAGAAAGATACAATGGAGGGATACATAAGAAACTAGATAAGCGCTCAGAAAGCGCAGACCTCCACCAAGACAATATGGTCACAGATGGTGTTCTGGATCACCGATCGCCACCAAAATCGAATCAGTTCTTACTTGTCCCAATACACACGTTGTCCGAAAATTTCATCCAAATCCGTGCAGTACTTTTCGAGTTATGCTGCTCCAGACACACACACACACACACACACACACACACACACACACACACACACACACACACACACACACACACACGCCGAGCAAAACGTAACCTCCTTGGTGGAGGTAATGATTAGAAAGATATAAAGGAGTGATATATGATAGATGACTAGATAGAGGAGAGAAGAGGAGAGACCCAAGTCTTCTGTAGCTCTCTGGCAAAGGTGGCCATGAGAAATGGAGATATCCCACACAGAACACTCAGGCTGGGGCAGAGGCTTCCAGAAGCCTGATAAGTCCAATTCCATTCCAGAACCGAGCTCTGTGCTCTGAAAATCCCTGGAAGAATGTTCTAGGGAGTTCCAGAACCTTCCGCAGCTCCACCTGAGGCAGGAAGAATAGTGAATATAAACGGCTCATCATTCAGACCATGAGCAGAGCCAAGGGGAGAAATGCAGATCTATAAATGCCCTCATAACAGCCATTAGCATTTCTCTAAGACAGGAGAGAAGAGGAGGCTGAGCTGTGTGGGAGTGTGTGTGTGTGTGTGTGTGTGTGTGTGTGTGTGTGTGTGTGTGTGTGTGTGTGTGTGTGTGTGTGTGTGTGTGTGTGCAGTGGTGAATACAGTGTGTGTGTGTGTTTCAGTGGTGAATACATTTGGAATCAGATATATTATAATGCGGTGTGTGTGTGTGTGTGTGTGTGTGTGTGTGTTTGTGTGTGTAGCAGTGGTGAATACATTTGGAATCAGATATATTATATGGTGGGTGTGTATGTGTGTGAGTGTGTCGAAGTGGTACATTTGGATTCAGACATATTATAATGCAAGAAAGAAAGTGGAGAGAGAGAGAGAGAGAGAGAGAGAGAGAGAGAGAGAGAGAGAGAGAGAGAGAGAGAATGATTATATGAGGGTGTGCGTGCGCATGTGTATCCTTGTGGGAAAACACCCGGAAGGAATGCTTGCTGACAAGTATTATTTTCAAGAAGTCGAAAGAGAAACTCCTTCTGTGTGTGTGTGTGTGTGTGTGTGTGTGTGTGTGTGTGTGTGTGTGTATGCGTGTGAGTGAGAGAAAAGTCAGGGAGCATAAAAAAGAGAGAAGGAGAGTGGGAGTGAAAGAGCTGGAGGAGGGAGAGAGAGAGAGAAGAGAGAGATTGGAAGCGAGAGAGAGAGAGAGAGAGAGAGAGATTGAAAGCGAGAGAGAGAGAGACAGAGAGAGAGAGAGAGTGAGAGAGAGAGAGAGGCATCTGTGCTTTCAGACATGCAGAAACGCCTGAAGAATTTTAACAGCTTTAACTAAATGCTTTGAGTCAGAGGAGGGAAAGACAAGCATGCCTCTCATCACGCAATTTCTCTATCTCTCTCTCTGTCTCTCTCTCTCATTTCTCTCATGTCTCTCTCTCTCTTACTTCTCATCACGCTATCTCTCTCTATCTTT
>JAODXP020000032.1:25174154-25221654 GCA_027497455.2 Sardinella longiceps | reverse complement strand
CTGGCCTAACTCTACTGCCTGAATTTGACTGAGGGGTTCCTCACATATGCATTTGGCTTTTTGTTTAGCTATTTTCTGTATTTCTGCTTTCAAATGCACATGAGTCTCATTGTCCAGATATTTGTCATATATTCGTTTGTAGTATGTATTGTCAATTTCAGTGGAGCAACAACATTCTTTCCAACGACTGCAGTCCCACTTTTTCCATTTCTTCCAGAATGTTAAAGTACATTTCACAACAAGTTGTATAAAACACATAAAGCATAGGATGCCAATACTAATTATCTGTAAATAAAAATGAAATGAGACACTGAATAAAGAACTTCCATTTTTAAAGTAATGAACAATAGTGATATTAAATATAGTAATTAAAGTAACAACTTACTCGTGATTCAGCTTTGTGTCCATTCAAAATGGACTCAAAAGTAGCATCGCGTTTTTCCATGCAGGGGATTTTTGAATTGTTTTTGTCTTCAGACGTTTTGTAACATGCATACCAATCTCCATCAAACATTGTTATCATGATCCAGATTATTGTTAAAATCACCCCATTCCTGACACATTTGCACAATACAGTAGATTTAATGTAACACAGACTGACTGTCTTACTCAACTTTCTGTCTCTTATAAGGACAACAAAAAAGAGTACTAAAGATGGTAGCAAAATATAGAATTCTAAAATCTTTGGTGAGGGACAGCAAGGACAGATGAATGTCAATTTAAGAATATACTGATTTATGATCAGAAGGAATAATAATAAAGCTTTATTTCCTGATGTCATAATTTTCCTTAGCTCAGTTTCTGAAATGTTAAACACCATGGTGGAATGATTGTGTGTTTTTGAAACCACCTGGAAAAACACTACATGCGTGTGCACACACACACACACAAACAAACAAACAAACACACACACACAAACACACACACACACAGAGAGAGAGAGAGAGAGAGAGAGAGAGAGAGAGAGAGAGGCAGATTGTTAAACATTTATATTTGTGCTGTTATGTAGCCATAGCAAGCACCAAAGTACAGATACCTTTTCACATGTAAATTGAAGAGGTTGTCTGGAATCTGGGAGTTTGTGGGATTTTACTTGCATTTCCTTATTTATAACCCTTGTCACAATAAACCATAGTGTTTAGTACTGCCCTATAAATAATTATTTGAAATAAAATAGTAATAATAATATAAATAGTATAAAAATATATAGTAGAGCACATAAGTGGAAAAATACTTCAGTTTATGAAACAATTGGCACGGATGCTCACTGTGTCAATATGGCCGCCATTTTTTCACCATTTTTCATTGTTCAATATAAAACAATAGGCCTACATCTCAATGGGGCTATTTTTTTCCTTTAGTCCAATCAAAATAAAACTTTATACAGTGGAAGTATCCATGAAAAGTAGCATTTTAGTAGTTTTTCTGAAAATTAATTGTAGTATGCAAATGAGCTATACTGTACCAATACAAATTGTTGTATTTATGGGTAGTGAAAAGATGAAGAGGGTGGGACGTGTCTCAATTGATATTATATGACACACTGTGGGAGTATGCTTTTGGAAAAGGTATACTTTAAAGGGTAGATTTGTCTCTTCTTAGTGTCTCAGGCTCAAATGCATTGGCTAGATGCCAAAGTCACCAGTACCAAATGATCTATAAATGGAAATCAAAGGGAGGAGGGGGTGGAAGCTGTCTTAATTTATGTTTTCTGAGATCCTGAGACCTGCTGTTTTCAAAACAGATATCACTTATCAAGGTTAATTTTTTTTTCCTACATTCCATAGGCACTTTTGTACGAGAAATGCACCCATATTCTCATTTCCCCCAATATAGGCATAAGCTGTAAATGGAAGGACCCCCTCCTTCCATTTACAGCTTATGCCTATATTGGGGGAAATGAGAATGAGGATTTGAAAAAAAGGGTATAAGCTCTCAGAAAGTATATGGTCTATGGGGTCTTACATGCTCCCCCTAAGTGCTATAAGTCTAAATGTCACCAAAAAACAAATTTGCTAACACTAAATTTCTTGATTATGGGTTTTATTGTAATAAGGAGGGTGGGACATGCCTCGCTGCCACACATTGCCATGTTATGTCACACACTGAGGGTTTAAGCTTTCAGAAAATATATGGGATGTATGGTGAAAGTAGTTTCCTCCCTCATGTTTCAGAGACCAAAATATAGATGTGCATATTTTCCTTAAAAATCCACAACCAATCCCATTGATTTCAATGGGAAATCAACTTAATTTCCATATATTTGCTTTGAAATTTTTAAATTTTGTGTGGACACTCAGAATTTTAATTAAAGGAGTCTCTGGAGAAGCTATGTACAAACTTTCATAATTGTTTCACTAACTGAGTATTCTAGTGAAAAAAATGCACTTATCTGCTGTACTAATAAAATATCTCATTTTCAAGGGGGTCCTTACAGAAAAAAGAGAGAAAACAGACTAACAAAATATGAAAGAGAATAGCATGCAAACATAAACACAAACAAAATAAAGTTTGTTTTCCTCCATTCACTTAATTGTTAATTGAATGGAGAAAACAAAGTTTATTTCAGCCCATGCAACCTATTATATAACATATAGATTTCTAATTAAGCAGATATCTAAAGAAAATATATTACTTACATTTTGTCAGTGATGTGCAATCTTGTCTTCAAATGAAATGTATGTATCTAAACACTCCGGTGAAATAGCTAGCTGCAGTCGCCTGCCAATAATACATGGTCAATTGCAGAATGCAAGACAGAAATCTCAGAGCTGCATGTACTGTCTCTTTGACATCTTTCCGACCACATGTGTGCGTGAGCCTCCTTTCCGGTGTACCTGTGTCAATGTTGAGTAATGCAGAATGTGCTATGCATTCATGTGATCAAAGAGTGTGCTTCCAAAGGCATATGTTCAAAGACATTCTAAAAGCCTTCTTGAGAACAATGCAGACCTGCCACTGTTTGCCTTACAGTGAATTAAGGCTGTGTGTATAATAACAAATGAGTTCAGAAATACATCATTCTAAGCAGTTGGGGGGGGGATAGATTTGTATCTCTCAGGAAATGAGGTTTGGGCGTACCTGTAACTGACTGTGTGGTTAAGTATGTAGTGTTTCAAAATTTACTATGACAGTAAAGTGAAACTGAAGCACGTGAGTGTGTGGCTATGGTATGCATCACTCTGTCACGTAGTCAGGCTCAGAGACAAGGTTAAATCACATCAGCAGGTAAGTGTAATCAGTGTTCTCATGGTATAAATCAGTACAGACCATACACTCCTGTGGATGCTGGGACAAAACAGGTAGTTCAAACAAAACATTTTTTAAGAAATTAAAATAATAAAAGCACTTTTCAAAAGCATAATATCAAAGAAGAGAGAGAGACAGAGAGCAGTGAATGAAGTGAAAGCATGAGAAGAAAAAGAGAAAATTATATCAGCAAATAACCATAACAGTAAATGAAATCATGAATGGATAAACAAAAACTCAATCATCAACAGGGTGGTGTTTACTATACACCTCTGTTTGTGAGTCCCGCTGTGCCTGTAGATGCTCCTCCATCTCAGATGATTGTCATGACCACCTCAGCCAAAGACACAAAGCGGAGATATAGGCAGGAAGTGACAAGTGGTCTAGTGCTGTATTTTCCCAGGTGCTTAAGTCCAAAAACAGTGCTTAGCTTCATGTGTTTCAGCCTACACTAAGCACTTTTTTTGGACTTAGGAGAACAACACTTTTAGTGAATTTTGAAGGCGTAACATCGTGCTTCGTGCTGTTAGAGAGCTAGATGTCCACTTAGAACTCATAATCATTGTTTCATTAAAGTTTATTTAAAATAAACTCTTCTTTCTTCTTGGTACACGACATACACGCCAAGTTAAGACTTATCATTCCCAGGATCTATATCAGCACTTTTGTCTCCAAATGTGTAATGACTCCACACTTTCTAAGATCACATTTGTGTTTTGTCTATTTTTGACACATCGCGGTGAAGAGTTGGCTAAATTCTCAATGATGCAAGCTGAAAAAAAGAGATTACATTTAGTCTGCCAAAAAATGCTATTTTGCATGGGCTATCAAGGGCAGGTGGAAAATGAGCATATTTCCCAAGAATTGAACCAATACAAAGAATGGCATAAATATTGAACAAATCCCATCAGTTTCCACTGTAGGTCATGTGAAGGGTATATGTGTTTGTGTTTGTGTGTGGTTGGTTGGTTGAATTGCCTATTTGCTGGAGTATTAGAATCTGTGTGTGTGTGTGTGTGTGTGCGTGTGTGGTTGGTTGGTTGCAGGCGCGTAACTACCGCAGGTTCAGCGGGTGCGGCCGCACCGGGGCCCGTGGCCTTCCAGGGCCCGTCCGTCGCCACCTCTGCATTGAAAATTTACTTTAATTGTCAGCTCAGTAGCTTTTCTATCCGATCATCTCATATACGTACGGGCCCCTTGAAACAAGCAATGAGCTGAGCATAGATTACTTTTATTGTGAATTATGTCAAAGGCTATGGCATGGCTATGGCATCTTTTAGCGTCAAGTAATTACCCATTCGACCGCTAGGAATATATAGGCGGAATTTACCCTGAATCTCACTTCATGGTGACACCTGAAATATTGTCCAACTTAATAGGGCAATGTAAACTATAGGCAAATGTGTATAAATCATTATCAACATATAGTGATAATAATCAGCGAAGTGAACAACAACGTGTATTTTGGTAGTCTAATTTGCTTTAGGCTACTAGGGATTGTGGGATAGCCTACGGTAGCCTAATGAACCTGCGCATTAGGCTAAGTGCAGAGTTGATAGCTATGAGTCGAAATATAAACAGAAGTGGTTTTCGGGAAAAAAAACTGATTCCAACACGTAGCATATTATTTGAGGTTGCATCTCTCGTTTAAATGAACGACAGTTTCAGTCACTAAAAATGGCTGGGCTACTTTTGAAAAGTTTACTATTAACGTTGCAGTTAGACGGTAGTGAAGGTTTTTTTTTTCTAATATGGATGAGTGGACAGTTTTCATACGTGGAAAAGAAGAATCGAGATAGAGACAATTTGACTTAAAATCGGACGAGGACTGCACAAAAGTAAGTTAAGAGTTTTGTGCATGGTGCGCCGTCACCAATGTTTTTCCTCTTTAGGCTAATGAATGGTGCGCTCGCTGTCATCAATTTGTGTCTTTGGTGTGGTAACGTTAACGTTACGATTAGCCTGGGATAGGCCGTTACTTGTGTTTCATCATCTTCTCTGGCATTCGTGGACATTGTGCTGAGGGGGACCACCTTGACAATCTTGCTTGGGCAGCATGGGGCAAGAGAGACTCAGCACTAATTTTTGTGCATTTAGCAGAGGCTTTTATCCAAAGCAAGGGTGAAGTGCAAGAGGGTGGTCTCGTGCATAGTTGGCAACATTTGTCATTTATGTGTACATTGAGTCCGTTTTGACGTTTGATGCAGATGATGAGTAATAGCCTACATGTAAGCTAGAGTTAGGCTAACACCAGAGTCCATTTAGGGATAGGTGTCCACAATACATAGCCTATTTTTTTTTTCTTGGGCTAAGGGGGGCCCGCAATGCACAGTCGCACCTGGGCCCGTGATAGACTTGTTACGCCACTGGTTGGTTGGTTGGTTGGTTGAATAGGTTTAGGCCTTATAAATAAGTGAATAAAATACCAATCAATACTACAGATATGGGCAGACATAAAATTTAATCAAACTAAAAGCTTAAAATCAATTAAACACAAATACAATCCATGGAAATTACTTGTAGACAGACACTCAATTTGAGTTTAAATTTAAATTTAAATTTAAATTTAATTTAAAATTGATGCAACACAAGTACAATACTTGAAAATAACGTACCCTAAAAGTAAAATTCTGAGGAGTCTGGTGTGTGTGTGTGTGTGTGTGTGTGAAGTAAAATACTAAATCCTCACACACATCCAGGTTCATTAAGTCAGGTTCATATGCGTCACTGAAGAAACCTGGATATTACACACGCCGGAGCTCCCTTTTTTAAGTTTTTGCAGTATTTGCTCTGTTACATTTCTTCCTCAGACAGGAATGATATCTGTGTGTGTGTGTGTAGGTTGACCTGTGACTCTGAAGAGACAGGTGTGTGTGTGTGTGTGTGTGTGTGTGTGTGTGTCTGTGTTTGTGTGTGTGTGTGTGGGTTGTGTGATCTAGGCTAGGGACAATGTGGAGGAATCCAGACCCAATTGCTGCATGTAGGGGCGCGTCAGAGTGTGTGATGCTGTATGTAGATGTGTGAGTGTGTGTGTGTGTGTGTGTGCGTGCGTGTGTGTGCATGTAATCTAGACCAGGGACAGTGTGGAGGACTCCAGAGAGGACAAATCAATGGCTGCATAGAGGGACTCATCAGAGGGTGTAAGGCTATATGTGTACACGTGTGTGAGTATGTCAGACGAGACCCAGTAGAAGGACACAGTTCCAGCCTTCTGGTCCACAAACACTCCAGCCCTCCTGCAGCCATAGGGGGGAGACTTGACACGGGTGAGGGTCCCGCCGGTCCAGACTCCGTAACGGGTTTCCCTCGGTTTGTCTTCGTACCACTCCAGACTCCAGGCATCGGCATTGTTTCCTATCCAGTCCTTCCGATTGGTGCTTTTATTGGCCACGCCCACGTTCCACCAGCCATTATCATCCCACTCCCACTCCCAGTAGCAGCGTCCCATCAGAGGCTCCGTGCTGAGCACCTGAGTTGCATAGCTAGTGAATCTATCTGGATTATCAGGATATGGCTGCGTCTTCTTCACCCGTGTTACCTTCCTGTTCCCCTCGGACAGAAGGAGTTTTTTGCTCGCTGTGTTTGGGTCCATTGTGAAATAACAGGCATCTGAAGACACACACAGGAACATCATACTGCACATACAGTACATAGCTTAAACTGACATACACACAGATACACACTCACACATCCCACAATTATATACACCCGCCACACACACACCATTCTGAAACAACATACAGCACATACACACACACACCTTACATTGAAACATGCACACACACACACACACACACACACACACACACACACACTTGTATCATAATGAAACAGCAGAATAGCTTTAGCCTTGTGAGACCAAACTGATCTCGCGAGCCTCAGGTCTTCACTCGCAGCTCAGTCTGGCTACTCTCCATTGATTTGAATTTGGAGCAGGTTGCTAATCAGCGTTGGTTTTGAGGCGGGTCTAAAGAACATGTACATATGTTGGTACGTTATATGCTTCGTTAGTCTGATTGGTTGATTTGGCCTGTCTATCACCAACATAGGTTGTGATAGACAGATGCCTTACCCAATCAGCCAAAACTAAACTAACGAAAACTAAACTAACAATTAAAAACTTCTTCAACGGATTGTTCCCAGATGGAATTGCGAGATGGAAGATGGAATTGCAGGAGCAAGCCCATCTAGCGAGTCAGGTTAGAATAGCTTACCGACACACAAAAAATGACTTTACACTCGCAGTACAATTTGTTTATCTGTGGAAGCCATGAAACGTTAACAAATTAAATTTAAAAGAGGTCTCTGAAAATATATAATATCGCCATGTTGGCAAATATCCGTATTCTAAGCGTATTATAATGTATTGTCCGTCTGACGTTATAGAAAAATATTTCCCTTGGGGACGAATCAGAGACATCCGGTTGCGCCGTCGGTCCCCAGTTCTCGGGAAATATTTCTCTATAATGACCACCAGACAATACATTTACCCTTACATATGCTATACTCTGTCTTGTCTGGCTAAGAGTAACTAGTATTATTGGCGATGACCATGTGGTGCCAGACTGAGTAACGAATTTTGAACACCTTCAGGCTCTCAGCTCACACACACACACACACACACTAACCAGTAAGATACAACATAAACTTACGTGCTTTCAGGTCAGCGTTTTCATACCAGCGGACTGAGGCTCCCAAGTGTTCTGGGTCTGGAATAAAGCTGATCACACTGTCCTGCCGCTTTTTGGTTATGAACCCATAGGCGAAATCCAGAGAATTCTTAGCTTCTGGCTTCCTGTACCAGGGAACCTCCTCTGTTTGGTTCTGTTCAGGTGTGCTGATGGGGGAACCAATCTTGAAGTTCTTGGCTGTCTGTGAGATCATGTTCAGGTATGGTTCCTCATACCTCAGAGAGGTGAAGCTGAACACAAAGGCATCGGACACAAATGGGTCTGTGAGGAAAGTTTGAAGCTCATGGCCTGGAGATTTGATTTCATAATCTAATTTCCTGATGTACGATGTGACCAAATTGATCTCGGTCTCTTTTCCATCCAACCACTGCTCCATCTCATTCCTACTGAAGCCAGATGCATTCTGGGAGTTAAGGAGCTCTCCCAGCTTAGTCTCCTCCATGGTGCCTCCTCTGATGGCTGGGATCAGACCTTTCATTTTCTTCAAGATTTCAGCAGTGAATTCCCTCAAGCTGTTTTGAAACTTCTCCAGTTTCTCAACAATGTCTTCAGCCTTGATCTCTCTGCTCTTCTCCAGCAGGTCATTGGTTCTTATCTCAGCATGATGGAAATCATCCATCACCTTCTCCACTGCTGACACTATTGTCTTTGAGATTATTCTCTTCAACTTGGACTCAGTGTTGCTCAGCTTGCTGAGTGGATACAGCCAGATCTTCACAGGCACGGCATTCTCTCCTTTCTTCCCCAGCAGACTGGGCAGCTGTTTGTACACCTTCACAGCTTCCTCAAAGGTATGAGGAATTTCTTTAACTTGAAAGTCTCCATAGAACTTGCAGCTGACATTCATCACCTCCTTCTTGTCTTCTTCATTCATGTTCAAGCTCCCAGTCCCACTGATTCCCATTGATGGGACCTTGTTGATCATCCTATTTAGCTTTTCCTGGACCTTCTGTTTCTCTGCCTCATCGCTGGCTGTTTGTTGGAACTCTATGAGTGCATCAGCTCCATAGAGCACCTTAGTGACAACATGTGTGGCCTCTGTCTTGGATAAAACTTCAGGATCTGGAGCACCCACTTCTGTTGTCTTGACCTCTCTGACCTCAGTGGTCTCACTGTGGCTTAGAGTGACTCTGCACTGTTGTGTGGACGAGGTTTTGTCATTGAGGTATTTGGCAGATCCTCCAGCATTTATCATCCCAGTCAGGAAGCTGAGCTTCACTGAGTCGCTAACGTCCAGTAGTTGTGTCTTCTCCCTCAGAGACTCAGATGTAGACACCAGGTACCTGGTGTTGGGCTGAGAAGTGACATGTGTGTTCCTCTTGATGTCCTCCGTCTTCCAGATGCTAATCCCTGTGTGTCATGAAGGTGTTGTGAAGCGTGTTAATGAATTTATCGTTGAAGGTGTTCTAAAGCCTCTTACAGCTGTATTCGGCAACTCTTTTAAAGTAAAATTTAGTGGAATTGTCACGTTATTCTGGATGTAGTTCATGGAAAAGGCTATTTTGGAAAAAAAAATGATTTCACTAGCTCCACCTAAACCTTGCAATATCGTCTTATCTTTCTATAGTGAAAATCCAGGCTTAGGTTCGGAGGGAGGGATAACTGCTTGTCGATCACAGCTGTGAGGAAGCCACTGGCAACGTGCTGCAGTGAGGGAGAGATTTGATAGGCCGTTGAGGAGCGTTGTAGAGACATGGGGAGGGACCAACGAGTTGTTTGATTTTGAGGTCTCGGAATTACCTAGACTTGCCGAATACAGCTTTAAATACCTGGAATGAATTTGTTGTTGCATGTTGTAGAGTGTGTTAAATACCTGGTATGAATTTGTCGTTGAGTGTGTCATAGAGCATGCCCAGATGCAGAGGTCTGCTTAGTGCACTGATCTTGAGTGCGGAATCTACTGAACCTGAATAAGCAACAGAGGAGATCAGAACAGTGTCCTATACCTACCTACACTATTGTTTTAGATACAGAGTCCAGGTAAGAGACTAAATTCACCTTGTCTTTGAGAATCCATACTGTATTCCCTGTCTTGTGTTCTGTTATGCCAGAAAAGACAAGACAACAAATTAAGGACAGGTATCTACTAGCCTGAGTTTACCTTGTTATGTAGTTCCTCTCAATAATCATTTCCCTCATGGACCACTATTGTGACTAAGAAGTCATCGGCGTCCCACTATTGGGGTGTGTTATAATAAAGGACCACCTGTTGAAAACCCATGCTCCAGAGGATAATTACCTCAAAGGTGAACTAACCTCCTGTCCTAGACTCTTATCTCTCTCTAACCACTAGAGGGAACTACACAAGAGGATAATGACCTCAAGGGTGTTGTAACCCCCTCTCCTGAGTTCTAACCTTTATAAACATTGATCCATGGACATCTAAAATTGCCATTGTAGCTGATTCTGGCATTTTATTGATGGGCACTGTCCTTGTCAAACAAAATAAATGTGTAGTAAAACCAATATCTGTCTACTCAAGCCAGTGTCCCACATCTGTCAGTGTGGATTTAGGAAATACCTGATGAGACCATATGAGCCAGTGAATAAAACAAGTCATATTGTTCAAACATCTCAAAGTAACTAAAATGACCAGCTGTTCAATCTGTCCAGATCCATATCAAAACATCTGAGACCTGTCTGATTTTGCATGTAAACACTGCTCTTGGGTTTGCTTTGGGTAAAGTAGGCCACAGGAGAAATCGATAACTCAAAAGCACAAATACAGTTGCAAATACAGAACTCCAAAGTACAAATAAAATAGTCTGCTGCATACTATTTGAACATTTCTACATTTGCATTGTGAAAAAATTCTATTGGTTGCAGAAAATAAGTTGCCACTGAGCGGAACTCACTCCGAGACCGTTGGGAGAGAGAGACAGGCAGTACTAAGCCACATCACCACCGCTGTCCACAGGAACACCCACATCATGATCTCAGGGTCCTGGAGTCACTGGAGGAGAGGAGAATGGAACACTAACTTACAGACAGAACCTTTAAGGTGGCTACAGACCAAAGATCCGCGATGAGACTGTCTGCGACTCTCTAAAAACCTGCAACGTTCTAAAACGTTTTGACATGTTAAATCTTTTTGTGACGGCTTGCATCAACCTGCGATTATTGATTCACACCGCCGCAACTACTCTCTAAAACCGTTTCATCACGTCGCGGATCTTCAGTCTAAATTGAGCTTCACTGGTGGACAGGAGTATGGAACACTAACTTACAGAAAGAACCTTTAGTGAGGAGAGGGAAACAGTGATTTACAGAGAAAACCTTCAGTCACTGGAGGAGAGGAACATGGAAGACTAACTTACAGTGAGAACCTTCCGTCACTAGTGGTCAGAGACAGATAAGATTCAAAGAAGGGGGGTTAGTCCACCCTTGAGGTCATTATCCTCTGGAGTAAGTAGCTCCATCTAGTGGACAGAGAGAGTTAGGACTCTGGGAGAGGTGGGGTTAGATTGATCTTTGGTATTTTTTGAGGTCATTATCCTCTGGAGCCCTATGGACACACACATACCTTTTCTCTCTCCGTTCCCCTCCACTTCTGTCTCGCTCTCATTTTCCCTTTTTTCGCTCACAACTGGAAGAGGTATTGGCTGGTATTGGATTAACGTACAGCATCTCATGAAAAATAGATCCTGAAGCTCTGTGTTTTTGAGTTTATTGAGGACGCTAAAGTGGCAATATTTGCAGATGATCCAACAGTGTAAACATCTGCAAATTCACTAGCAGACTTGACGGGGCCATTAAATAATATGTTAGAAGTTGTTGAGAAATCTGTTCCTCACCTCTTTAAATACGATTACAGAATTTGGCTGCTACTCAGGGTAGGTAATTGATTGGTCCGCACCCTGGGTATAAGCTCCAAAATGCACTTTTTATTTTGAAACATAAACAGCAACATTTTGATTCCACCAGTGGGAACTTCCTCGGGCATCTCTGAAAATGTTTGAGGACAATGTATGGTCTCATATCTGTAATAGAATCTATTTCCCATTTATGAGCAACAAAATTAAGGAAGCCAATTCATTTCAAGTTCATTCATAAAATGTAACTAACTCCGCTAAAAATGCATACAATTTCTAAAAACATACTGTACCAGCACTATGTCAGAGATATAAAAAAGGAGGGCTCTTTTATGCATCAACTATTTTCCTTTCTACCTTTAGAAAAATTTTATTTGGAGAAAAAATACTGTGGACATGTTTTTGAAGAGTTTTGGTGTCCCATACTTTCGGGCGTGAAATGCACAACTCTCAACAATTAATTTTTGTATACATGCTATGTTTCCATGGAGATTTGCTCCTCTATGTGTCATGTGAATGCGTAGGCATGCCTGTGTATGTGTGTGTGTGTGTTTGCATGGGAATGTATGAATGTGTATGAGTGCATATGCGCGTATGTACAATATATACTGTATATACGTACAGGTATTTGTATTGGTATGTGTACAGTATGTTTACGTTTATGCATAGGCATTCTCTTCCTTATCTATTTATTTATCATTATTTTTCCCTCCTTATTTTCATAGCTATTACGTTAATGTTACTTATTTTTCTTTTTTTCTTCCTTTTTTTCTCTTTTTTTAGATGGATAATCCTTGGGTTGGGGTGGGGTAGAGAATAATGTTTGCAAACGTTCATTTGTAATATCTTTGTATGCCATATATTGATTTCCTTTGAAAAAGTATTTTATTTGGTTCCAAGCATTCCTTCACACATGACCTTCAGCTTTACATGAATAAAACACAAACTGAGCAGGTAAACGAGGCAAAACTGTTAGATTTCATGTTACACAGCTAACTAATTTTAGACAGCCAACTGTCTGGGTCAGATGGAGCATTGTAATATTGTATGGTCTAATGCTTCTAGAAAACATCTAGCCAAACTTCAACTGGTACAGAACAGACAAATCACAATATACTAATGTAGAGCTTTAGTAATCTGTAGTCAATAAGCCTAGCATGCTAAGTAGAATCAGGTAGAATTTTTTTTTTAATTTTGTTAAAATATATATTTGGGCTTTTTGCCTTTAATTGGATAGGACAGTATAAAGATGGACAGGAAACAAGTGGCAGGGAGAGATGGGGTGGGATCGGGAAATGACCTCAAGTCGGACTCAAACCCGGGTCTCCGGAGTAATGGTATGACACTCTAGCCCACTGAGCCACGGCACCCCCAGAATCGCTACGTATGAATCCTACGAATCCTATACGAAATGCTTGATGTAACGGTCTTTCTTCTTCACGTCGCCACAGACATAATTCCTAAAAAAAGAGGTTGTAACTATGACCCCATTTTCAGATGTTAATTTGCTACGTGTTATGAAAATGAGATGACAGCAAACCACTGTCTTCAGTGCAGTGTCAACGCCGAAGTTGTAAACTGGCCTCACATTATGGTGGACGAACGGTGGCCAAATACAAAGTACTTGGAATTTAACGCTCTATATTCCCACAGCTGAATGTTCCAACAGCCCTATGTTCCCACAACTCTATGTGTCCACATTTCTAGGAGTTTTTTTTTTTTTTTTTTTTTTTTAAACTTTAACTTTAAACTTAAACTTTAAACTTTGAATTTCTATCCCTGCCTGGTAGACTCCCTTTGGGAATTTAATCGCTGACTCCACAGATGGAACACAAATGAATGCATGTTGTTTCATCTTTAATGTAGCTAACTGTAAGTTCAGATCGAAAACAATAAATTGGCAAGTGTTTCCCAAGTGAGTCCCAAGAAACATTGCTTGGCACAACAACAAAATCGGCAAAGTTAGCACTTGAACGCTCTGTCCTGCTTCTCTTCAGGAGTGACACCAGGAAATCGATACTCTGATTGGAACTTTCTTTCATCGCCCAAGTCACATGTTGTCTGAAAATTTCATCTAAATCTGTGCAGTACCTTTCTAGTTAGACACACAGACAGACACTCCTTGGCGGAGGTACAGTAATTAAGAAGGTGTGTGGGGATAGGATCAAGCACGCATTGAGGCTTTCGGTGAGGATGAGATGAGTAAAGAAGTTTCTGATATATTGGTAGTTGTAAATGAATCATGGTTTGCCACAGGTTGAGTGGAAGCATAGCTGTTATCAGTATAGGAATCCTGGAGGCGTGTGTGTGTGTGTGTGTGGAGAGAGAGAGAGAGAGAGTAGATCCTGGAGACACGTGAGATCATGTGATCTAGAGCAGGGACACTGAAGAATAATCGCTGGGATAGATCCCTGCATAAAGAGGCTCATCATAGTGTGTGGTGTTGAATGTGTACAGGTGTGTGCGTGTGTCATTGGAGATGCTGTAGAAGGACACAGTTCCAGCCTCACGGTCCACATACATTCCTGCTCTCCTGGGCTCTGAAGGGGGGATAGGTAGAGGGGTTTCAGTGATGTTGTATAGGGCTGTGTAATCATCACCACACCACAGACTCCAGGCCTTGGGAGAGTCCGAGATCCAATCACACCGACTGATGTTTTTATAGGCCACTCCCACAACAACATACCCAGTCCACTCCCACTCCCAGTAGCAGCGCCCAATCACAGGCTCCCTGCTCAGAACCTGATAAACGTAATCATCAAATCTGTCTGGATGGTCAGGATACGGCTGCTTCTTCTTCACCCGTGTCACCTTCCTGTTCCCCTCAGATAGAAATAGTCTTCTGTTTGCTGTGTTTGGGTCCAATGTGAAATTACAGGCATCTGGACACACACACACACACACACACACACACACACACAAACACCACAGTTAAACACATACAGACAAACCACAGTTTTCCAGAGCTAGAGCCAGGTTTATTTGTGTGGAAAACCTGGAAAAGAACTGGTTCGAGATTTGGCACTGGTTCCGAACCAGCAATGGAAACACATTGGTGGGAAAGGGGTACTTAAGGGCTGCAATAGCCAGAACTGAGCCTGAACTGTTCTAAGGGACCTTAAAGAGAAATCTGGTGTAAATAGATCCATAGCCCTGTCGTTCAAACTCACCAAGTGCTGTAGGTAGAAAAAAGAGGCAGAAAATTCACCTTTTTTTGGAGAATCTATACTGTATTCACTGTTTTCTTTTCTGTAATATCAGAAGAGGAAGTCACAAACCTGACAGAACAACAGGGTAAGAGCAGGTGTGTCTCTATACAATGCAACATTATTATTATTATTATTATTATTATTATTATTATTATTATTATTATTATTATTATTATTATTATTATTATTACTATTAATAATAAGAAGAAGATGAAGTTGTCAGGCACTCAGCTATAAAATAATTTCATGTCTAACTGACTTTCAGATAGGTAGACAGATGTAGATTAATGCTAAAAATACTGCCCAAATTTAAGACATTTATTTATTTTTTCTTATTCAGACTAGTCAGTCCCCCTTCCCCTTCATTCTCTAGCTGTGAAAAAGTCCGCTTTCAGAGGGAAAAGGGACTGTAAGCAGGGTCAAACAAGCAGTAGGGATGCAGGCTATGCACCTTTTTTATTTATTTATTTATTTTTCCAAAATAAAATACAAAATAAACAACAAATCACATATTATTTTGTGTCAAAAGAAACTTCATAATCTCCACTATCTGTTTTGGGGGGTTTAAGGGTTCTTTTCCCCAAATAAAAGTTTTACGATAACTTCTGTAGTCGTAGCGCACTGGTTATGCCTCAAAATCTGTGTCCGTTTAATGCATGGTTTGTAACAATTCCCTTAAAGGTGAAATCCAGTGTGATTCAATCCATAGCCCTGTTATTCAAACTCACCAAGTGCTGTAGATAGGAAAAGGATACAGACAGGATACAACATAGACAGAGCAGTGAACCGGCAACTAACATTAAGTGAATGGGCCATAATAACTTACTTTCAATTTCATTTCATTATGCCCCATTCAGTCAGCATTAGTAATTGGACTGTTATTCGGTCTATGTAGCATCAAAGTTTCTTGTTCTTTTTTCTAAAGAGAGCATTCAGGTACCTGTAACAACAGGGCTATTGACTGATTCACACTGCATTTCCCCTTTAATGATGTAATGATCAAAAAGCCTCAAGCTTTGGTGTTTTTAAACACTCTTGTGTCAGCTTGCTGTTTGCTTTTGCAAAAGTAGGCCACAGGAGAAATCAATAACTCAGCACAATAACAGCACAAATACAGTTGCAAATACACAGAACTCCAAAGTACAAATAAAATAGTCTGCTGCACACTATTTGTACTTCTACATTTCTACATTTGCAATGCGAAAAATTCTATTGGTGGCAGAAAATAAGTTGCCACTGAACTAAACTCACTCTGAGACCGCCGGGAGAGAGAGACATACCGCACCAAGCCACGTCACCACTGCTGTCCACAGGGACACCCGCATCATCATCTCAGGGTCCTGGAGTCTCTGGAGGAGAGGAGAATGGAACACTAACTTACACACAGAACCTTCAGACGCTGTAGAAGAAGAGTATGGAACACTCGGGAACACTCAGCTACAAACAGAACCTTCAGTCACTGGAGGACAGGAATATGGAACACTAACCTACAGACAGAACCTTCGGTTACTGTTAGTGTATTGATTGGACAGTCCAGGTGCCACCCAGAATTTTATTCACTGTCGTGGGCTGAACCTGAACCAAATGGTAAGATTTCATCCTTGAGGTCATCATCCTCTCAGAGTTTTCACCTGGGCCGTTTCAAGGTACATGGGGGCCCTTCACCTCCTTGAACAACTATGTGAGCCATATCATGGTAATCTTCAAGCATCTTTTATTAAAGGGGTGGTTCAGAATTTTCGATGTTAAACCTCATTTTCAAGTAAGCCTGAGTGATATCTGTCATTGGAGACCGTTTTCAACTCATTTCATCCAGTCCTTCTATCAGCTGAGTTCGGTGGTGCTAGGCTAACGCAAGTGAGTGGGCACGGCTAGCCTGGCAATAAAAACAGTCTTACCCACTCTGCAGTCCCCTTTAGGCAAATACATTAATATGCCAGGTCATCTGTGTTGATTAAAAAAACATCGTAAAAGAAAAACTACCCTTGAATCGCCATGATAACATTACATTTTGAGGGACTAATTTCTCAGCAGCAGCGGAATATTACCTTGCTCAGGTTAGTTGTTTGACTAATATGACGATAGACAGAGCCTAACGTTAGTGGGATAAGGCAAAACCTAACGCTATAGATTGAGTCACTGGATGTCAAGGAATTAAGCAATATGCCGATCAGGTGTGCTGTGAAAAGCTGTGAAAGTAAACGCCGCAGATGGGAAACTAAAAGTTTTCATAAGTTTCCAGTCCGAGATCGCGAAAGGATAATCTTTGGCTTGTTGCTGTTGGCTTGGACATCAAAACAGTCAAACAACTAATCTGAGCAAGGTAATATTCCGCTGCTGCTGAGAAAGTAGTCCCTCAAAATGTAATGTTATCATGGCGATTCAAGGGCAGTTTTTCTTTTACGATGTTTTTTTAATCAACACCGATGACCTGGCATATTAATGTATTTGCCTAAAGGAGACTGCAGAGTGCGTAAGACTGTTTTTATTGCCAGGCTAGCCGTGCCCACTCACTTGCGTTAGCCTAGCACCAGCGAACTCAGCTGATAGAAGGACTGGATGAAATGAGTTGAAAACGGTCTCCAATGACAGATATCACTCAGGCTTACTTGGAAATGAGGTTTAACATCGAAAATTCCGAACCCCCCTTTAAAATAACTATTTGTGTTGAGCGTCCAACCCCCATCTAAAGACACATTTTATTGAAAAACACTTCAAAGTAAAAAATGGTCAAACATTCACTCTTGGGGGCCCTCGCAGTCTGGGGCCCCAGACCATTGCCTGGTTTACCTGTCCTGTTGCGATGGCCCTGGTCTTCATTATCCTCCAGTGGTCAGACACAGATAAGAGTCTGCGAGAGAGGGTTAGATTACCCTTGACAATCCATGGGTTTCCTTTTCTTTCCTCACAGGACTAAAATCAGCTCTTTGTCTGCATGCATTGCTTTTCATGTGAGAATAGTTCATATGTTATAGTTGAGGACGTGAATTGTTTTGCAACATGCATTGAGCAACGAGCAATGGAGAAAGATTCTCAAAGTTTATCATCTCCATAGATACAACCTCTGTGCTTTAATATTGTAATATTCACACAAAATACAGGGCTCTCAAAGTCCAACTCAGCTTGGAGTAACATTTGAGGGGGGTGGTTGTCGCCAGTTTTATGCTCTCGAATGTTTTATAAATAATGGCTAAAATAATGACCTCAGATGAATTTTGTGAAAAGTAGCCCAACGTAGACTGCAGAGAGAGTTGGATTTGCATTAGGTCAGTCTTATAGTTGTCTATTCTTGTCTTACATTTTTACATTATATTTATTGATTAAACACTGATAGAAAAATTATTCTTTAAGGTCGATGGCATAGGCCTATTCTTTTAAGTACCATAGGCTACTATAAGAATGCTAAATCTTCATTTCATTTTCATTTGATACAGTAAATACTCCTTTTTGTGAATGGAAATGCCAATACTGTTATAACAACAACTTTATATTTTTCTTTTACTTCATAATTCAGTACAAAAAATCATTCTTTTTTCCATGTCCAAATTGAATGCATGCTGTTCCTAGTGCAACATTTACAGTAGTGCTTTTGTCAAACAAGATGTAGCCTAACCTTAAAAAGGGATGATTTAACCTACTCTGCGCTCGAAGTGAAGCTCACTCCTCCGTGGCCTCAACTAAATAAAGTTGATGCTACTTGGTCACTCACATTCACGATTAACCTATGCTTTTTTCTCATTGGTTGCTGAGTTACATCTTGCCTAGATACATCAGTGCTTTTTTCTGATAGGCTGTTGTGCAGCCAGTTTAGTTTTTTGGATTGGCTGATAGTGGCCGGCTCAATTTAGAACTATCGTGGAGACCGATAGGAGACAGGCGCAGATATAAAAACAAGGCAGAATAAATAAAAAAAAATTCTGCGTGGGATGTACAATGTGTGGCGGGAATGCGTGACTTAAGACCGAAATGATTTAGTGTCACGCTCAATGCGTGATAGTTGAGAGCCCTGAAAATACTGGGGTGAGTAGGCTACACCTCACACTTGCAGAAGTAGGCTTGTGACACAGCCTTTATGTATCCTTAGAGCCCGTTCACACTGACACGCTTTTTTCACCTCCAGGCGCTCGATTTCAATTGTTTCCCTATGGAACGATGCGACTTGACCGTTGCTACGCGCCTCGCGTAAAAAAAGCGCAAGTAAAAACGCAAGCGACTAAAAAACGCAAGCGCTCAAAGTTGAAAATAGTTTAACTTTTGAGGTCGCGTTTTCTTCAACAATGGGCCAGTTGCCTAGCTGCCAGTCATAGCTAAGTCGGGGAGTTAGCGGTTTAGCCAAATCTAGCTGTCATAGCAACAAGACGTACATTTATCATTTTCGACCTTGCATGTTTTTGTCACTCACTTTTCAGAATACTCGCGTTTTACAAGCGGAAAAGCGTGTTCAGTGTGAAACCCCCTTATTAGCCCATTATTGGTGCTTTAATTGACCCTATAACTTTGACTGAACACAGACACATTGTTTATGCTGGGTGACAACACATTTGTATGTCATGAGATGAAGGTGTACTCAAAGAACAGAGTACAAGCCAAGTTTATTCATGTCTCTGCATATGCATATGCTTTACATTAAGAAAACCAATACTGCTTACAACCATATAAAAAAAGTAGTTACAAGTCTATGACACATAATGCATCAATCGGCTGTTCTTCACCGCACACATATGGGTGTGTGTGTGTGTGTGTGTGTGTGTGTGTGTGTGTGTGAGTCCCATATACAGTATGTGTGTAGATGCTCCCCCATCTCAGCTGGTTGTCACAGCCTCCTCCAGCTAAAGACACTCATTTTACTCAAGATATGGATAAGGTAGTGACACATTGGGTTAATTGTGCAGATGTTGCATGTCCTCTTGGTACTCATGCTTAGGATGTGATGTGTTACTGCAAAAGAAAAAAAAAACATTTCTTTATTTTAGGTAGACTACCACATGCATGCCAATTCAAGTCTAAATTTGATTATCAATCATGCTCACTGAGTGCCATCATTGTCTTTATCACTTACTTTGTCTTATTAATTTTGGTTATCATACACAGAATCTATATCAGGACTTTAGTCTGAAAGTTACCTCCTAGATTTTTATTCTTGTGTATGAACGCTCTCCACTCCGGAGCAGCAACAGATGCATCAGGGATCTTTCATGCCTCAAGTAGTCAGACACCATCCTGGTGCTCCACCGTGTCACTGGAAGAGTTCAATTAAATACCATGAAAAAGTGACTAACACAGCGCAACATAGCTAGTTTCAGTGGGAGCAAACAAAAATCATTTCAGCCTGCATACATGCATTCTATCACAATACAATCTCTCATATCAGCATATGAGAGCTCAACTTTGGACTGCATAAATTACCCTTCCCCCCATCCCCTTGCAGAAATTAAATACGGAACGGAATAAAACAGATGTTTGGAACTCTCGCTCCGGTTTCACTCTCAAGTGTGCAGTTGTAATGACTCTAATGACTCTGAGATCCCAGATAGTTCAACCGATTTGCTTTTATCAGTGAAAATTAGATTTATGAACAGACTACATTTCAAATGCAAAGAAAGGTGCTATGAATGAGATGTAATAATACAATGTTGCAAGAATTTACTTACAGTAACTTTAAAGCACTTAGTCAAGAATTTGGTTTATGAATAAAAACCTGCCATGTTAAAATGCAGAGCAACTTACCAGATAAGAAAGCTGAAGCTGACTGTAACTGCTATCCTGAGATCCATCTCAATATCCTCAGGCTATGGCCAGTGGAATCCACCATCTTCTGGCTAAAGCCATTATATTTTGGCTAATGCCATTTTTTTTCTCAGAGTTGATGCCTTAAGCATTTTTTCTGATGTTGATGAGTTGGGCTTATGCCCTTATCTAGCCTGGTTGCCTTAACTTCCAGGCAGATGTCTTCTTCGTCTTCATAAAGGGTCGTTCACTTCAAAAAAAAAAAAAAAAAGGAAATAATTTTTGGCAGATTATTCATTCAGAGTTCTATGTAAACTGGGACAAGCACGTCTCCCAGTACACCTTACCAGTGAGTTCTACGTAAACTGGGACAAGCACGTCTCCCAGTACACCTTACCTGTGGGTTCTATCCATTCCAGTCCAGTAAGAGAGGTACCAAAAGTGTTCCATGATTGAAGCAGTCCAGACGCCACCCTGGGGCTCCATGCCACCGGTGGGGCTCAAGTCTTGGGGAAACCTACAGTGGTATTGCGGAACTATTTATTTATTTATTTATTTATTTCATATCAATTCCATGCATTGTGACTGAAAGACTCACCTCCCTTCAGAGAAGGTCACAAGTTGTTCTTTTGAGTCAGCTTTTTTCATCAAGAATCTGGTTTGCACAAATGAGAACTTGTAAAAATCATAGAAAATACTTCATTGATAGTTAGAAAGATATTAGAAAAGTGTTAGAACACAATAATTGAATGTTGGAATTGCCAGTGGAACAAATAAAGTATCTGTAATTATCTTAATCTCCCCCTCTTATTTTAATACTTTAAGACCAGAGCTTCTGAGATGGTCAAGGATTAATTCTCATTCATTTAGAAATTTAACTTGTTCCTTAATGTTAATATTTTTAATATCCAAATAACTCTCTACTAACTATAGTAAAACATAGTGAGAACGCAAAAATGGAGTCTTTCTATCCCTAATGGTTTCTGACAAGCTGAAGGAAATGCAGAATTGCAATTGTCCACATTCTTCCTTGCCAGTAATGGATATTGTCAGATGAGGTAGATGCATGCAGAACAAAAAACAGCGTCATGAACAGAGGCGGAAGTAAGGTTTAGAGGATTGTCACGGGACCAGTATGGACTTTGACCATTTGTTTAATACCAGGAAGAAATACAGAATATATAAATTACATTGGAATTTTTCACATTTGACTATTCTTCATGATATGAATATGAATAAGGTTGAGTTTGAAGGTGTGTTATTCTTCAAAAGTCATCAAATCATTGAGTCCCTGTCAGGTTTTTTGTTTGTTTGTTTGTTAGTTCCTTTTATCCTGCCTGCTCATGTTGAGATGTGTGTTTCAAAGACTTGTGTGCTGTTGTTGAAAGTCTTTGAGACCAACCAACCCTTAGAAAAGCATTAGATGTTCAGTCACTATGACATTCTTCCAACTTTCACCACAAACCTAAATCCTGTCTTCCACAAAGCAATATTTTACACCAAATCTACATTATTTTTCACAAGAATTTTAGATCAACAAATGATTTACCAAATACATTTCTGTCTTACTCACCAATCTCAGTCAGATAAGTGCAAAAGAAACCTCAGGTTCCCCAGTAGCGGTGGAAGTGAGTAAAATAGTGAGAGCAGTAGTCTAATTGTAGTCTGTGAACTTTGATCAAACAAATGTGATAGCAGTACGCCACACCCTTTATATTGAGGAAATGAAACTGATACCTTCAGCAGAGTTCTACAAGAGAAATTGCCCGAAAGGTCAAGTATTTTATTGGAAGCAAATCTTGGTTGAAGCTGAATTTTTGCATATACAGTATTATAATTAAACATAACAAAAACGATTTATTGAAATCATGTGACAATGCAGTAAAACCACATTTGAAATTATTTTTGCTAATGTGCAATGTCAATGATCAATGGCAAAGTGCCTGAGTGTGTGTGTGTGTGTGTGTGTGTGTGTGTGTGTGTGTGTGTGTGTGTGTGTGTGTGTGTTTGTGTGTGTGTGTGTGTGTGTGTGTTGGTATGGCACACACAATTGCCAAAGCTCAGTCTGAGGTCTGAGGGTTGTCGAACCTGTAAGGCCCGAATCACATACAAACTGCGCATTCGCGGGGCGGGAGCGGGGTGGGGCGGGAGCGGGGCGGTCCGTGAGCGGTGCCTGTGGGCTTGGGCATTCACACAAGAAATTGTCTCTGTGGTGTTCTGCACCAAGCGGCTTTCTTTGGAAATCAAATCTTGGTTGAAGCAGACTTTTGCATATAGTTAAACACGACAGAAACGTTTTCTGAAATCATGTGACATTGCAGTAAAACCTAATTTGAAATGTTTGCTAGTTCATTGTCAGTGTGTGTGTGTGTGTGTGCGTGTGTGTGTGTGTGTGTGCATGCGCACCTGTGTGCCTGTGTGTGTGTGTGTGTGTGTGTGTGTGTGTGTGTGTGTGTGTTGGTATGGCACACACAATTGCCAAAGCTCAGTCTGAGGTCTGAGGGTTGTCGAACCTGTAAACAGTTGTCTTTCATAACGCTCTGCACACATTAGGATAGCACTATGACTAATAAAAGCAACAAAGAAGGTGACATAGTCACAACGTGATCGGCGCAGACTAAATTGGAGTTCCAGCTCACAAGACAACAGAGAGTTGTCAGACATCCCTGGATGCAAATTACATTAACATTACATTACATTTGCTGCCGCTTGGAGTGTCTAGATTACTTGGCTGTGTGTGCATGCTCATACATGCATTGTTTCAGGAGATTTTGTCGTTACACATTACCACCACTAGAGGTCAGTGTGGTACTGTATTTCAGCTGTTTTGTTGCAGAGCAAGAGCTTTAGAAAGGACTACAACATTTAATCTGGTCTTTGCCATATAATGGAATTAATTATTTATTCATCATCATGAATGATGGCAAGACAGGGTTTCATTTTCAAAAGCAAAATAATGCAGTGTGGAAGAAGTTGTCAGTCTGGCTACCATAAATGACAAGAAGAGCAGGAATGGAAATGGACAGACTGAAACACACAGACTAAGCCCTTTATGATTTCATGTGTTTAATTAAATTCACTGCCATTACTTTCTGATTGACATCGAAACACATGATTGACAGGAAGAGTCTACAGACTGATTACATGTTAGAATTTAAAATTACATGTCTGCGTTCTTCATTTTACATTTGTTTCTTTTTTGTTTAGGCATTGAATTTCATATGAGCACAGTACCATTATACTACTACTACTGTACTACTACTAACTACTACTACTACTACTAATAATAATAATCATCATCATCCTCATCATCATCATTTGTTGTTCTTGCCATCATCATCATCATCATCTGTCATATATAATTTGATAAAATTCCTTGATCTTCATCATCATCATCATCTTTGAATCATCATCATCATTATCTATCATCATCAGCCAACAGGCTTCCTTACTTTCCTCCTGTGTCTATCTACCTCTCTCTCTCTCTCTCTCTCTCTCTCTCTCTCTTTCTTTCACTCAATCTCTCTCACATAGGTAGGAGAATGTCGCCACCGATGTGTAAAGAGACGGAGAAAATTTGCTTTTTTGCTACATGACGTCATCATGACATTAAATGCATCATTAATCATGCCATCATGTATTTACACTTGATCACCAATAACTTGTGTGCCTAGTGTATCAACAAGAGGAGTGCAAATGTTTTTCAGTACATTATGTGCCATATATACCATGAATACCATGAATATAAAACACACTGTGAACTGAAATTCCTTGAAACATGGATACCGTCCACTGGTATGTATGTATTGTACATCCATATGGATTATGGTTCAGCCATGCAATATGCACGAGACTAGCATCGAGCAATAGTCTAATGCCATCATGTTTCCACTTGCATGCATGGTGAAATCATGGACACCATACACTCAATGGTATAGCCCATATACAGTATGTGCAATTAGCTATACCACTAAGTGTGTATGTACCATTCCATTACATGGTTAGAAACATGGATTCCATGCACAAGCACAAGCACAAGAAACATGGATTCCATGCACAAGCTTAAATGCAAAGAATTCTGTGCCCAGGGTAGCAAGCTCTTTGGAGCAAGCCACTACTTGGCTAATCATCTTTCCATAGACAGTATTGCAATGGAAAGAGGTCAAGCCACCAGACCCGTGGAAGCATACGTAAGTTTGAATATAAGTTTGAACATAAGTTTGAATATTAAAATCACAATCTGCAGTGCAAACTGGCTTAATGTAACACACTTTTCTGAATCTAGTTTTGGGTTAAGCCATTTGGTACGAAGATGATTGCTGTGTTTTAGTATTGAAACTGGGATGCTTCCACGACCCCCACCCCACCCCAAACACATACACACACACACACACACACACACACACACACACACACACACACACACAGACGCAGACACACACAGACGCAGACACACACAGAGACACAAACAGACACACACATACACACACACATACACACACACATAAACACACACACACACACACACATACACACTGTTTCTTTCTTCATCCTTGCATCCTTGGATGTGGCTTGGACACAGCCCTTCTCCAGGGATACTAGCTCTCTAGAGATGAAAAACAAAACACAAACATTATGGACTCTAAGTATGTGTTGTAATTGCATGTTAAGTGAAGACATGAATGAATGAAATCGCCTTCAATAGCATGGTCAGCATATAGCAGCTGATTTCTAGCCTGGTGGACCAAATGCTTACATATTGTTTTAATTGTGCAATGTGTCTGAGATTCCTCAGTTAGCCTAGGATGTTTCTCGCAGAAACTTTTTTTTATTCCAACATTTTCAAAAATTTCTACAGGTTCAGTTCATTTTAAATTTAGGTCTAAGGGTATTTTGATTTATCACCTGTGGTTTTTAATATCCTAATGGACAAAATGACGGCCATTTCTGCCGTCGCTGTCCAGTATCCAGATGGACCCCACCCAGACTCTTCTTCTTGATGTCCTCCTCAGGTGGATGTCTGTCCTCTTGGTCAGCAGGAGGCCTGAAATTACACTTCATTCAGCTATTTATTTAAATTTTGTCTAACTTATGACACCTACAACTGGTTTTAAAGGACTCACCATTCTGCATCAAAATCCAATAAATATTTCATTGAGTCAGACCTTGTCAGAGGAATCATGCTGTAAGCAGAGAAATACAGGCAGTTATAAAAGATGATGATAAAAGTTTTTGAAGATCTGACACAAAGGAATTTTTCCATTGTTACAAAAAGATTAGATGACCATCATTATTCAATGCATGATGTCATGTTTAAAGTTCGTAGTAGCCGTTGAGGAGGAAGAGAGTTCCCTGAAATCAGTGCTCGCTGAGCAAGTAATGATACATGATAATGAAACATACAGATTTGATTTGATTGGGGTTTGGACTTCAATCAAATAAAATTCTGTGAAAAATTACGGGCAGGAGATTTTAGTTTTGGGAGCAGTGAGGTAGGCTACCTCTCGTCTTTTGTTAAAAGTTATTTGAGTCATACACACAGGATGCTGCCATCATAGTGCAGAACAGTAAGTGTGTGTATGCATGCAAAGAGTGATTACAATGCAGCTGGGCCTGTTTGGAAAACAAATTGGATACTTTGCTGTGAGCAGCTGGCAGCTGGCATTGAGTTGGCTTTTGTCAATTGAAACCTATTTTGAAATCAGACAAATACAAACACTTCAAAAAATTAAGCTGAACACTAAAACATGTTTTACTTTCATGTGTATTTTTAGTTCTTTCCTGTGGAATCAATAAAAAAAAATAGAAGTTGTCTAAAAATGATTAAATTGGCAGTTGTCTATCATGGTAACACATTTGTCCTGACTGTTAGCTCACCTCTTCCCAGAAAAGGTTAGGGTTTGTTCCCTTGGATTTTTCATTAAATATCTGGTTGAAGAAGGCAAAACTGCAAAGAAACATTGAAGATTATCAAATTTCAGTGGAGGATGCAATTTGCTTGATGAGGGGGGCAAAAATTGTTTATGGTTGTTATGTGTGCCATATTTGTACAGTCTGAAACAGACACACCAAGGACAATGACAGGGGACTTCTACAATTTATTTTTTTCATTACTTGATAATAACCAAACAGCCAAACATCAGACAAATATTAGGGTTACTTTGTCCATGACATGATGGAAAATTGTAATTTGTAATTCTAATTGTATTTTTAATTGTAATTCTGTGTTTTTATGTGCACTTGCTTAGATTAGGTTAGATTAAACTTTATTGTCATTGCACAAAGTGCAGTTCAAGATTCAAGATCTCTAGTGGTAGACTTAGACTATAAGAGAGTTACAGTTAGTATCTAACCAGAAGTGCAAAGCAAGCAGAAAAGTGCAAGATGTGAATGGTAGTAATACGTGAATATTGTGTGTATGTGCTATTTAATTCAAAAATGTTTAAATTTAGTTCCTGCTGTACCCAAGTAGCCTAGTACTCAACTTCACACAGCCCTTCATATCATATTGCGTGTGAGTACATACAGTACGTGTGAGTGTGAGTGACTATTTACTGTCTGAGCCTGTACTGGCTGGTAGACTTTGGATCTCATAAATCATTCCAGAAAATCATAAAAGTCGAGAGATGCCTTATACCTCTCAAATATATGTTAACATAATTTTGATAATCTTTCACAGAAGTATTTTTGCAAACTGAAAAATGTTTGTCAGAAGTTATTTCATTAATCTAAGCAAGTTAGTAGGCTCAAGTAAAACTAATAGAGTAGAGTTAGTGAGAGAGGAGTGCCACAGGACCATAGGCGACACCTTGATCAAATGTGGCAGAGCACCTTTTCCTTAATAATCTATTGATTTTCAGAAATATACATGAGCATTTCCACGGAAAGTAGACTTTTCATCACATCCATGAAGGGTATTTGTATGATGTGAATGACTGACTGAAATTTCTGTATATCATTGACTGTAGAAGATTCATTAAAATGTAAAAATAATGGAGGTGGCATAGCTCAGCGAGTTAGTGCGTCATACCACGAATCCAGGGACCCTGGTTCAAATCCGACCCGAGTTCATTTCCCAATCCATACCCTTCTCTCTCTCCCACTCATTTCCTGTCATACTCTCTACTGTCCTATCGAATTAAAGGCACAAAAGCCCTAAAAAATAAATAATAATAATTATATATTTTTTAAAAAAAATTTTGTCATACACAGAATATACACAGAACATAACACAGAATTACTCAACTTACTTGATAATCAAAATGTAGATGAGTTGTTTCATATTTAAGCTGACTTAAAGTGGCTACAGACCAAAGATCCACGACGAGACAGGCTGCGACGTTCTAAAAACCTGGACATTCTGAAAGTCCGAAACTGCGATTTGACATGTTAAATCTTGTGCGACGGCTTGCAACTGCTTGCAACAACCTGCGACGATTGATTCACACTGCCGCAACTACTCTCTAAAACCGTCTAATATCGTCACGGATCTTCAGTCTGAATTGGCCTTTATAAAGACTTTCGAGCAACAGTTTATTAGAAATGTCTTGGAAGAGACAAAATAAACATCTTCATTTAAACATTTTTGAAGGAGTGACTAATCTGGAGTAGGATCTATGCTATGCTTTTTGAAAAAAAAAAAAATACAAACGTAAAAGTTTGCTGCTACTCACCAATCTATGCAGTGTAGTGCAGTGCTAAGCATGAAGGAAGTGAATTGTATTATTATACTGAACTGCCAGTGCCTAGACCGGACTTTGATCACATTTGATATCAGAATGCCACACCTAGCTTACCAGAGCCAACAAGCCTATAGCTCTGTGTGTGAAATGTCAGTAATGCTCCCTCCACACGTCAAGAGACTGCAGTCAGCTGACTGGGTTCCGGGTCTTGTTTGATCACCTTGTGAAAGTGCCAAACTACTCATCCGATGTTGTGGTGAGGTGCAATGCCTTTGGTAACAATTCTGTCGGCACACAGATGAAGACGCAAAGGCATAATGTACCTGACTGGTGTCTCTGGACTAGTGAAAGATCCAGACACAAACTGTTCCACAAACTGAAATCATGTCAAGTGTTTGTTATTGGTTGTGATTCTCAGGCTGAGTGTTCTTCTCATCTTGTTTTCATGGTATCTTCATGACATTTTTTGTGTTGCATTTAGAATGTGCCTGTAAAATTTCATATTTTTCAAATGACCTACAGATCCTGAGCATCAATTCGATCAATGTACATACACTGTTTATTTCATGAGCTCTTAGCTCTTTACTGAACTCATCACTGAACACTGTTTCATTCAATATGCACGCTTATATGTTACCCAGATCTATCAATGCACAATCATTTAATGTTACAGCAGAGGTGGATAATCTAAAGATTTAAGATGTAGGGGGTGGCATAGCTCAGTGGGCTAGTACGTCATACCATGAAGCCGGGGACCTGGGTTCGATTCCGACCTGAGGTCATTTCCCGATCCCTACCCTTCTCTCTCTCCCATTCATTTCCTGTCATACTCTCTACTGTCCAATAAAAAAAAAATTAAAATGTAAAATCACATTTTCAAAGTTTTAGAATATTGCAGGTTTTTAGAATGTCACAGCAGGGCCAGACTGGGACCAAAAAATGGCCCGGGCATTTTTTGGCCATGGCGGCCCACCATGATTTTATTCAATATAAAATGAGTAAATGATGACAGCCCCAGCCCAAAAATGACCGTCGGCCCACCGGGCATTGCCCTGTATGCCCTATGGCCAGTCCATGCCTACGTCACAGCCTGTCTCGTTGCGGATCTTTGATCTTTAGGCACCTCTCCTAAAATAAAGTAATTTCTTATTTAGCCAAGGTGAAAGACATTACAATTACAAGTACAATTGTAAGTACAAGGCCTTACAATTTCCTTGGTAGGCTTTGCTGGTGGCCTATGTGGTTTTATGTGCAAAAGCCTTGCTTAGTAAAGACCACTTACTGTTTGTTGGTGTTTGGTAGTGTTCAGGCCCTTTGTAGAGTTATTAAAAGTGTTTAGAAAGGCTCTAGTCATTATGTTAAAGTGAGATGTGGCAGGAGGGGGAACTCTCAAATTTTGTGTTGTGGGTGGGTATCAAAAATGTATGTTTGATGGACAATAATTGCAGTTACTGACTGATTGCATGTCAGAAATATGGCCTCATACCTCTGTGATGCTGATCCTAATTGGATTTATACCTTAAATATGTCTGCTATTGGCTTATTTCTACACTTTTTTATAATAAACCTTTGCACTTTTTGCAATAAACAACATAGATGAATGATCCTGAGTTTTGAGTCATGCAGTAGGGTTGTTATACCTTGTTCCCTGCCCGCCTGTGTTTAATGATGTTGTATTGTATTTAATCCCCTGGTTTTCAGTTGTTCCTTGCTGTGTCATTGTAGTAGTACAGTAGTGTTCACCCTCTCCGGAATCGCGAAAATTAGTTTAATACAGTTATTAACATTGAGGGTTCAATGTATGGATAAAAGTTAAAAAAAATAATGAAGGAATAAGCAGATATTAAATTAGAAAAATATGCTTTATAAATTGGCAATAGAAAAAAAGAAAACAATGTTTAATACTACTTAGTCACTAGACAAGTAAAGAAAACGTTATTCACGCTTTCCCTGTTCACTTGGATTTTCCAATGCTTGAATTAAGCACATAATTGCTTGGCTTGCATAAAAAAAATAATCTGAGACAACTTGCAATGGTGTTTTTCTTAGTTATTCTGTAAAATGGAACATATCACATTTAAGAGTGATATTGAATATATGTCAGTCTTGCAATGTGACATGAATAATGCTTCACAGTAAAAGTTAGTATTTTCCACATACTACCACATACACATCTACACATGTAGATTAATAAAAAAAAGACACTGATTCTCCACTATAACCTTGCTCTGACCCTATAGATCTAGAAACTTAACTTCCTCATCTTTTGATTGCGTACTAAAAAAAATAAAAACTTGGGGAAGATGGTCCAAGTTAACGACCGGACATATATACATAAAAAAGACACTGAGTCTCCACTATGACTTTGCTCTGACCCTGTAGCCAGACCCTGTAGATCTAGAAACTTCACTTCCCCATCTTTTGATTTCCCGATCATTTGATTGCCCAAACAAGATAGGCAACTTTACAAGTAAGCCCTGGTGAAGAGGGGAGCTCACACACACACACCTCACACAGATTAAACTCTTGATTTTGTCTGCACAGCATCATATTTGTACAAGATAATATCTATTTGACTGTGGACAACTAGAAGGCTTTTTGGGGATGCATTCTTTTAAACTCCATCTCCTTGATTTTTTTTTTTTTTTTTTTTTTGTGCCCCCCTCCTCCCCTCCCAACACATACTACTATGCAGGACGACTTATCTATGAGCCAAATGCAAGAATTATGAAAACAGAGAAGATAATGTCAGGCAGTGACATTTCATGGAAGCCTAGCCTTTAAAGCGATTGTTTGGTGTCATTCAAGCATAGCCCTGTTCCATGTTGTTCCAAATTCTGAACCCCATCCAACTGTTCCTTTTTGATGGACTCCTCCCATGGACAACCATCTTCTTGGAGGTCGGGGGCAGGAGTCCTGAAAGAAGAGTTCATTGAGGTAATGGCTATCTGGACACCCAGAACATTTAGGAGAACACTGATTGATTGTTACTCTAGATGAACTCACCTTTCCTCACCGACATTGACCAAGATGTCTATAGAGTTGTCTTTTGTCAATTTAAACCTATGTTGCAAGCAGAGAAAATTTTTCATGTGATTGTTTGTGTTTTTCCCTGTCAAAGTCAACCCCATGCATAGATGCTCATGGGAAGCATTTGGCATTGTTTAAATTGGCAGTTGTCTACTTAATTTACCCCCTATATCACCAAATAGTAACACATTTGTTCAAAAAGTTGTGGGATGGTTACCTCACCTCTTTCCAGAAAAGGTCCGAATTTGTTCCTTTGAATTTTCCATCAAATACCTAGTTTATGAAGACAAAACTGTCAAGATACATTATAGTCACATTACAAAGCCACAGCTACATTATAAAATACCTAACAGGATACTAATGAGGTTATGTATGCTTAAATAATTATTAAACTAATGCTCAAAACGTCAATACTAACTACAGTAGATGTACTGCCGAGCAGTACAAATATGACTGCCGTGCCTGTTCCATGAAAATATTCAATTGTTCAATCAAAACAGAAAACAAAGGTTCCATGCTGTCCTAGTGGGGCTATAGGCCCACCAAGTTTCATGGACCCTGATGTTTCAGTGTCTTAGGAATTCTTGCCAAAATTGGCTAAAGAAAAAAAAAAAAAAAAAAAAATCCAGAAGAATTGCTTCACCACCTGGTGGTCATAATGAATGTTAAAAATGAATGCAGAATCAAATTTCACTGGAGGATAAACTGTTTAAAGAATAGAAAAACACTTTTATGGCTGCTATGTGGGACATATTTCTGCAGTCTGAAAGAGACACTAAGGCTACAGACAGTGGACAGCAGAATATGTCTGATAAAATTTGTCATACCTTGAACTCTGTAATAACCAAACAGCCAAAAATGGGTCACCAGGCCTATTGCTACTTTTGTCCATGATATGAGAGAGAAGATCATTTTGTTCTGTGTACATTTCAATTTGTTCAATTTTTTAAATTAGATGATGCTATCCCCAAATAGCCTACTCAACTTCACACAGGACTTCATACTGTGTGAGAGCACTGGTTCACACTGAATGCACTGAGATTGATGAGCATGTAATGGCTGGTAGACTTTTGAATTCACAAAAACATCTCAAATGTATACTTTTCTTTGATAATTTATTGATTTTCAGAAGTGTAGCCTTCTTGAGCATTTCCGTGGAAAGTGGACTTTTCGTCACCCCCATATAGCCATTAGGACGTGGTATTTGTATTATGTGAATGAATGCATTAAATTTCATGAAATCTATATTTGACTGTAGGACATGGCCTACAAACGACTTGTAAAGAGTGGGTTGACTAGACTTCCGAACACAGTTTAGTAGACATGTCTTTGGAGAGACTATATAAACATCTTTCTTCAGGCATTTTTTGAAGGTGGACTTACTGGTTTAGGATCAATGTGCTTTTTTAAATAAATAAATGTTTGTTCTACTTACCAACTTGTCAACAAATGCTGTGTAGTGGAAAGCTCTACGAAGGAAGTGAATTACAGTATACCAAACTGCCTAGACTGGACTTTGATCATTTGTTCTCATTGAACATTTCTTAGTTATTTATTGAACATTTGTTATCAGAATGGCCTTCTCCCTCCACACCTCTAGAGCCCGCTAGTCAGCTGACTAGGAACCGGATATTATTTGCTCACCTGGCGATTGCCCAACAGCTGATATGATGTTGTGGCGAAATGAGATGACTGGTAACTCGGTAACACTATATTGGTTGACAAACAAACATTGCACATACTGGTACAAAATGTACCTTACTGGTTTCTCTGAATCAGTGCAGTTGTGATTTCCAGTCTGAGTGCATCTTCATGTTTTTCTTTTTTTTAATTGTTTCAAATTAAACAGAAAAAGGGCGCACCTTGCATCAAACGTCCTTTATTTGTGCACAGATGCGTTTCAGCGTGTACCTTCTTCAGTGTGCAACAATGTTACAATGTGAATGCGTAACCACGGATGCAAGGTGCGCCCCTTTTTCTGTTTAATTTGAAGTTTTCCTTTGGGCCAGCACCCTTAAAAGTAATAATGAACCCTGAGTGAAGCCTGCTCCCTGCTACAATTTTTTTAATCGTTTAAAATGTGCCTAAAGTTTCATATTCCCTATTCAGCTCCTGTGCATCCATCTCTTTTGCCATTCCTAAACATAATATTTGGTGTTTATTGTTGCTGGTTTTTAACATAAAAACAAAAACACATGATTCATTCTATGAATAGTTAGACATATTGTTGATGAAGTCTTTTATGCTTTCAGGCTTTTCTTTCAAGTTCAGCAAGACTTAGGTACATTTAAATTTAAAAATGGCAAACCTAAGTGATAATACTGTCACAATACTGTCATAATACTAAGCATTTGGCCTGTCAAAGGTCATTCTATCTGGACAGGGAGTCATTGGGCGGGCTTAGTGTTTATTGAATCGGCTTGTTAGTTGCACTGATTGGTTGTAGCTGTCATACCCAAGGGTTTATCAGTCGTGGTCAGACTACACATTTTGTGGCTTGTCAGGCTAGAGTTTTGCAGATGTACAAGAATGTGCTAGCTTGAGCAAGAAAATTTTTGTACTTGCAGAAATATATCTTAAACTACTGTGGTGAGTGGTGACTGACTGCCTGTCATTGATTGGCTAGTCAGTAGGCGGTGCAATATGCTTGGCTCTTCAGAAAAACTGTCAAGATTGTGCAAAAAAAATTCTGATTGTCTCTTAAAAATGTTAACAAATCACTGCCAATTCATAACCATAATAAAAATGTTTTGCATCTGTTTTGAACATGAAATCAATTTATACAGATACTGTTCATATTGCTCAGTAGGTCACAATGCCAAGGTCACAAACTGTAATCTTATAAGCCTAACATGAGCCCATGTATTTTCTCTTCTGAGCAAAATTCAACAGAACCCTGTTATTTGTGCATAATTTGTGATATTTGTGAAATAATGTAATTTAATAAGTTACATTATTTTATTGTCTATCAGCTACCAGATATCTGTTTTGCTCAATTAGTCAGATTCACTATGAAAATGACATTGAAGACAAAAATAATCCCTTTTACTGTATGTGGTCAAGAGATCTGGGTTGGGTATGGCATAACAATTAGGTTTTCTTTCCTTTGAACATTTGTTGAATGATATAGCTGAGTTGGACCACTGTTTTTCCTTGATATCAAAGTGGAGAGTTTTTGACCAGGAGTAGTGTGTATTAAATATGTGTGTACATGTGAATGAATTACTGCAGCAACTGCAGGCTGTCACACACAGCCTCACCTCAGCCCAGGCAAGATTTCTACTTCACCTGTTGTGTGTGTGTGTGTGTAGTACTGTAGTAATATGTTGTGATGTGTTGTTGTGATGTGTGTGCAGTGTTGTGCTGTTTTGTGTGCAGTGTGGTCATTGTTGTACTATTGTTTGTGCAGTGTTGTGATATGTTGTTGTAATCTTGTGTTGTTCAGTGTTGTGCTGTGGTGTATGCAGTGTTGGTCATTGTTGTGTTATTGTGTGTGCAGTGTTGTGATATGTTGTTATAATCTTGTGTTGTTAAATGTTGTTTTGACGGGAAGGGAGCCTGACCATACGTCGATATTCGAGGAAAAGGGATGAGACTGTGTTGGCTTATCTGGTATTTTCAGACCAACTTGGAATTCAGGCTACACTAGTCAGCAATGCCCATGTTAGCAGCATATGAAGCTAACAATGATGATTCAAACAGCCACTGACAAACATTTTAGGGTATATTTCATCTATGTCGATTTATGTAGGCCTGTATGATCTGTATTTCCCTAATTTTAGACTAGCAATAATAACTCACCAATTGGATAAATAGCAAATGGCGAAGGTTCTCTCCCGTCTTCCACGTGTGCTCTAACCATACAGTCAGGAAGCCTATGCTGTGCGTGGAAGGGGGGCAGGACTTAGAGGGAATGCACTCAGACTTGTTTGGGCAGCACATCAGGAGACATACAGGGAACAGTGTGCAGACTGTGGTTGTTGTTATTACAGCGCGTTTCAGGCCAGTAGTTTAATTTGAAACATTGGAAAATGACCATGAACTGAGAATGAGAGGCTTTTAAAGCACTGGTGCATTACAGGCACTGTTGGCCTGCTACCACCAATGTCGTCTTTCTTAACTGCAAATATCCTTCTGCATGTTCAATTCTTTGAGACAAAATTGTCTCAAGTTACAATTTCTTTGACAGAGTTTTCTGGTGGCCTATGTATAGATTAGATTTTTTTATTTTAAAATATGTACAGTATATTATACACAGTAGAGTACACTTTGTTATAAGTGCGTATAAATAGTCCTAAAAATATATAGGCTAGTCAGGATAATACTTTATTTACTTAGCAGCACTTCCATAAAAACGAAAACAGAACGATAAGAGATTTTCAATGTGTAATTATAACTTAATGGATTCCAAAAATCACTAAGTCAAATCAAAAAATCATTACTGTACTTTCAGCATTGTTACTTCTGCCAAGGAAGTTATGACTTCGCCATTTTTTTTTTTTTTTTTTTTTTTTTTTAGCAACTTACAGCAGAAGTTACTGCCAGATTTGCATTATATTTGCCCAAGGAAGAACTCTTTAAATTGTGGTGATGATTGGTGACTCATGACTCATTTTTTAAAATGAATTCCTCACTACAGACTACAGATATCACGTCCAGCTGTAAATGTCAGAACTCTAGGGGGCGTTAGTGACCTTATTGCCTCAGTCTTCACTGTCTGCCTTTCAGGTTTATTTATAGTTCACACACACACACACACACACACACACACACACACACACACGCACTGTGATGCCACGAGAGGCTATGTCCTGGAAGGGCGCTACATTCCCCTAAGATGGCTTCAACCTCGCCAAGCTATGGCTCCATCTAGTGGTTTGAGTCCGGAGCTCGAACCACGCCCGGGTATGGCTCCATCTGCTGGTTTGAGTCCATCGCTCAACACTGCACTCCAGCACACCTGAGGCTGATCACGGTCTGATGAGCTGAAGGCCTTTTTAAGGGCTAGAGACACAGTCAGAGAGTGAGTGGAGTTTGGAAGACAAGCACTTGGATGTGATCAACTTGGATGTGCTTCAAAAGGATCCGATCGGTGGAAGTTTTGGAAATACTTTATTTGGATTTATCTCTGGATTGACCACGGGCTACATTGTAAAGTAAGGACTGAAATTTGTTTGTGAAGAAGATGTTTAACTGAAGAGCCTGGTTTATGAAATACCATTGAGACTGGTTATGTTGTTTGCCTGAAGAGCCCGGTTTATGATTTCACCTTTGAAGAAAGACTGTTTATGTTGCTTATCTGAAGATCAACAGTAACCTTATTTAAGACTTTTGGATCTAATTCCCCCTTTTCTGTTAATTCTTTAATAAAATACTGATTTTGACTTAATCCCGTGTCCTTGCACTGCTTGAATTGCCTGCCTGAGTGTGAGCAGCCTCTCATGACATCACAGCACACACACACCTCTATGCCTCCTGCAGGTGAGTGTGGTCTCCACTTTGCTCTAGTCTTGTCCCAGCACCCAAGACAATCAGCTGGGTGTTGTTGGTGCTGGTGCCCTGAGGAGGGCACTCTGCTTTTCTAGATTATCTTTGTTGTGTTGCATGCTCTTGTATTACCTGTAATTACTGGTTCTGTACTATGAGGCCTCTTCACACCAGTTCCGACAGCATTGCGGAGCACTTTTGAATACAACTATTATGTTTGTCCCAGCACACCGGCACTACAAGCAACGAACACAGGACATTAGCTTGTAGAATCACCAATGGAATAAACGGCTACAACAAAATAGACTTCAATCATATTCAACAATCGACAGAGTTGGGCGTTGGTGAGAGAGGTTGCATTGAAAACAATGGAATAGAATGTCTGAAGCAGAGTGCGGAGCACTTTGTTGGAACATGTCAGCTTCAATCAATTAATGAGCATCCTCCTGAAACTGAACTTGGCTAAATCAAATCTATTTAGGACAGTATAGAGATGGACAGGAAGCAAGTGGGAGAGAGAGATGGGGTGGGATCGGGAAATTACCTTGGGTTGGACTCGAACCCGGGTCCCCGGAGTAATGGTATGACGCTTTAGCCCACTGAGCCACAGCGCCCCCAAAATCAAATCTATTTAAATGTAGCTTTTTTGTCTTTGAAAGTTGATACTTGTTCAGCAAAGTTATTCTGTAGCAAAGAACATTAAGGTCTAATTGAAGAATTAGCCAAGAGAAATTCTTGAATTTCCTACTTGTATCTCTCTCTCCTAGCCTGACACGTCAGACTATATCATAAGAATGTATAGTCTGAAGACCACTGATAGACTGTACCTCAATGGAGGGGCGGGTGATTGCGTTGTCTTTCAAACTGCCTCTCCACGTAATAGGCTAGCGTTCCGGCCAGTGGTACCAGCTGGTATATCAAACGTTTCCCGTAGCCCGTCGGTAACACGGCAAAGACATCTTTTTCAGAACGAAAAACTTCAGTGCACTTTCTTGTTTCACTTTCAAAGAAAATGACAAGTGCAATTCGTCCAAAACTAAAGCCAAAGACGATTCCGCTCTGGTTTGAGCAGGGCTGTCGTCATCGTACAAAGCCCGCCTTACGATTTCCTGTACACATACCGCGCTGTGATTGGTTATCCGCCTCCAGAGGAAGGCTAAAACGGGTTTCTATCAGTGGCCTCTAGACGTACCTCTGTGCAAATTCAAATTTGCTACCACTAGGGGTACGTCTAGAGTCTAGGCTATCTCTCTCCATCTTAGCAAGGCCGTTTTTGTTGTTGTTTTTTCACATCAGTATTTACATCAACTAATGTGTTTGTTATCATTGTGGTGTCCCAATGTCATAACCCTAATCTTCAAAATTGTCTGAGGTTACAATTTGCTTGGCAGAGTTTGCTGGTGGGCTACTGTGGTAAATAAGTAGACCACTTACTGTTTGTTGGCATTTGGCAGTGTTCTGGCCCTTTGTGCTATTTCATGAGTTTGTTATTTCTTCAATTTGTGTACAATGGATAGATGGATAGACAGATAGATACTTTATTGATCCACAAGGGAACATTCAGGAGGAAATTCAATTCCAATGACTACAGTACTGCACAGTATTGCTTCTTCTACCAGAGGCCACTGTTGGAGTTTAGTTTGTAGACGGAGTCACCCCGCCCCACCAGAATATTGCTGGGAGATGTAGTCTATTTCTTTATTTGGATAAATATAACATGCACAAAGAGCAACATTCAAACCTTTGTTTTTGAAACAACATTACATTTATAAAGTATTCAAATTCATGTTTGAATTTTATATAGTACAAATAGTTAACAGGAACAAAAAAAGGTTGGCGAAAAAAGGGGGATGTTCCCAAATGGTAATTGTTACCAAATTTATTTTTCTACCCTGGTCCAGTTTTAATTTTTTTTTTAAATAGGTCATAATATCTTAATTAAAACATGTTGCTTGATGCCATCCCTCAGTCATGTTCTCTTGCATGCTTCAGTTCACCTGTATGAATAAGCTTTAATAAAGACAATAATACCCAATTAACAAATAGACAATACCCAATTAACAAATCTATAAAGACAATACCCAATTAACAAATCAACCAATCAGCACACAAATATATTTTTTATAAACAGTTTTAACAAAACAAACTGAATCATTAACTGAACTTTAAGTAACTAATGATTAACTTATTACACATGCTGTACTTATTGTATGATGACTACATGATTAACTACTATTTATCACCCAAACAATGCTATAAAGCAGTAATTATCACCTCTGGTTCTAATCCCTGGTTTAAGCAGACCATACACACACACACACACACACATCCTGTTTAAAGTTAAGGTAAGTATGCCTAAACCTAAACCTTGTCAAGCATGCACACACCCCATTTAACGTTGAGGTAAGTACACCTCACACTTGTTCCCTGTCAGGTGTGGGTCACAGGTGAGGGTGAACTTGAAGTAGAAAGGCCCCTTCTTCACCCTACAGCTGCGGTAGTGGGTGCCTCTCTGCAGGTAGACGTTGCAGCGTCCCAGACGGTCATCACTCCACCGGTCCTCATCCCAGACCTCCAGACGAAGCAGTTGGGTCGTGTCCACGTAGCCAAAGTCGAAGCGCTGGTTCCAGGTGGGGTTGTTGGAGCGGATCATTCGGGAGCGATGGTAGGTGCTTCCATACCACAGCTTGACGTAGCCCTCAGTGCTGCCCCAAGTGTCGCCCTTCAGACCTCTCGCCCGAAGGACCGTCACCACCAGTCGGCCGCGCTGGATGCGTAGTGGGCAGCAGTTAGGGGCGACATTGGGTCGTGCGCTACACTTCGGTGGAGACGCCTTACTCTGTCTATGGGATAAGATGTACTTGCGGATCTCCCTCTGGAGATTCTGTTTAATAACGGAGTCGGAGACAAGCTCGTGCAGAGGAAGGACAGAGTAGGTGACGATGTCAGGCTTGGTCTTGAGGCTATCGAGCCACTTGCGGAACCCTACCGAGTCGTTACGAGTCAGAGAGAACTGACCAAGCCACCCATTGCCACCGGAGACCTCAGTGTGGTGGTTGAGGAAGCCCGAGCTGTAGCCGCCAATGCTGGCCTGGTTGTTGATGATCTTGGAGCAGCTTGAGGCTGACAAAGAGGACTTGAAGAGGCCCAGGCCCACGGACAGACCAGAGTTCAGGCACTTATTCACCTGGTCGGTGGACACGCTGTTAAGGGTGATGAGACAGGTGCGGATGGAGGTGACGCGGCGGAAGCGGCCGCCCAGGAGCACGCGCTGGATGTAGTGCGTCCCGAAGACGCTGATTAAGCGGCGGTAGTGGTAGGAAGAGTAAATACGTGGCAGGGAGTCTAAAGCCCGACGGAAGTCAGGGCTTAGGGGTGGGTTACTGCGAACACGATAGCTAGAGCACAAACAAACAAAGAAATAGATAAACAAAGTATTGTTACGACATTTGAAAACAGGATTATGCATAACCATTCTCCTCTACAAGAAAATAAAATGTCAACTGTTGTCCCTTGACCTTTTCTTGAATGGCAGTTTTGAGCAATTGTAACTTTGCATTCACACCAAGAGCTAATAAAGCTGTAAAATTGCCAGGTCATTCACTTTCTATGTGCAAGAGCGACAAAAGCGACCAAAGCTGCAAAAGCTACTAGCTGTAAAAGTTGAGCAATATTAGCGACCAAAAAAAGGTTAAAAAACGGTCAAATATATGCAATTTAGCAATGACCTGTTTCAGCTGAAAATCTAAATGCTGTACATTAAATGGAATGACAACAGGCACGTCATGAGCGAATGAGCAAACACAGAAATTTTAGCAGGCGATTTTACATTTGTTAGTGGCTCTTGGGTGTGAACGTACAGTAAGAATGCATTTTATTCAAAGCAACTGAGAAAACATACGACAAAAAAAAAATAAAAAAAACATATAATATTTAAAAAACATAAATACAAAGCTTCTTATCCTATACCTAAATGACTGGTAGACTGACCTGTAGTGGGAGCAGGAGAGTTGATTGGAACTGAAGAAGCTCTTGTCCTGCCTCAGTCTAGACGAGGCGAAGGTGTAGTCGGCCGAGCCGGTCCCTGACAGCTGCAGGCTGGATTTGTACTTGTCCAAGTCGAGGCCCACCGACCAATCATTCTGGATGGAGGAAGAGGAACTCTGCAGCAGTGAGCTGACCGAACTGAAGGAGGCACTTTGGAGCCGGTGGTGACAGGTGGTGATGGCGCGCCAGTCTAACACCGACAGGGGCAGCTTCTGTAGCTGGTTGCCCATCAGAGGGTTGGAATGCAGGATACAAGTGCCGTCAGAGGTTTTGTACTTCTGCATGTCCACCACGTATGAGCCTTTACGCCGCAGTGTCACCACATCAAAGCCCTCGCCCACCAGGTTGTGCCCGGGCACAAAGGGAGCCCTGTCGCACTCACTATTCATACCTATGCTACAGGCATGGACCAGCACCAGAGGAGATGCCAGTAGTACGAGGCAGAACAGGCTTGGTGAAGCCATGTGGGCACAGAGGGTACAGCAGGCACGGCTTTACCTTGGAACAGGAAATTACATCATTACACACTAAACACTGAAAACACAAGTTGAATGAATTAGAAACACTTTAAAATAATGGTACAGTAGAGTATTTAGCATTAGGTAAGCATATATGACTAGTTACTCATGAACATATCCATCAGTTAGTGATTAATAAATAGGTTGTTAATGCTAAGTTCTTAGTAAGATCAAAATTTTTTGTTATTGTACTTTTCTTATTTATAAATGAAGAAGTAACCCTTAGTTTATAATTTGTATATTTCTACAATATACATTTAAAGAATTACTAAATAATACCAAATGTGTAACCAAAAGTAGACAAGTAATTTCTCACAGTAGTTTTAATGACCATTTGTTCATACTTAAGTTAAAAAATAAAAAGTTACATTGAATTACTGGAGACTTTATTTATTCAATCAATTTAGGCACACACTTTGTACTTGGTTTTCTTTTATTTCCATGGCTGGTCCAAATTCAGGATATGAACGGAGGCCACAAGCATGTTTAAAACTAATATCTATAACAGTTCTGTGGAAATGTGACCAACCCGTCTTAAATCATGAAGGCCAAAGTAAAGAATTTCCATTCTAGTATGCCCCCTAATACTCACTTCTAAATAAATAAATAAATAATTTTGATATATAAATAGTTATTAATTTGCATTTATTGATGTTCATAATCATTTATTTATTTATTTTAGGTTACAAGAGGATTGTAATCATTACAGTATTGAGGAACAACTGTTTTTTCAGGGTTGACTAAATAATTTGTATTTCTGTTAAAACATCAATAGGTGATGGCATTACGAGTAAATAAACAGTGAGTGTAAATGCATAAATGCAATTAAGCTTCGGCTATTTGAAATATATCCACAGGTCAAGTAATTTTGTGCATGTTAATAATAATAACATTATGAAGAAATTATTTGTGATCAGAAGCTCACCTTGTGTTGTAGTGATTGAAGGCTCTGTGTCTCTGCTCCTTTTTCTCCTCCAAGCATCCCTGTGTACGCACTCACACACACAACTGCCTCCCTCAGCTTTTATAGGGTCACCTAAAGAATTCTTCTTGTGAAGTGGCAAAGACAAGCCGGTTTTTCAGAGGTTTTCGGGAAGAAGGTTGCCATACTGGCCCTCCAAGGGGTATTTACTGGACCGAAGCCAATATTTGAGATGTATGTTGAGAAGTCAAAGTGAAAGTGTTCTGCTGATATGTATGCTGAGATGTATGTTGAGATGTCAAAGTGAAACTTCTGTTTATAATGACAAGCTGTCATTATAATCTTGACTCTAATGATGTCAGTTCGCCAGAATGTCGCCGAACTGAACAGTCAACCCAAATTCAAATTCAAATTTACTGGACCAAAGCCAATATTTGAGATGTATGTTGAGAAGTCAAAGTGAAAGTGTTCTGCTGATAAAGACAAACTGCTATTATAATCTTGAGTTGACTCTAGAGAATGATGCAGTTCACGAGAATGTCGCCAAACTGAACAGTCGACCCAAATTCAAATTCGAAACCAGTGCTAGACTAATTTGCCCTTTTAGTGACAGTTCACAAGATCTGAAGTGTACTGACTCAGTTCATTACTTGGGGACACATTTTTGAAAACAGGGTTCCTTTTTTAGAAAAAAACCCCCACCCAAACACCACACTAAATTTCCATAACTTGTAGGTTGTTTGCAAAAATTACACACTGCAATCATATATACACTTCAGTCGAAACATACAGGCTACACACATTGATACTGTAAAAATGGAGTTTTGTCATCTAATGATAAGACACTATTACAGTGAGTTACACATTGTGATCAATGTAAAACAGATTTGTAAAAAACAAAAAAAACAAAACAACAACAACAACAACAACAAAAAACTATTTTAGGAAATAGCATGTGTTGATTTTTTGTTTTTGTTTTTGCCAAACATTGTTATGTCGGGAGAATGTAGATAGAAAAAGATATTGACAAATTGCAATACACAATGTATTTCCAATTTACAGTCAAATGTATTGTTTCGAAGCCACTATATACCCATCCTTGATATTGCTGTGAAAGCACTGCTGTATATTAATATTTGGAGAGAGAGAGAGAGAGAGAGAGAGAGAGAGAGAGAGAGAGAGAGCTAAGCAATGTGCTCATTTAGAGAAGGTATCATTTTGTCATGAATTGACATAGGCATATTATATGTACTTATGCAGTATGTATGACTGTTTATTGTGTTTCCAATTTTGAGTGTGTTTACGCTTAATGGCTTTGTACCTCAGTGGATTAATTTGTGCAGTATTTTGGAGGGCAGTGTCTTTAAAATGCAAATACGAGAACTGATAGGTGATTTCTGTGTCTAAGTTTTTTTTTTTTTTAATATATCCCTGTGTGTAGAGTTTTTCAAAACGTGTGAAGCAGACATTGTGATATTGTGCACATCAGTGGAGGTGTTTTGATACTCTTAGAATTTTGAAAATGATTACGAAATATTTATTTTAGTTTGTAAACAATCGTAAAAAGAATTGTAAAATTCCATTGGACATCGGCTGGTTATTTTGCAATACTTTTACTGTGCAAATGAAGGCCTGTAGCTACAGTTCCTGCATTTTAACCTGTCAGGATGAAAGGTCTGCCCCCTCTTTTCTAAAAACACAAGTATTAACCGAAGAAAAATAGAATTAAATGTATTGTGATGCCCCCTTGATGACTGCCTATTTTGCATATGCCCAAAACCGGCTTTGCTTGTCGCCAGGTGTTGTGTTGCACCTGGAGCCGTGGCAAGGAAGTAGCCTAAGTCTTTACAGAAACTGTGCTCACCTTATAAAGCCCAGGGCGGCATAGACTTGGATGATTGACAGGTATCAGAACTCAGAGCATTGTCTTGAACCAAGTGATCATTACTGATTAAGCATGCTGGGTTTCACTTCTTCACATGTATTCAGGAAGTTGTCTTCTACTTACTGGAATTATGCTCCCATGATCAGCAGATATGCAGATTTTATGATAAAGGCATTGTTCAGAGTGATTGATGTCTCGGCCCACCCTTTGCAGGGTGGTGTATGTGTATGTATTTATGGAATGCATTTTAAATCACATTGGTGTGTGTGTGTGTGTGTGTGTGTGTGTGTGTGTGTGTGTGTGTGTGTGTGTGTGTGTGTGTGTGAAGTGCATTTCAAAGTGCATTGGTGTGTGGGTGTTTGTGGAGTGCATTTAAAAGCATTTTGATGTGTGTGCGTGCATTTTGTGAAGTGCAGTTTTTGTGACCTGCATCATTGTTGATGAGCCAGATAGAGTGATCACACAGATATGTAGGTTGTCAGACAACTTGCATTCAATTTTATAGAACACACACACACACACACATTCTCTCTCTCTTTCGTTAGTGACCATATTGCCTAAGCGGAAGTCTTCACTCTCTGCATTTCTAGTTTATTTATAGTTTACACACACACACACACACACACACACACACACACCTGTATGCCTCCTGCAGGTGAGTGTGGTCTCCACTTTGCTGTAGTCTTGTCCCAGCACCCAGGACCTGTCAATCAGCTGGGTGTTGTTGGTGCCGGTGCCCTGAGGAGGAAACTCTCTGCATTTCTAGTTTATCTTTGTTGTGTTGCGTGCTTTTGTTGCTGTATTAATTACTGGATCCGTCTGCTATAACGCCTCTTCACACCAGTTCCGACAGCATTGCGGAAAACTTTTGAATTCAACAATTTGTTTTGCGGCACTACAAGCAACGAACATACAGTACAGTAGTACCTTAGCTTGTAGAATTATGAGTGGATTAAACAGCTCCGACAAAATAGACTACAATCATTTTCAACAATCGACAGCACAGCGCCAGAGTTGGGCGTTGGTGAGCGAGGTTGCATTGAATGTTTGAAGCGGAGTGCAGAGCACTTTGTCAGCTTCAATTAATTAATGGGCATCTTCCTGAAACTGAACTCAGCTATGTCAAATCTATTTGAATGTAATTTTTTTGTCTTTGAAAATCACTACCTAATAATAAGTTATCCTGTAGCATGGCAAAAGAACATTACAGTCTAAGTGAATGAAGAATTAGCCAAGAGAAATGCTGGAATTTCCTACTGGATAATAGGCCTAGCTGGTATCTCTCTCTCCATTTCAGAATGGCTGATTTATTTATTTTTTCTCTCTCTCTCTGTTTTTTTTTTCTTTTAAGGCACCAGGCCTAAACCATAACTTGCTGCTTAAAGATACACCAGCAATATTTTATATTGTAGGCCTATATGATAATTGTCATTGCTGGGTTCTTAGATTTGCAAATTAAGCACAAGTAATCAAACAACCATCTGCTCAAAAATAGTATCCTTTTTAATACAAATATACAACCAATACATGAAGGTAAGAGTAGAGTTGATCTAGGCTAGAATCTTATCTATTTATAAGTGTCTAAAGTGTTTGTTTTTTTCTTCAAAATAATCTTAGTCCAACCGAACATTCCATATTCCAAGAATCCAGATGAACATTCCATCAGCAGTTTATCTGAACATTCCAGCCCATGATGCCATTCAGAATTCAGTCTTTCTTACAGTCAGCTTGACAGCTGTCACTCCACGTCTCTCTCCCTTGGCTGCTGATTGGTCTGTCACTACCTGGAGAGGGTGGAGCTAGCCTGTGATTGGCTGGAGGAGGTGGTGGCGGAGCTGAGTTGGGAGAAGCCGCTGTGACTGGACTCCAGACTGGACATGGAACCCCTGGGGGAGGAGAGAAGAACGCTTACAGTTAGTGTGTGTGTGTGTATGTGTGTGTGTGTGTGTGTCACCTGAAGTCTCGTGACTGGAGCACCTCTGTGTAGTGTAGGATCCTACACCTGTGTGTGTGTGTGTGTGTGTGTGTGTGTGTGTGTGTGTGTGTGTGTGTGTGTGTGTCTCACCTGAAGTCTCGTGACTGGAGCACCTCTGTGTAGTATAGTATTCTACACCTGTGTGGCGCCCCCTGTAGAGAGGCCAGCATGTCATCCATGCGGCCCAGACTGGAACCGGAGCAGGCGGCCGCCCCCGTGCTGCCATGGAAACGCCACTGCAGAATGTAGAACCCGGGCCAGCGAGTCACATGAGTGCCCTGAAAACCAGAGAGCCGTAGAACCGGAGGTCAGCATGGAACTGAGGAACAATAGCCCTTAGAACTTTAGGACTGCAGTGTCGGCAATCAGCATTAAAGCTGGTGGATTAACGACAGCCCTGACACACACACACACAGACACACAGACACACACACACACACCCCTTCTCTGCAGGTAAGGGCGGTCCACTGTGTTGCAGTCCAAACACACACACACCCGTATGCTCACCCCTTCTCTGCAGGTAAGGGCGGTCTCCACTTTGCTGTAGTTCAAATACACACACACACACACACACACACACACACAGACAGAGACACACACACACATACACATACACACACACACACACACACACACACCTGTATGCTTTCCCCTTCTCTGCAGGTGAGCGCGGTCTCCACTTTGCTGTAGTCTTGTCCCAGCACCCAGGACCTGTCAATCAGCTGGGTGTTGTTGGTGCCGGTGCCCTGAGGAGTGTGTGTGTATGTGTGTGTGTGAGACAGTGTGTGTGTTCCCAGCGAGTCCTTGCGTGGGGGAGCCTGAGGGGCGCGGCGCGAGTGGTAGATGTTGAAGACGACGTCGCCTTTACACACGTCAAAGTCCCACGTGATGACAGACGCCGGCTCACTAATCTTTATCAGCACCTGCAACAGGTGACACCCACAGGAAGTGATGTCAGAGTGATTGACAGCTCATAACGCTTAGAAAAAACAATCATAATCAAGGATTACTTGATAAGTAATTCATGACATTTTAACCAAGCTGAATCTACATGGACCATTCTTTTGAAATTCTTCTGAAAAATGTGATATTTCCATAATTTATCTATTACAATATATAACTGTCCCTGTCCTCTACATAGACACTCTTTTCAAATGACAAGAACTTGACACACTGCATCCGCATGCAAGTCTATTAATGACCACTAGATGGCCTCATCCTCAAGCAGCATATGGACAATTCTATTAATATAACATAATATAATAA
>JAODXP020000032.1:25154154-25161654 GCA_027497455.2 Sardinella longiceps | reverse complement strand
TGCTCAGACCCGCGGTAGGCGTCACGTACCGCGGTATAGCGGTAATGCGGTTACCGTCCCACAAAGAGAGTGAGAGAGACACAGAGAAAGGGAAAAGAACGCAGGAATAAAAACAGACTTGAACTCTACTTCATAGAGAGAGAGGGAGAGGGGGAGGACAACAGAGAGAGAGAGGGAAGAGAAAAGAGAGAGAAACTGAGACAGAGAAGAGAAAAAAAGAGTGATAGAGGAAGGAATAAAAACAGACCTGAACTCTACTTCACCCTGGCTTAGCTTGACCTTTGACCCCCAGAGCACCGGAGCAAAACCACAGATTTCCTCCATTCTGCCTAATAACTGCAGACTGGACACACAAGTGTGTGTGTGTGTGTGTGTGTGTGTGTGTGTGTGTGTGTGTGTGTGTGTGTGTGTGTGTGTGTGTGCACTAACACTGATCTCTACTGAGCTGGCAGAACCTAATAAAGTGTTTGTCTTCTATGTGTGTGTTGTGTGCACTGGCTATGAACTGTCCTGAGCAGACAGCACCTCTTCTGTGTGTGTGTCCTTGTGTGTGTTTGTGTGTGTGTGTGTGTGTTGTGTGCATGCACTGGCTCTGAACTCTACTGAGCATGCAGCACCTCTTAGAATTGTTTGTCGTGTGTGTGTGTGTGTGTGTGTGCGCACACACTAGTTCTGAACTGTACTGAGCAGACAGCACCTCTTCAAAAGTGTTTGTCTTCTGTATCTGTTTTGTGTGCATGTGCACTGTCTATGAACTCTACTGAGCCGACTGCACCTCTTAAGTTTTTGTCTTCTGTGTGTGTGCGTGTCTGTTGTGTGTGTGTTGTGTGCATGCACTAGCTCTGAAATGTACCAATCAGACAGCTACTCTTTAAAGTGTTTGTCTTCTGTATGTGTGTGTGTGTGTGTGTGTGTGTGTGTGTGTGTGTGTGTGTGTGTGTGTGTGTGTGTGTACTAGACTGACTCTCATCTCTACTGAGCAGGTAACACACAAGATGCTATTCAAGCCACTGTGTACAGCCAAATTGAGTACAGCCAAGTCGAGCAGGCAGCTTTATCTCAACTGTCTGTCTGTGTGTGTGTGTGTGTGTGTGTGTGTGTGTGTGTGTGTGTGTGTGTGTGTGTGTGTGTGTGTGCAGACCAGCTGGTCAGTGATAGCATTGGCGGATCAGGTGAGAGTGTTCCTGTTCTTGATAAAACCATGACTCAGCTGAACACACACACACACACACACACACACACACACACACACACACACGGGCGACTGGTGTGTGTACTGAGTGGTTAGTTAAACATTTACTGTTCCGGAGGAGCTTTGTGCAGACTCAGGGATGTCCTGGCTGGCTGGCTGGCGGGTTGGCTATTTGCCATGTTGGTGCAGTGAAGTGTGTGTGTGTGTGTGTGTGTGTGTGTGTGTGTGTGTGTGTGTGTAATGTAGTGTAGTGTAGTTCAGACAGTGTTCCCAATAAAACTCCTTAAGGGCTTTTTTCCATTGTGCTACATTCTGGGACCATAAACTCACACACACACACACACACACACACACACACACACACACACACACACACACACACACACACACACCACACTACATACATACAGATGCACGATACGAACACTACACACACACACACCCTTAGAGAACAAAATTTGCACACTGAAAATATTCCTTACAATGTCAGACTGAGGAGGGCCTGTGGTTTTCTTCTCTGCATGGCCCTGTGTTAGCAAGCTGTAAGGCTAGGCTATGGCCTCTATCGCCAGCACCCGACATTACCAAGCACATGAAGTTTAACAGCACCCAGCAGCGTGATTTCTGTGCTACACATATAACCATCTACCACATCTGTCAGTGTGTGAAGTTTCACAGCTGTACCCATGCTAACACTCCATCTACTGACCACTCTTAGCATATGGTTAGCATGTGAGCTCCATTATAAACTGTGCAAAAACACTACTCCTCATCAGTGACCACTGCTAGCATCTGTTTAGCATGTGAGCTACATTATAAACTGTGCAAAAACACTACTTCTCATCAGTGACAACTGCTACCATCTGGTTAGCATGTGAGCTCCATTAAACTGTGCAAAAACACTGCTCATCATCTCCCTGTTTGGTAGCTTGCCACCACTAGCCTGAGGTCAGTAGCATGCACTGATAGACACATTCAAAAAACAAAAAAACATACAAGCACACACACACACACACACACACACACACAAACCATTGAGTTCTTACTGTCGGGGGTGCCCAAGTGTGACAGTAATAAAGACCTGCTGATACCGCTGTTGTTATGACACACTTCATACCCGTTCAGCCATGACCCATGGCATCATCTAGACCAGTGGTTACCAAACTTATAACTGCCGTGTACTCCCTGAGATTATATTATCTTTACGCTGGTGATAGCAGAGAACCTATTTACAGATTCATTTTGCATGCCTTCTCCAAGCCCTCCAAGTAGGCTACTCCCAGGGGTACCCCAGTTTGATAATCACTGCTCTACACCATCTCTAAAACTGCTGGCTCAACTCTATTGTATAGAACACTCTAGAACACTTTTAGCTCCCAAGTGTATTCTAATAATGCCCGGTCAACACTCCAGTATTCTGAGGACCACTGACTACAGTCAGAGACTACAGTATATTATATGGATCTGTAAAGGGTCATTCACATCCTAAATATGTCCTTGCATTTGTATTTCTGCCACATCATACTTCCATCTAGAGCTGTAAAGGCCCATTCATATCCTACGTGTATCCATACTTTATGTCTGTATTTCTGTCACTTCATACTTCCATCTGGCTTTTGCGTTGGGTTGTGCGAAACTCCGCCCCCCGCCCCCATTATTCCGGATGGTATTGATCCGTCTAGTCTGGACTCGTAAGCCCCCCAGAAATCAACGGATAGAACTTATGAAACACTCCACACCTATCTGCATGTATCCGTCCTTTATGTAAGGTAAAAATGGGGCTTACTTGACAGAATGAAATGTTCGTACACTGCTTTTACAGTTTGCAAACGTTAGGAAACACTGTTCATTAAATCTAAGCAAGTAACAGCAGTCTGCGAACAATTCGTTCTTGATTGGCGGAGGTCTGCAATCTCTGGGTGCTTTTTTATCAATTGCACAGATAACCGCACTACAAATTTGAAATCTTTTATACTCTGAATATTCACATCTCTGGCAAGGACAAACAAATACACGTTTCGGTGACTTGCCATCGTCAGTGTGCGGATTGCGGCTATCTGTGCAATTGTAAGACAACCTTTTTGATCACGTCCTCAAAAAAACAAAACAAAACAGAATGTGAGAGCGTGGTGTTTTTTTTGCTAAAGACTGCTATCAATGCATTATAGATCTGCCTAGTTAAGAATCCACTGCTGAACCTACATGCAAAGCAACCCGTGTGTATCTAGGCAACTGATGCTCTTCTCATAGAGCTACTGCATGGCACCTGCACAGATCTAGAACAAGAGAACATGCATAATGACGACTGTGAACTCTCTCTCTCTCTCTCTCTCTCTCTCTCTCTCTCTCTCTCTCTCTCGTGTGTGTGTGTGTGTGTGTGTGTGTGTGTGTGTGTGTGTGTGTGTGTGTGTGTGTCTGTCTGTCTGTCTGTCTGTCTGTCTGTCTGTCTGTGTGTAATATATCAGCCAAGGCACATGAATATAGAGTCCACATAAATAATGCAGTGTGCAGTCACACACACACACACACACACACACGCACACACTCATACACACACACACACACACACACACACACACACACACTTACCTTCATGATCAGCTCAAAGGGGTACTTGTAGACCCTCACTGGGGACTGATACTTTTGCACCATGGTTGCTGCCACTCAACAGAGCTCACCTTCAATAAACAGAATAGATAATATATGTCAGGACTATATATAATACAAATAAATAAGCTACACGTGTAACTACCAATGTTTTACTCTATAATAACAACACACTTTCAAACCTAAACCTCAGCAAACGTCAAGACACTGCTAAAATGTCAACACATATCGGCTGTAACAGAATATTTGCCATTCAGTTAAAGGACATCAAATTTAGGTAACCTGGTAGCCTAATGATGTTCAAGACAACTAATTTGCTTCCACGTCATTCGAGAGAGGGTCACAACAAGCTAACAACAGAATCAGACTTTCAACAAGTTGGTTTTTTATGTGCCTACCACAAAAACTTAGCCTATTTGCCTATATTTTGCAAGAGAGATGTAATGCAAGACAGCATTCACGGACTGTAAGTCCAACCTTTGTGCCTTTTGAATTACATCATTACCAGGTTACATCAAGTCCAACTTCGGTTAACTATCAGCGTAGCCTATCACGTAAGTAACTTTAGCCTACACAGAACATAACATGAAAGAGATTCTGTATGTTACTACACCACATGCGTGTCACTTGTCGTTATCTGTAGTCTGAATATTTTTCTGGGAAGTATCCTAAGACCAAAGTTGGGCCTTCACAAATTCAGCTAGCGCTAAGCTAACTTGCATAGCGCCAAATAACATTAGTCCATATAACATGTTTATAAGAGTCCATAACTAGCCATCTTTACAGCAGATGTTGTGCATGAAATGATGCAAACATCCTTAGTTTGTTTTGTAGCCTTGATAACTGACTGAACTACTCAGTCAAGCTGAATATTGTTCTCTCACTTTAATGTTGCGTTTAATGTATGATAATGTCAATGTCATGGCAGGGTAACTCACCAAATTGGTCTCAGTAGGTTGTTTTTAACAGGAGTTCAAAATCCGTATGATGTTTGCTTTAAGATGTCCATGCCGGTTACATCAACAAAAACATCACCCCGAGACTTGATGTGCGCTGTTCAGTCCACGGACAAGCAAGAAGTCAAACAAACTGCGGGTGTCGATGAAATATACCTCATGAGACTCAACGTGAGTAGTCGGAGGTAGGAAAGGGGGCGTTCCTTTCGCTAGCCAAACCAATCGCGTTCTTTCCATCGATTCATCCAGTGCGTTTTAGAAAGCTAAATACAGTCCCTTCGTGAGGACATTTTAGAAAAATAATGCATGCATAAAGGTTTTTGTATTCAGTCTGATATGTTGCATGTACTTACAGAGTTGGAGGCAGGAGCTAAACAATTTCAGACCTATCATCGGATTTATATAGCAAAAAGATGGAACATTGTGAAAAACTAATAAGTTATGATTCCACTGGTTGCCTTGAAAGAGACATTAGCAACAGTAACCACGGAATGAGGTGGGATTTGGGAAAGTTCTCAAACGTTTTACTGGCCAGAGACCCTTCATTCAGTGTCTTTGGTCTGGCCACGATCTCACTGAGACTAAACAGCGACTCCTAGTGGTAACTCACATATCATCCCCAAAGCACATTCTGCACATTCTCAGTGATGAATGAGTTCATGTCCGGCGTTATTACAGTGATACTTACCAAGACCAATGAAGTGGTAAGTGATTACAAACATAATCTTTAAAACTACTGTATATTCCCTCTCATTCAGACAGACAAGCACTTTCAAGGAAAGATCTTTATTCAGTGGTGTTAACATCTCAGACAGTAGGAGGAGGATTTACAATGTTATAAACTGTCTTTGGACTACAGATGGCAGTTTGACAAGGGTTAATTACAGTGTAATTATTACACCAAGCCTTTAGTTTCTCGCCAGGTGGGAGACTTTCTTTTCTTAAAAAACAAAAAGAAAACAACACTGTCCTCTTTCAATACAAAATGTTTAGATATAAGAAAACAACAACATGTACCATCATTTACAAAACATTAATTAATTTCAACATTACAAAAATTCCAATAACTTCATCTGCAATACTTCCAGGTTTTCAGGAAATTGAGGTCATAAAATCAATTGCAGAAATAACCATTTGTTATTTCTTTTGAACAGTCTTTCTCATTTTGATAATCTTGAATATTGTCTATTGCCTGTGTACCTATTGTAGGTGTGCATTCAATCTGTATTGAAGAAGTCATTAGAATTGTGTCCTACCACCCCATCCCTGATACACTGATATAAAACTGTAATAATGATGTTGTATGATAATTGTATAAATGGTTTGAAGAAGTAATAACTGTGACAGAGTGTTTCTCAAATTCGAGGACGCATGCTTGGAAGGCTGCTTTTCCGAGCATTCCACGTCATTGTCAGTCGCAAAGTACTGTTCAAAAGTCAAGCATCCTTCTAAATGTCTAGCGAGGACAGAGGCCTTTGTTCACAGATTTTTCAAGGATGCACTGATGGAGCCTCGTTTTTGAAGTGTACGGCTTCCAAAGCTAGTGTGCTACCAAGGAAGCATTCTCGACTTTGAGAAACACTCAAAATGTATTTTGGGGGTTAAAACACCTGTGCCACAAACAGGCAGGTGCCTTTTGAGGTCATTAAGGTAAGGAAATTAGGTAATTTCCTGATTATCTCAACTCACTTCCTGTCACTGTATTCAATCATAATAAAGGCAAAAGGACAGAAAAGGCTAATGCATATTAGATGACAGACTGTTTGCTAATACAACTGTGTTGTTCATGGAACCCTACCTCTCTATTATCAGCTGTTAATGGTTAGATACCGTATGTTGCAGTAGACATGCCCGTCTTACAATCAGAAACTTGTGCAAAAAGTACAAAAAGTGGCAGTGCAAAGTTAAAGCCATGTGGTTCTCTAAGAGTTGAGTGCAGACAGAGCCATAGAAAAAGACAAGGAAACAAACATCCTCCCTCTCTCTGTGTGTGTGTACAATATTCACAAAGAATTTACTACAGTATGGCTGATAATTTCCCATAACTGGGCATGCTCCATTGGCAGATATGTCTCTCAAATCCTCATGCTAGCAATACAATAACCCCTTTTTCAGACTGTTCACATGACTGTTCATTGTGGATCCGTCCATCCTAACGGCTCCATTGTGTCCGTCGAAAAGTTGAACAATGTTCAACTTTTCAGGTAGTAACGGATCCATCAACCAATCAAAAATGACTCCCCCCTCCGTCAGACACACCCGGACGTGTACAGTCTGAACTTAATGCAACACTACAACCAGCCAGAGCAAAGAACATTTCATTTCTCCATATTGAGATTGGCCCAGCCAGTTCTGCGCAAATGACATCTACTCAAGGAGTATTTCTTTCTAGGCTAAATTTCCCATACACACAAACACTGGTTTGTCACAGAATATGACACGGGAATAAATTCTAATTCTAGTAGTTATAGTATTAAATTAGAAGGTCATTTACAACAGTACTAAGTGCAGACAACTGGCCAATAGGTCAGTTGTGTGAAAATGGTTCTTAGTATCAAGTTAAAAATATAAAGTGACAACCCACACAGACACACACAAAGAGAGTGAGAGCAAGAGAGAGACAGAGAGAGAGAGAGAGAGACTACAGTCTTTCTTCTACTTTCGGGGGCTTATCCAATGAGGGTTGAGATTTTAAGAGAAGAGATGTTATTGGATGTTGAAGGTCTTCTGGAACTCCTCTTCAAA
>JAODXP020000032.1:25116654-25149154 GCA_027497455.2 Sardinella longiceps | reverse complement strand
CACATATACACACACATAACATATACACACACACACACACACACACACACACACACACGTTTCCAGTCACCTGAATCAGCTGCTCCAGGGGAGTGTTTCGGCAGCGAATGCTTTTCTTCCAGTTCTTGCTCCTCTCTTTGCCTCCAAGCTTCTCAAACTCAGCAGGTTTGTACCAGCAACCCTGGTGTTGGAAGCAGCGCTCTCCTGCAACACAGCAAAGCCTAGCTGAAGAGTGGACTAACTCTTGGCCCAACTTTTGGCCCATATTTAGACAATGGTGGCACTAATCTCTGTGCAGAAATCCCTCGTGTAATATTTGAGTCGCTCAATGGTGGTTTTTTTCCCCCAGCGACACCTTCTAAGCTGTACAGCCAAAAAGGGACTTCCTTAACCCTTACGTTATACCTGACCCCCTCAACCCTCATCCTAACTCTAAATTGGGGGGAGTAGTGTCTTGTTTGCAGCAGATAGTGTTTATTGATAACACACACACTTTCTGAACTGCCATTTTGAAATATAGTGTTGCATGGCTATATATTGTTCTTCAAAGTCACCTGCTGAGAGTGTTTTGTAGTTAGAAGAGACATTTCTCTCTTAACAGACATTTTAAATTATTCAGATCAGATCTGTGGTGCTTGGAGTTGATTCTGTGGTGCTGCACTACACATTGGTCTTGGTATGGGAAACCCTGCACAGGGTGAGGTACAGCACACATTAACCCAGAGCAGAGGCAGACTGGCAGACCTTTTGGCTTTGGCAAACCCGAAGTTCTAACACCGTGTCCTACCTGGAAGCGACTGTTGAGTGGTCGTGTAGCATTGATTATTCCCTGTCTACTTTATGTCGACCTTTTGTCGACCTCACTTAGCTCACCTTTGGCTAGCTTGTCTCTGTGCAAAAAGCCTTTTATGTCTCCACAGGTAACAGGTAACTGGGTCTTATACATGGGCCAGTTCCAGATGTCCTCTTTGCCCCCCTTTGTCAGAGGAGAACCTGGAAAATACAGTAGGGACTGAGAGTACGGAAACACAGGAGGGACACACAGAGCAGCAGAAAGCCCAAACAGACTTAGAGGGATTATTGTAGGGTAGATTTGAAGTGCATGTAATTGCAGTTAACGGTCTTGTCAAACTGCTTCAGAATTGTATCAAGATCAGCACGTAAATGGAAGGCAGCTGCATACATTCTAGGTTACACTGCTATTTTAAAAGAGAATATCAGTGTGATAAGTATATTGAAACATCATGGGAGCAGAATTTTGATACAGTACGTTGGTCCAGGACAGAGAAGAAACAGCGATTTGGCAACTTGCACTTAGTGATATGCACCTGGAAGCTACAACTAGCAAGTGGTCTGCACAAAACAAAATCCTGTGTTTGAATTTTTCATGACGTTGCAATATACAGTACTTGCAGTCCCTATCGCACCGGCATTCCCATAATGTCAGTGCGAGATAATGGCAGTAAGTACATTAACAGCAGTGCACTATAGATGTACTCTCAGTTAGTACACCCATAGTGTGCTGTAGATTAATCAGTGGTATGAGAAATATACTGTACCATAAATGGGTTTCATCTTCTTCTTTCTGGTTGAGACTTTTGAAGTCCCTGCTTCCTCTTCTTCCTCTCTTTCGCTCGTGCTGCTCCCTTTTCTTTTCTGTCCGCTCCTTGTCTTCACCTTTCTTTCTTTCACGTCTTTACTCCCTTTCACATCTTTTCCCTCCATTTCCTTCCCTTTGCTCGTGCTGTCCATCTCTGCTTGAGTCTCACTGAATGAATACGAGCCTGAATGACAGATAGAAGGAAACCAATGCAATTGGTCAAGGTCAGACTGTTTTCAAAGGAGATCACACTTTTTTCACATGAAAAAAAAGCAAAAACCAAACAAGATAGAAGTAATACAACAGAGAATGTTCCCGGAACCAAAAACTGTTAGCGGGGCATACTGTAAACCAGACTGACACTCTCTCTCTTTCTCTCTCACATATAAAGTATGCACACCACAAACAAACACAAAAAGAGTGTAGACTCACCATCCATGAGGCTGTTCTTGAGCATCTTGAGAGTGGGGTATTGCTGCATGATGTGGTCTTTAAACACACACTCCCAGAACTTTTCCACACACTCTGGATGACTGGACTCCAGGGTGTCCAGCACCTCATATACACCCTTCATCCTCCGTTCCTTTGTCTTCATCCTGATCACTCTCTGATAGAGAGAGAGAGAGAGAGAGAGAGAGAGAGAGAGAGAGAGAGAGAGAGAGAGAGAGAGTTGGTCCTCTAAACACGTCTTAACACTATAGTTATAACGCCAAATTAATAACGAATTTAGATGAGATTCAAACATGCCCAAAGTGTTCAAAACCAGCCCTAACTGACTGCATGTGTAAACGAGTCTATTCTCTATTATTATCTTCTGACAGACTAGGGCTAATAAACCTTACTCAACACAGCCATGACGCCTTGTATGTAACGTTCAGTGGGCTGGCTGACCGGCAATACAACATACAACATTGCATAAAAGTCAAAGTTCTGCTACTGACCTTATAGAGTTTCTCTGACACGAGGTCGTGGTCCCGTAGTTGACTGAGGAAGATGTGCGGTTGATCCATGCATGATGATGAGATCTCGGTCTTCTTACGATGGAAGAAGAGCAGCAACTCATCGTGCTTTAGGAAATCTAGCGGGTCCATTACCACTGGGGGAGTGCTATAAGGTATAACAACCTGTTAAAATGCACCAGAATGCAGGAAATGGCAAGTAGGCTATTTAAAAATTATTGGGGGAGCACCCCAGACCACCCTTGTATAAATAAATAAATAAATAAATAAATAAATAGTTTAACCCCCCCAATAGTAGACCTTGTATTTGACAGATATAGCCTACCTGAGGTCTGCTGTTCACATATTAGGCTACTTTGTTTAAAATGGGCCTTTGTAACTTTATGTGCAAACCAAAGGTTTGGTGGCTACAGTTAGGCCTATATTAGCCTACTTGGGAAAATTATCCAACATCTTAAAATTATATGAGGAGTCTATGAAAGCAGGTCTGTTTGGAGGGATGCAGGATATGTGAATCAGCTCAAGGACCATGAGACAGCTCAAAAAGTCTTGCAATCTGTGTTTTCAGTTTAAATTTCCCATATCTTCCTGAGGCTGTGTCCTGCAAGGGGAAAAAGATACTGTAGACCTATTTCTTTAAATGATTCTGCTGGTTTTATTCAGTGAAAAAATGTCAAATATTTTTTAAAGCATACATTAGGTAAACAAAGTTCTACAATGTAATTATGCTGAGCCTTATTTTAACATACTGCACAATATGGGTTTTTGAAGACAAAAAATAACATTTTGATATATATAACAGATATTGATTTGATATCAATATTAGCACATTAGATTGCAAAATTATTTCACATACAATAAAAATGCATTACTAGCATATGGTCCACTAAACTAGTAAAGACTCAAATGAATTTATATTTACATTTACATTTATGCATTTAGCAGACGCTTTTATCCAAAGCGACTTACACAAGAGGATTAACAATCAAGCTACATAGGAGTGCTAGAAAGAAATTATTGCAGATCATTTTAGAGTGAGGTACTGCTAGGACAAGAGGTGTTCTCTGAAGAGCTGGGTCTTCAAGAGTTTCTTGAATACAGAGAGGGACGCCCCTGCTCTGATTGTGCTTGGTAGGTCATTCCACCAGCGTGGAATGACACAAGAAAAAAGTCTGGATTGTCTTGTGCGAGGTGCTGGGACAGCCAGAAGGTGTTCCTTTGATATCCGGAGTTGGCGAAGTGACCTTAGCCTTTATCATGTTACTCAGATAAGTAGGTGCAGATCCATTGAGTACTTTGTAAGCCAGCAGCAGTGATTTGTATTTGATTTATTTGATTTACAATACAATGTATTCATTAGACCTGTGAATTGTCACTGAGTCTCTGGATGCTGAATCCAGGAAAAAGACGGGAAAGAAGTGGGGATAGCGTGATCCTCTAAAGGAGGAGTGGAGGATAGCATGATCTAGTGGAGGAATGGGGGATAGAGTGATCCTGTAGCAGGAGGACTGGAGGATAGAGTGATCCTCTCGGATTTTGATCTTAATCTGTTTTTTGTTCTCTTCCTTCACCTTTTCGGGGAAAACAGACACAGAAAGTGAGAACATTCAGCAAGTTTTTATATATATAAATTATAATGTACAGAAATTGTAATACTGCATCTTTCTATTTAACAAGTTAGACTAATGTCCCCTTTAATGTACAATGAAATATGGTGGTTATTTCATACCTGATTTGACATGAAAATGTAGCTCTTGGATGGTGTTGCTAGAGAGGCTGGGGGCCACAGCAACTGCACCAGTTTGAGCCGTAATGGAGGATGAGATTGAGGCTGGCTGGACTGGGTTGGAGGAGTCAGAATGGAGCTCTGCTGTGCTGGTAGAGGGAACTGAGAGACAGAGAAACAACAAAGAGAAGAGAAACTAATTGTCAATACTAAAGAGTGTGTGAACTGTTAGGGTACAGCACTACAGTGGGTGCCAGTTGAGTTTGGATCATTCCTGATTCTCACGGCAATAACACATAATTCATTGTGCATTCCATTTATTTATATTCACTCTGCACCGGCGCGAAGTTCATTTTCTGCATTGTGAAAATACCAAAATGCCCCAACACAATATGCGCTATGCGTCATCAAAATTAGGCCCAGAATTTCCTGCTGGCTGAAAGTATACAAAAAAACACCAGATGCCACTTGAGAGTTGATACTTAGGGAGGAATGAAACATTGTGCTTTTCTCTTTTTATGTCTTTTGATCACAGTTACAAGTGATAACCGATTTTTTAAGGTCCATGGGGTTTGGATTATCTGAGGGTGTCTGGGTCTGTGTGTGTGTGTGTGTGTGTGTGTGTGTGTGTGTGTGTGTGTGTGTGTATGTGTGTATGTGTGTGTGGGTGTGTGTGTGGGGGTGTGTGCCTGTCTACCTGTGTTTGTGTTGGGTCCAGTTGTCCCCTGGCTGGTGCCCTGCCCATGACTCCTGCTAAGTTGACTGTAGTCTTTTCTGCGGATCTTGGCTGTCCAGACGGGCTCTGTGTGCTGAGAACGCATGACCTCCATATCAAAACCTTCCTCAGGCTGCTCCATGTAAACCTCACAGAAGTTTCCAGTGGAGGGTGGCCACAGGTTAATCTTTTGAGGATGGATCTCTGATGGACATGATGTCTTCACATGGAAGCTGTCACTCTTCAGAAGAGGCCCTACAGCACTGGGTTTGTCTATCCACACCCCCTCCTGTCCTTCTTCTCCTCCTCCTTCCGGTGGATGGCCTGGATGTGCCCTCGGTCGTTGGGCACCAGGTAGGCATGGAGCTCCAAGGGAGTGGAGCTGGTGCAGAAGAGCAGTAGCTCACAGTGGACTCTGGGACTAAGCAGATCTATGAGGTAATACACTGGGCCTAGCAGAGAGAAGGAGGGGTGGAGAATCCTGGCATGGTGTCGGGTCAGCTCACACTCCGCCACACACACTCCACCGTCATGTCCATGCAAGACCCTCACAGCGTCACACACAGACGCCACAGAATCCCCCAAACAAAGGAAATGTGGCAGGTGGATCTCCTCCAGCTCTCCTGTCATGAGCTTGATGTCCATCAGAGGACCAGCTGGACTCATCTGCATGTGGGCTAGCTCTTCAGCAAAGACATGCCAGTCTGTGAAGCAGTAGTTCAGGGTGACTGGAGCAGCACATGACCAGCGCAGACCAGACTCTGAGCACTCATAGCTCCCTGAAGAAGAGCTCAGGCTGTAGGTGGAGATGCTCTTCTCTGGAGAGACTTCAGGCTTCACCAGGACCCAGTGGCTTAAGTCTGGAATTTCAGCACAGGATTCACAGCTCCTCTGTGGGGCAGCACTGTGGTCCCTTTAAGACACAGCCATACAGTACATGCACACACGCATACACAAATAGTGTGAATACAGGGACAAATAATCAAGTAGTTTTACTAGCAAAATAGAAAAAATCCTTTGCACAGCCAATGTGTGTGTGGGGGAGGGGGGGATTGCAGGTTCACAATTAATATGCACTAGCACTATGCACATAATTACCTCCGTGTACGAGTTTGACAAAACCCAACACAATTAACCCTCCTGCGACCCCAAAGCAATGTTTAAAAACATATGTTTCTCTTTTTGCCTCGTATTTCATGACTTTTTGTCATTTGGACTAAGCATCAAATTTGTACAATAACATGTTTTGAATGTCCTGTACCAAAACAATGTATCCATGGATGATCCTTTGGGATCAATTTGACCCCAGGTTGACTAGTTAGTTGACTTCAGTTAGTACTACGAATGTTGTCAGAATGGTCCCACACTCCATCAGATATACTGCCGGCTGTATTCAAGACAAACTGTTTATTGGCATTGTCGGCTTGGGGTCAAATTAACCCCAACACACACACACATTTTCTACATTTTGAGGTTCTCATGTAACAGGGGAAAAGTATTTTAACTAGTGCTGTCAAAATTAACTGATTAATCCAAAAAATTTAACTCAGATAAGAAAAATTAAATTTAAGATTAATCCTGATGGATATGGTTCCACTTTTCATGGCATCTATTATGTTCAATTTCAGATAGAAAACGGCTCGGCTATCAAGTCAAACTATACAAAGATTATGGCCTAGCTCCTGATTGTCCAACAACATGTTTGGGGAACCCTTTGGGGTAGGGGACAGGTGTGAGTTGCCCCATTTGAGAAGAACAACCAACTATTTAGTATCAGGGCCTTTACAGGGCAAAATAAGGATCCAATTTACCCTAGCATCCAAATTCTTACTGGAGGAAATGAGTTGTGATTAAAAGTGATTAATCACGATTAATCATTGTAAAATTTTGTGATTAATCAGATTAATTATTTTAATCGTTTGACAGCACTAATTTTAACTAATGATCAAATGACGCTGCAATCAGGCCTTCGGTGCCTTATTAGTGTACAGTGAATGTTATTCAGCTACTGTATGAACTATCATGGTTTGTTTTAAACAGATGCAGAAATATCCTAACATAGGTTATTTGGTCAACATAAGCAACAGTAGAATGGCTGTGTGTGTGACATCACAAATTGAGCCCTGCACCACTCATACACAACATACAACACACACACACACACACACACATACACACATACACACACACACACACACATACACCTATGCTTATTCTAAATAGCAAACACCCTGATGGTGAAACAACTCCTCATGTACTGAGATACTGAGATTCCTGTGACTGTATAAATACTTTTTATCCTTAATTGAGACAGACCTGTCTGAGTCACATGTAGACAAGTCCACTTTAAGCTCTCTGCTCTTCTCCATCTTCCCAACTGAATCGGAGCCTGGAAACACACACACGCACACACACACACACACACACAGAGAGAGAGAGAGAGAGAGAGAGAGAGAGAGAGAGAAGAGAGAGAGAGAGAAGGTTGCGCATTAGATAAAAAAATGCTACAGTTGCTAACTTGCTACTGTTAACATCATAATGCTGCGAAGTGTGTCGCACATTCACTGCTCAAAAAAATAATTAAATAAAAAAGGAACACTTTTAAAACAAAATGTTGGGTGTCTATACACAACTGTCTCAAAATATAAGTCTTCACTATAATAACTGATGTTAAATGTTTTTACAAAGGAATACAGGTCGATTAGGCCTTTGGCGTTTAGGCAAGAGTTGTTTAGGCTCCCCTGCCGCCGTTTAGGCCAACAGACGAGTCATTTCGGTCACAGGGAGCAGTCGTTTAGGCCAGGCTACAGCAGCTGAAATCTTTGCATCTCCACTTTTAATTATTACTGTATATTCGTTATTATAAGACATAAATCAGCTCTACTGGTCTGTCTGAGTAGCCCACATATCTATGGTAAATTATTCAATAACCAATTTAAGTGTGGAAAAGTTTTTTTATTTGATAAATTTATAAATTCATAAAATTGTGGAAATAATCATCCGCATTGCTACATTCGTTGGACAAAAATGCTGTAATTATTTAGAAGCTGTTAGATTTGCGCGGTTTGTAAGAATTAAAATAGTGATTTATAAAATAAGCATTGCATTGTCATTGAAAAGTTAAATGGTCTGAAACCACCACATTTGTTGGACGATAATTATTAATAATAACTTGTTATTCAGAAGCCAGGTTTGTGGTTTGTGAGAATATTTTTGGAATCCTGATCACCTCAGACATCACCTGGTTAGACTTAATAAACCTTCTGCAGAGATCTTCAGATTTCATACCTCCCTTTCTGTAGTCAAGCAGTCAAAAAGCATTCATCTTTCAAAGCACCTAGCCTGATTGTTATCGACTTTCAAAGCTCTACGAGACTTTGGTCTGACCAAGAACCCGTATAACAAAGTTTCTTAAAACGCATGGTTGACCCGCCTCCCTGAAATGCCTCTGTTTGCTACTGGTCGATGTTAGAAAATGCTGTGCCGAAGCAAAACCAATCACACCACTCTTTCCTCTGACGTATGTGACGTGAAGGGAATTGCTTGAACAGGACTGAGAGCCGTTGGAGCTGCTCAAAGTTGATTTGTTCTCGACCAAGAGGGGCAGTTCCCCCGTCTAGGGGAATTCAGAAATCCTGCCCGATCAGGCAGACAGCAATGCCGAAGGTGTTACGTCACTGGTAGGGCGTGCCAGGCTACAAAGCACCAACAATATCATCCAGTCTGACATCCTGGTGGAAATTCTATCACATCACTGAGTCAATTAATTCGCACCCCGATATGGAATAACCCCGACTTCAATGTCAATAAGAAAACACTGAACTTGCCCACATAGATGGGCAAGGGCATCACTCAACTTCACCACATCATTAAAAAAAATGGTCTCATTCACCAATCTGGTCCAGAATTGCGGCATCGGGAGTAAACACTTTTTAGAATATCTGGAAGTCATCTATCTAAGCTAAAATCAATATCCAGACAGCGACATCCCATTGATCAACATACCTTCTCCCAAAAAAAATCTCTCAAACTTGTATCTCGCCCAGACAAAACTACAAGCCTACCATATCACAAATGGGAATCTGATTTGTCCTTTACTCCCGATGCCGACCTCTGGACCCAACTACTGTATGTCCACTGGTTGTGTGTATTGTATTGTTACATTGTTACAGTTCTGTTTGTAATGTCCTTCTTTTTTGATTGGATACCATTTTTCTCATCCTGTTCCTTCCACAGGTCCATTAACATTTTATGTTAATGTTATTTTCATGTTAGTGTATTTCATTAATTGTTTGCAATCGGGGTGTGAGGGGGATTTTTAGGAATATAATAAAAAGTGCTTCAGGAACACAAAGACCATATCTTTAAAAGAAACATAAGTGGTGTTTTATTTGATGGTCTTTTCCTACACAAATCTGAATGCTAAATCCTGTTCCTGACTCTCCCACCTCCATGTGTTGTGTTTGAGTCTCACCTGCAGTGTTTCCTCTCCCCTCTGCCGTCTCCCCTGTGCCATACCCAGAGCTCTGAGTGGAGGCACCCACTAGAGGGCGCTTGAAGGGCCTCATCAGACGAGATGCAAATCTGGAAAATACAGAGGGCGAGGGCTGTCCAGATCTGCTCCCTGAACCAGCAAGCAAAAAATACAATACAGTAAATTTTCAAATAACACAATTTTATTTTAACTGCATTTGTCTTTAAAAGCAGATGATTTTATAGGAGGAGACACATAATTCAAAAAGTCTTCCGTAAAAATGTGCATTTTGTGAAAATAGTCTATCACATTGTTGTGTGTGTGTGCGTGCGTGCGTGTGTGTTCAGAATCAGAACTGAAGAAACCCTTTGGAAGACAACATCAACTCTAAAAAGAAGTCTAGTTGCCCACATTTTAGCACTTCTGACACTTTGTAGTTCATTCTGGTGCGTGAGGATTGAGGAAGTAGAGCATGTGCAAGTCTATGTACAGTAAGAACAAATTTGCAGTTTTAAATTATAGTGCCCTATACTGTTCTTCGAAGACTTCATCATCTTATTAGAGTGCATGAAAATGCACTCTACTGTTCTTCGAAAACGTCTTCTTAGGGCGCATGAAAATGCACTCTACTGTTCTTCGAGGTCTTCTTCTACAACAGTGGTTCTCAAAGTGTGGTCCGGGGACCACTGGTGGTCTGCGAGCAAGCTCAAGTGGTCCGCAAGAGGTTTAAAATTTTTTTAAAAAAATGTGAATTTAGTCTGAATCTTACTAAAATGATTTGAAAGCCAAAGAGGAGTTGTTCAATGAATACTATAAAGCAGGCCTGAATTTTTATCAAAAACTTTAATATCTGAATTTGAAGTGCCCATAATGCCAGTTTAGAATTGCATGTCAATTTGGTCGAAGGGAAGGGGTAGAAGCATGCAAGTTGGTGAGGGGACAGCCCAAGCCCATAATCCAGGCCAGTTCCAATTTTGAACAATTTCTGATTTCTACCGGCAACAGGGGCGAATTCAACAGGCGTAACGTTTTGTAACGTAACGTAACAGTTCCCATTCATCCCTATGGGTGACGTAGTAAACGTTTTGTAACGTTGCGTCGTCTTGAAAACGCCACAGGTGTTCCCGCAAGAGATCACATGACCTCACAGAGATCACATGACCTCACATTGAAAATTGAACTGGCTTGGATTATGGTCCTAGGCTGTCATGTTTCCTTTCAATTTATACCTGACAAATGAAATATTTTTATATTGAGTCTGCGCTCAGCACTCAATATTTTTTGGACTAACCTTACCTTGAAGATGGCGCAGGAGAAGAACAATTTCAGGTAAGGCACAGACTTTATATTTACTCTTCTGCACACTCTTGCAGATCTAGCGACACTTGGTTTTCGGTGTAGGGTCCCTGTACTCACTACTACAGAAGTTTTGTTTTGTTTGGAGCTTTCTAAGGGTTTATAAACTAGAGTTTTGTTTTGAGAAAACGGCATGCCCCTTTCTCTGCCGCGTTAGCTGCTTTCGGCTAAAATAGCAAAACACAAACTTTCTCAAAACACATCCGATAGAGTGGGACAGTCACGCCCTGTTACGCCCGGGTTACGCCCAAGTTACACCAGAAATGTGCGCACCTCCACGCAAGCTCTGACCCATGCGTACGCACAATAAAAGGGAAATGCAGAAAGTGCGATCTCAAGAGTAAGTGGGGAGAATGACCCGACATTGCTTAATTAAATCGAAGTTCAACAAACATTGCGCATCAAAGACGTGACTGGCTTTACCATAGTTTACAAATCAAAGTCGTTTAAACACATCTGCTAAACGTAAATGTCATTTTTAATGCCTGCTGATCATTAGGCTTATAACAGGTGTTGCCTGTTACGTTGCCTGTAAATGGTTTGCAATTTCAGGGGGATTGACTGTGGTAGGTAGAGAGTGGTAGGTAGGTAGATTTGTTGAACATTTATTTATTTATTTATTTTTTTTTTTTGGCATAGCTCCCGTTCTATGCCTTCCAAACAAAACCACTTGACATTGCTAAAAGGTACCGCAAATTTCTGGTGGGTTGTGATTTATAAAGAGAAATCAGCGTGGAACGTGCGTGCGCAAGGTTTAATAAATCAGAATATTTTTGTGCACACGTACATTCTGAGTTCTGTGCATACGCCATCTTCTGGCGTACATCCTGCGCGAAGTTTTATAAATGAGGCCCCAGGTGCTTTGCTCTCTTTGTTCTTAAAGGCAATAAGAGATTGATCTGTCATTGGTTAAGTCTGCGTTACACCCATAACACACCCATGATTAATTAGGCATCCTAAGTCCAACCTTTTATTTTCTGCCCTGTGAAAATAGCAAAATGCCGCCGGCCCCAAAACCATGCGCTGTCCGTCAAACAACATTTGACATTGCGTCGTCAAAATAGGGCCCTTAGGCTAAGCATATCGGTCAATATTGATAATTATTGAACATTTTTAATGACCTTTTTAAAAGGGCAGTTGTGCAAAACACCTTAAATTAGGGTTTTTAGGTGTATATTTTATTTTTAATATACAGCAATTACATTAAATGGGGGCACTGTCATGTATAAATATATGATAATTTAATGAAGTGTTTGAGCACAATGTTGTTTCAGGGTTGAATCATTTTAGGATTCATTCTAAATAGCGCATCACAATAGGATACTTATCAGTTGGCGACGTCAGTGCGTTCTATTTGCATTCTATTTGGTAGAGCACCCATGTTGAGTACCGAATGTTGCCAAAGACCTATTCGAAAGCATTGAGTTTGAATGGCAGAGCGGTACTCAGAGCGGTACTTGCTTCAAAAATACAAGACTTCAACACAACAATTTTGCATCATTACCGAGAGGGGTGCAGTGTTGGGCTGGTTATGCTAACGTTAGGTACCGGTTCAGTCTAATAATGATCAAACACGTAGGTCTACCTGCAGGTTAAGTTTGACAGGTTAGGCAGCTGACTTAGCCTAACATTAAGCTAAATTGACGGCAATTTACCGACCATCATGGCAGACGAAATAACGTTTAACCACACATAATCTCAACATTAAACTAGCCAGTAACAAGCAACAAGAGAAGCTAAACAAACGTGATCACAAACGTGATTCACTGTGCCCACTCGAACCCAACTTCAAAGTGTACACCAACCATGGTGTGACTAGCAATCAAGACACTTCACAGAAAAAAATAGAAAAGCTAACCTGTCATGCAACCAAATAAATGCAAGGGGACTAAACGAAACTGACTTGCGAATCACAGAACACAAGTGAAATATTTTTATTGTCATGACACGCTGTTTAGACCACCCAAAACTGTGGCAGCTAACTTTGACAGGGCTACGTAGCCTACGTGACAAGCTCAGTTGCACCCAATTTTGTTAGCTGTAGCTGTAGAGATTCACTCACAATCGTAGCAGAAGTAGCAGTAGAAATTGGCAATCCTACCTTTCCGTGTAAACTGCTAAATCCATTGCAAAGGACTGATGAGTTTATCCACAATGTAGAACTTTGCTTGGGTGCCAGGCATAACTTACATTATAGTTGTCTTAACAATACGTCTTCCCTTCGGTTATAAATGCAATGCAGCTAACGTTAGGTATCACAATTGGTTGCAAATGCAAAAATGTTTTTCCCTCATGTGTTTAAATGGTCATTTCTGCTATGAAAATACTTCTTATGGTAGGCCCTAACGTTAAGATATGGGTAAAAACCCCCGGATCTGAGCCCGCGTCGGTAGTGTGAAAGAACAACCGACTCCCTAAAGTGCCATGCTAATAGCGGGCAGTGTGGCAGTGTAAAAGGGGCTGCAGAGGGCATAATTTTTGAACGACTAGTGAGCAAACAAGTTGGTAGGCTATTCAAACCTATGCATTCTAATAGGTCAGTGGTACCCAGCCTGGGACCCAAAATGGCTGAATGAGCTTATAGAACGTTTTATCGAACGTCTATGACATCAGCTGATAAGTATCAATAAATTAATGGATAGACATAGCATGCTAGGATTCCATTATGACATACAGTACAGTGAACAAAAGGGGTGTATGAAGGTTTCAAACCTGGAGGTGTGCGAAGGCTGTTTCTCCTGATACCCAATGATTCTAAATAAAGCAGTGACCTTACAAACCGGAAAAGATAACTACTGAATGAAGGTGCAAATATGATTCAGGTATTCTTATACCCAATGTGTTTTATGAGAGCAAAGGTATACCCAAGAAATCCACTGGAAGGAAATGAATGAAAGGACAAAAAAGAAGCACCTATCTTAATTAATAATTAATAGCCTATTTGTAGTTACACTGTAAAACAACAATGTCATACTGGGACCGGGCATTTTGGCCATGATTTCATTCATAACTTCATAACAAAATGGCTAAAATAAAACTGTTAGTTGGACACATTTCATTGACTTTAGAAATTTATTTGGACTAGCCCAATATCCCTAAACAAATTAGTCAACTCCCTGTATGCCCTATGGCCAGTCCATGCCTGCTCATATCTTTATTCAATAAAAAGACAGATGGTTGAGCTATTCAACAGCATAGATTTTAGCCATTGTAGCCTAATTTTGATACATTTTAATAAATAATACTAATAGACACATTTCTCTTAATAAAATGTTATCAGGAAGAATGTACCTACTCCCCATGTCCCTGTACTACAAGGCACAAATGTTTATGCATGCCTTGATCAAATTTAAAATTGTTGCTAGGTAAATACATTTTTATTATCATCATCATAAAGCTAGAGAAAGCTGATTTCCACAGGATTATTTATGGAAATCATTTAAAGAGTTTGTAATATGTGTTCATCAATGTGCATCAATCATAAAGTTCAGAGCATTAGATGAATTTCTAACACTACATTCGTTTTTTTCATCAACACAAGCTACCTATACCTGATTATGCTCAATGTTTTTCGTAGCCAATGTTAGCAAAGTGCTGTCACTTATCTCAGATAGTAAATTAGCCTATACCGGCGCCAAAATTATAAAGTAATCAGCTGTCCCGCTACCTAGCACTCACTTCTAACGTTACCCACCCTTGGAAAGTTGATTTTTCACACTGATGTAAAACAACAAGCTGTCATCAGACACCTAGAATAGCGTTACTGGCTTCATGACTGGGTAGTCCAATCATCATTACTCACAACCTGCCTTCCCCCATTGTTATGGCAGTAACAGTGTTAACGTTGTAAAACATTTTGCCACCATATTTACGACCCATGTCACTGTTAGCGTTATGTTCATGGGACGGCTGAAATTGCAAACGTTAGGTATCCGGCTTGCTACTGTATGTTACAGTTCATTCCTGGGCAGTCGTCTGGCAAATGTTATCCTGTTAACGTTAGCCTTACATTTATGTCATGGGTGAAGAATTAAACACAGCCAGCAAAGACACATTAAACAAGAAACAGCCAGCAATACAGTAAAGATAACGAGCTAACACACACACACACACATCCCATCTGTTTGTTATTGTTCGTTCACTTTAGTTGAAAATATTGTTCCTTTGACCTAAGAGAAGAAGACATAACAAGATAACAGCCCCAGGGGGCAGTCATTGTCAGGGCTCATACCCGTTAGAATGGTCTGGAAGGCCGTCTCGACATTGGTGGAGTCCAGAGCTGATGTTTCCAGGAATAACATGCCATTCCTCTCTGAAAACAAACACAGTAGAAGTCATTTAAACTGTTCAACTGTTCAAATTTTTACCCTATTCAGCCCTAATGTAAGTCCATAGAGGGGCTTATAATGGCCATAAGTGGGTGATAACACACACAAAGGTTAAAATCCACGATTCAACATTGTTTTGTATAGTTTTGGAAGGTCTTTCCAGACGTCATGTCCATAACGTCATGTCCATAACGTCACATTCATAACGCCATTTCTCCCAATGGAAACCAACTTTTTTACATTTAACATTTAAATTAAGTCTTTAGTGTTTACTGAGGTGTCCTGTTTGGTATGAATTCACAGCAAAAACTACTCTCCCATAAAAGCTTGTCTATTTTTTGTCACGTCCATAACGCAAATTGAAAGGCTCATGTTCTTATGATGTAAATCAACCAAGATATACTGTACATTTTTTGTGTTTGCCTATATTCAGCCATGGAGTTTGCATAAGAATATGAACAAAATTGTGAAATACTGCTAGGTTTGTGGAGGTTATGTGGCATTTTGTTCATCAATAATGCACGAAAATGTCACGTCCATAACGCTGGAATTGCCAATATATATATATATATATATATATATATATATATATATATATATATATATATATATATATATATATATATATATATATAATAAGTATAGATCAGACCTAAATATTTGCATCTTGACAAATATTTAAAGTACACATCCTCCTTAATAAATGAATTGTTTTAAATAATGGCTATAAATGTGTGATTTCCAGTCAAAAAGTGTGTGTGACTGATGCACACACGCGCACACACACACAATTACTACTTCACTGACTACGATCTGAATGATTTTTAATTCAGCTACCATTTTAAGAAATAACCATAAAAAAATGAATATATATATTAACAATGTGTAGCCCAGGGATATTTAGGTACCCTGATGCTTTGGCTAGGTAATCTTTATGTTAGCTACAGCATCCTAGCTAGCTTTACACATAGTTAAGCTACAGCCCCTAGCTAGTTTTACACTAGACTCAACCGTTAGATGTTGTTACATTGTTTGTTTGTGGTTAACGTTATAACTTTTTAAAATAATAGTTATCATAGGTCCAGTTCATAGTCAATTTCACTTTCCTCCTATCAGAGCACACAGTGGGTGGGATCTGGTGGGGGGAGAGGAGTAATGCACACACACACACACGTCAGACGGCACCCGGGGTATGCGCGCGAGGGGTCGCGCTGGAGTGAGTTGTCGCCTCACGCGCAACATTTAGACTCCTTATATTATATCATATTGTTTATTTTCATAGAATAGCTCGGGTAAATAGTGGCACCAAATTGTGTGTCATATTTCTGTGTTTTCTGTGTTTGTGACTGTAGCTTGGCTATACTTTTTAATGCACCGGGTCTCGGTTAGCACTTGATAGCAAGCTAGTCACTTGTTTCCAGCTGTCCACCTTGCTGTGGGACTAAATAGCGAACCTTTAAACTTTTTAGATATCTTTATAGTGTTATACAGTATTAGTATTATTATACAGTGGAATCCGCTTATAGTGGTCACGGATATAGTAATCAGCCGCTTATATAGATCAAAAGGCTTGGGACGGAATCATTTCTATACAAATGCTGTTTAAATAATTCGCTTATAGTAATCAAGAAATCTGCTTATAATGTTCATTTTTGGCCATTTTATGAATGTAAACATATAAAATAATTTTAAAATTACGTGTAGTTATTGGATTGATCATGCCCGGAGACGCAACGCTCCGTTGAGCGGACCCTTGGTCAGGGAGAAGGCTGCAGCATTAGCAACAAGCCTCGGAGACGAGAGTTTCAAAGTTTCTAGCGGCTGGTTTGAGCGATTTAAAAAGAGGGAGAACATTGTGTTTAAGAAGCTGCACGGGGAGGCTGCTGAGGCTGACACTGTGTCACGCGACGAGTGGCTCGAGCAAGTGGGTCAGAATGAGAGGAGTACAGTGAGGAGAGCATCTGGAACGCTGATGAAACAGTCTTGTTAAAAAAAAGCACTGGCTGCAGAGCCGACACACGGCACATAGCCTATAAGTTACGTACCAGAGTTATGTCTGCGCACAGCGCAGTATGGACTGTTACATGTATTAAATTTGAATGATACGGTAGGCCTACTGTAATAAAATTCCATAAATGTGGAAGCTACTGTATCTGTTTCATTTCAGATTGTTCTCATTGAATTCTGCATAAAAATAAGTGAAATAAAGGTAAATTCGGTTTTTAGTAATCAACCGCTTATAGTGTTCAAATTGGCCCGGCCCAACGTGACCACTATAAGCGGATTCCCTGTAGTTATTCATCTTCTATTGGAGTTGTCTGATAGCGCCTCCAGCTACCGGAACGCTGGAGGTTCCTCAGACAGCCAACGCTGGACATCCTCCTACCTGATAGCAGCTACCTGCCAGCTAGGCTACTCGGTTAGCCCTTGAGGGAGCTGCCCTTGGAGAGAGTGGTGCCCTGACTGACTTGACGTGACTGACTGACTGATCGTGAGTTACTTTGGCGATTCCTCCGCCCAAACGTCATCTTCTTTCGAACTGTGAGTAGTTCTGCACGGATCCTTTCGTGACGTGCACGGAGCTAAACAGGCCTGCAACGGGGGTTTTCTTTTCTTTCATTTTTTTGACATGCCGGCTTTTCTGTAACCACATTTTAGTTTAAGTGACGTCACTGTCGTTTTTTCCACATTTGTGTTAACTCTGCCTATTGTCATAGGGTGTGTGCTGCACCCATTCTAGCATTTGGGTCGCATTTCAGTCATATTGTACATTGGGAAATATCTTTACATATTGTCACCCTGGAGTTTTCTGTAGGGTTGAAGATTAGCTTGTCAGCCCATTTGGTTTAAAATAGTCTTTTACCAGAGTCAATCATTTTATTATCTACTATCCTGATATATTGCACTATGTAGTTGTGAATTGTTGATTCAGAGTACAGCTGTTTGCTATTAGTATTGTGCCTTTTATTGTCTCATATTTACATATCTATAACATTTTAATTTTATAATTTCTATACATTTTTACTATACATCTATTTACACAGTAGTCTACTGACTGATTCTAGTCAGCTATTATTGCACTTTGGCTTGTTGGTTGAATAATAATAAGAATCCAATTACTTGAATATTTAATAACTTAATGCCTCTTATTTGATTAACTGCTTGAGCATTGCTTTGTACTGTACATTGTTCTATTGCCTTTTATGAATACATATTTTGATACACCTTTTACATATTGTGTCAGTCTCCACTCACTGGTTAGTGTATTTGTTAGTCTATTGCATTAAGTGTATTGTATGGGTGATTAAGTCTCATAGTTTATTTAGAAGGCTTAATAGGTGAGAACCAACCCACGGACCCAGGTTACACTTAGTACACTCAGCCTCTGAGGGGAAAGAGGGCTACAAATGTTTAATATGACAGTGCGAGTGTCCATTTCCCCCCACCCCCACACCTGCAAATGCCCGGGCCTCATCTGTGGGCACATCCCTGCGGTGGCCCAGGTCACTCTTGTTGCCCACCATCATGATGACAACGTTGCTGGGAGCATGGTCCCGCAGGTCCTTCAGCCAGTGCTCCACATTCTCATACGACCGGTGGTTAGAGATGTCATAAACCAGCAGAACTCCCTCAGCACTTTGGCAATAGCTGTGGAGAACACACAGTAAAAACTAAAGCACTGAGAGAGAGAGCACACAGACCGCCATCGTCGCAACAGGACAGTCAATCGCCTGGGGCCCCAAAGATTAACTGTTTAATCATTTTACAACCGAATTCCAAAAAAGTTGGGACACTTTACAAATTGTGAATAAAAACAGAATGCAGTGATGTGGAAGTTTCATTAATATTTTACTCAGAATACAACATTGATGACATATCAAATGTTGAAACTGATGAAATGTATCATTTAAAGGGGGAAAATAAGTTGATTTTTAATTTCATGGCATCTACACATCCCAAAATAGTTGGGACAAGGCCACATTTACCACTGTGTGGCATCCACTCTTCCTTTTAAAACAGTCTGCAAACGTCTGGGGACTGTGGAGAGAGGTTGTGGAGAGAATGTAGTCCCATTCTTGTCTAATAGAGGCTTCTAGTTGCTCAACTGTCTTAGGTCTTCTTTGTCATGTATTCCTATGTATGATGCACCAAAAGTTTTCTATGGGTGAAAGATCTGGACTGCAGACTTGATGGTGCCTTTCCAGATGCGTAAGCTGGCCATGCCACACACACACTCATGCATCTCCATACCATCAGAGATGCAGCCTTCTGAAATGAGCGCTAACAATAAGCAATAACAACTTGGGTTGTCCTTGTCCGGATGGTATGGCATCCCAGTTTTCTGAAAAGAACTTTGAATTTTGATTCGTCTGACCACAGAACAGTTTTCCACTTTGTCACAGTCCATTGTAAATGAGCCTTGGCCCAGAGAAAACGCCTGTGATTCTGGATCATGTTTAGGAATTGCTTCTTTTTTGACCTATAGAGTTTTAGCTGGCTATAGCGAATGACACAGTGGATTGTGTTCACTGACAATGTTTTCTGGAAGTAGTCCTAAGGCCAGTTTGTAATATCCATTACATTAGCATTCCTGTATGTGATGCAGTGCCATCTAAGGACCCAATGATCATGGGCATCCAGTATGGTTTTCCGGCCTTGACCCTTATGCAGAGATTGTTCCAGATTCTCTGAATCTTTGGATGATGATATGCACTGTAGATGATTATACCTTCAAACTCTTTGCAATTTTTGTCTGAGAAACTCCTTTGTGATCTCGGACCACTACTTTTTGCCACAGCATTTGGGGAAATGGTGATCCTCTGCCCATCTTGACTTCTGAGAGTCAATGCCACTCTTGGAGGCTCTTTTCATACCAAATGATGTTGCCAATTGACCAAATAAGTTCCAAATGGGTCCTCAAGCTGTCCCTTATCTGACAATTTTACTTTTCTGGCCTCTTATTGCTACCCGTCCCAACTATTTTGGGATGTGTAGCTCTCATAAAATCCAAAATGAGCCAATATTCGGCATAACATTTCAAAAAGTCTCACTTTCAACATTTGCCATGTTATCTATATTCTATTGTGAACAATATATAGGTTTATGAGATTTGTGAATTATTGGATTACGTTTTTATTGACAATTTATGCAGTGTCCCAACTTTTTTGGAATCCGATTGTAGAAGTTTAGTTAGTAGTGTTTTCAACCCCACCCCTTACCTCACTCACGTCAGATGATGCGCTACGTAACTTTCGTGAGGCACTTCCGCGCAACGATCTGATGTTGAAGCCCATCAGAGAGATTTCAAGCCCAATATTCTCTAACCGGACCAATCAGGGCCGCTGGCTGCTGTAGAGGGTGTGACGTAGCGTAGAAGCAACTGTTTTGAATCCAACCAATCCAACAAACGTAACCAGCGTCATCGGTTAGTTTCGATGTGGTTGGCTGCAGTGTACGTCACTTAAATTGATGGACAAGCCGTTTGCCCAGTTAGATTCAAGGATTTCTGGCTCCTGAAATAACTCGTCTATCGCTGAATATCAGATGTACGCGCGTAGCGCTACATCTGACGTGAGTGAGGTAACCCCACCCCCCCGCCTCCAGTGAAAAGCTCTTAAATGGACATTTCACTCACACTAAACTTAAGGTCCTGAAGCGCTGTTGTCCTCCCGTGTCCCAGATCACGGTCTTAACCATCTTGCCATCTACCTGGATGCTGCATATTTCAAAACCCGCACCTATACTGCTGAAGTACTCCCGTCTGAACTCCTTGTGGGTGAAACGGTACAGCAGGCAAGTCTTGCCCACACATGAGTCTCCAAGAAGCACAACTGGAGGAATCAAATAACGATAAAATACAATTTTAGGTTGTTAGAATTCAGAAGTCAGCCCCAAACATTAACAAACAAAAGAAACAGGAGTGCGTTTCCCAAAAAACTAACGAACGTAGCATTTAACGAAGATCTTACTATGCTAGTTCAAGCTAGCGACTGAACTTATTCCCGCGTGTCCCAAAACGAGATAACTAAGTAAGTACCTCCATAGTAAGAAGTTGGTTAGTAGGGAAGACGTTAGTCCAAACTATGTCCTTTGCAGATGTTTTCGGAAGTGTCCGGAGAGTTCGTAGGCATTCGTTGCGATTAGGATCATGGGATATCGCCAATGTTACCAAATGTAAAACTACGGTGTTGTCATTTACAGTTGTGGATAATGTTCGCTGTCTTTCCTATTTGCATCGAGTTTTAGAAAAGGAGGAATTTCAATGAGTTTGTGTTGGAATATGTTCAGAAATAAAGCATGGGCTTCGGGGAGGACGTGCTATTTGCCAATAATGCCAATGCAAGCTTCACAATTTTAGAAAGTTAAGCATGGGCTATTTGGCCATAATAGTAGTATTTAATGAGCAACTACACACCATTATTATTAATAAATTCTAAAAACGTATATTTATATGTCTGATTTGAACAATTTTTGATGTGCACTATTTCAATTAGTCAGTGGCATACCTTGCTAAGGCTGTCACATGTATAGGTTGACATGTTACCTGTTCTGTAAGTTCAAGTTCGAATCCAGCCGGGGATGCTGTAATGACGGCTTGATTTTAAATTAGGAATCATAATGTAATGATTTAATTGCATCAAAGTTGTGATTTGAAGTTTCTGCCAGTCAAGAAGACCAATTGTTTTGACAACATGCATTTTACAACGTGTATCCTCCTGTCAGTTAAACTCATTTGTAAGAGTCAAACTGAGGTCAATCAAACTGTGATAATTAATTCACGCTGTAGGTGGGAGTAATGCATCAAGTGGTGTCGCGTCAGCAGTATTTCACCCCAAAACAGCCAAAGAAGACATCACGTGGCCATATAACTAAGCTTCTTTGGCTTTAACTTGCACCTTGGAGTGTCAGCTTGAACTAACAAGTTTTACTAACAAGATACTATGCTTAGTCTGGACTATGCTTTTGGGGGACACCAGTGATGAACTAACTATGCTTTGACTAACGACGTTATCACCATAGTTAGTTATATTGTCAACAAAGGAAGCTCGTTAGTCTGGCCGATGGCTTTGGGGAACAGAAACATATTCCAAACTAACTAACAAGCTACCTTAGTTAGCAACTATGCTTTTGGGGGACGGACCCCTGGACTCCCTGGCCCATGAACTCTCCGAGTTCAGGGTTGTTTTCAATGAAAAAAATCAAGCCCTCATCTAAGCCATTTCATCTTTGAAGGAGAACTCATTTAATCAATTACATAACCTCCAGAGTATTTGCCTTAGACAACTTTCTCTTTGTTCCAAATAGGATAGATTCTGTTTTACCCAGATGTATTGAAAGCTTGTTGTCAATAACTCACAAACACTCTCTAACTCCTTCCCAAGAGTATTCTTAATCTCAGAAACATCACATCAACTTCGGTCAACAGCTTTCTGTGACCATAATGGGCTTAACGTTGAGTCTGTAGTTTTCATCCAAACCCTAAACTGAGGGGAATAGTGCTGATATTGCTGATTGCATGATTCTGCATTTAACAGATCTTTGGTATTTTTTGCCCTCAACGGTGCCTTCCAGGCAGCGCTGCCTTGAAGGCACCGTTGAGGGCAAAAAATACCAAAGATCTGTTAAATGCAGAATCATGCAATCAGCAATATCAGATAGAGCCATATTGAATGAAAAGTTCGCGGTAGAGTAGACTACCATTAAAAAACAAACAAAAAAACTATGCGCTCATACTGCAGGGTGCCAGGTGGACAGAGACGTTTTGATCGGCTGTTTCACTGTAAATGAAGTATTTGTGCTGAGGAATTACACATTTCGTGTACTTTCTGAGCGCGCGCGACATGCTATATCTTTTCAAACCTTTTCCATAACTTTGTCGATATAGGCCTAACTTTTCTTAATCCACCTCTGCCGAGTGAACTAACTTGAAGCAACATAACCAGCGTAGGAGCGATATAATTCTTTTTCTATCACTAGCACTAACTTTTTGTTGCGCATCCTCTTAAAGCAACTTATCTTTTGAATGGAAAATGGCTACAGTCCCAGATGAGGGGGAGGAATATGCAAACTCACCCTTCGCTGGCATACTTTTAAAAACAGAAACTTTGGTCTTAGGTCTACAAGTTGAATTCTAGTATGGAAGCACAGCCCGTCATTAAATTTATCTGGCGGAAGTTTCTCGTATTAACAGAAAGTGAAAGTAGCGCAAGGGACCGCCGGTGAAGTTAGTTTCACTTTGGATATTCTACAGATATTCGTATCGCGAAATGGTGCTGTATTCTCTTTCACTTTTACTCACTGTTACAGAGACCACACACACGGGGGTGCTTTAACAAGCCTATAGAGACCATTCATATTATATATGTGATATACCATACTATGGGAAAAGCTTATTTTTTCAACAAATTTCCTCAGAATGTTGCTGCATGTGCCGAGAGACGCCACAGTTTATTAACGTGCTCCTTTCAATGTATACTCATTATTGTAGGATATATCCTTTGGTTTCTATGGGAAAAGGCTTTTTTCCCAAGAACTTCCTGTCCAGACTAAATGACCTTGAAATTTCAAATCAGCTTTGTGCCTTTTTTTTTTTTTTTTTTTTTTTGCAATCATATGCCCCTTTTAGTAGTGATGTAGGCCAACTTCCACACCAAATGACCTATAGGGACTTCAAGTTTACACTGAATGTTTGTCTGCATGCCAAATAACACAAACCAGTTTACTGCTGTCATGTGCCCCTTTCAAATTAAATTCCATTGATTTCTATGGGAGAAACCATTTTCCCCATAGAAGTCAATGGCTTTTCAAATATATAATATGGATGGTCTCTAAGCTTGTAAAAGCACGGGGGGTGCATGTGCTCTCTGTAACACTGAGCGAAATATAACACAGCGCCATTTAGTGAATATGCAGGTATCTGTCGAATATCCAACGTGAAACTTACTTCACTAACTGCAGCAGAAACGCCCAGCTCTGACTAAATGGAGCCAGGGGGTCAGGATTTGGCTGATTAGCTTCGCCAGAGAACTTTTAATAGGGGAGAATTAGCACTCCGGTGGTATTGCACCTAGATGGCGCGCGCGAGTCAGTGAAGAATGAATTGGGTTCTATGCAGCTGCACCCTCAAATGCTGCATTTCTTTAGATACATTTTTTTCTTGAATGAATGCATTCATGCATGCGGTTCAGAGTAATTTGATTTAATTCTCAGTCCACACATAATATTTTTAGCATTTTCTGTTCATTTGTAAAATCCCTTCCAAAGTGTCTGTCACGTGACACAGCAAGTCTATAGAGTAGCAGAATGCTAGTGAGTCAGGGGAAAAAACAGCTCAAAGATGAAAAACGTAATGGTCATATGTATTAAATATATTTAATTTTGATTGAAATCCATGTCAAAGTTGCTTAAAATAAAATGCAATCTGTGATATGAAAATTATACATTTAGCCCTATACCTCATAGGTGCCCATTGATTTTCCACTCAGTTTCCACTGACTCGCGATCGCCCCCTAGCGGATTTGCAATTGGAATTGCAGGTTGAATGGCGTTAATAGGAGTGCCATGGCTCGCCGTAAACGGGCTCTGGCTTCGCCAATTAGCATTGCACTTCCTCGTCGCCATTTTCCAGAAATGACATCATATCCGACTCCATTTGACATATGCTGATTGGTTAATGCTACACTTTCAGCTCATGCTAACGAGCTCCCTATGCAGATCAGGTGTGTGCCACCCTCATCTCCATTAGTAACACGGGCCCTCATTGGCCTAATGAAATGGAGTCGGAAGTGAGCTCCATGAAACGCCATCTTGACAACTGAAAATTTTGTTCAATTTTGGATGAATTTCTCTAGCTTAGCATTCCACATTGGAATGAATGGGAGGCGGGACTTGGTATGTTTCTCCAGGTTTATTAATACCTCCGCGGTTCAGAGTAATTTGATTTAATTCTCAGTCCACACATAATATTTTTAGCATTTTCTGTTCATTTGTAAAATCCCTTCCAAAGTGTCTGTCACGTGACACAGCAAGTCTATAGAGTAGCAGAATGCTAGTGAGTCAGGGGAAAAACAGCTCAAAGATGAAAAACGTAATGGTCATATGTATTAAATATATTTAATTTTGATTGAAATCCATGTCAAAGTTGCTTAAAATAAAATGCAATCTGTGATATGTTGTCCCTAAGTTATACATTTAGCCCTATACCTCATAGGTGCCCTTTGATATTCCACTCAGTTTCCACTGACTCGCGATCGCCCCCTAGCGGATTTGCAATTGGAATTGCAGGTTGAATGGCGTTAATAGGAGTGCCATGGCTCGCCGTAAACGGGCTCTGGCTTCGCCAATTAGCATTGCACTTCCTCGTCGCCATTTTCCAGAAATGACATCATATCCGACTCCATTTGACATATGCTGATTGGTTAATGCTACACTTTCAGCTCATGCTAACGAGCTCCCTGTGCAGATCAGGTGTGTGCCGCCCTCATCTCCATTAGTAACATGGGCCCTCATTGGCCTAATGAAATGGAGTCGGAAGTGAGCTCCATGAAACGCCATCTTGACAACTGAAAATTTTGTTCAATTTTGGATGAATTTCTCTAGCTTAACATTCCACATTGGAATGAATGGGAGGCGGGACTTGGTATGTTTCTCCAGGTTTATTAATACCTCCATGAATGGAGCACAGCGTTAGTTCCCGGGGGTCAGGATTTGGCTGATTAGCTTCGCCAATTAGCATTGCACTTCCTCGTCGTCATTTTCCAGAAATGACATCATATCCGACTCCATTTGACATATGCTGATTGGTTAATGCTACACTTTCAGCTCCCTGTGCACATCAGGTGTGTGCCGCCAGAGCCGCCCTCATCTCCATTAGTAACATGGGCCCTCATTGGTCTAATGAAATGGAGTCGGAAGTGAGCTCCATGAAACGCCATCTTGACAACTGAAAATTTTGTTCAATTTTGGATGAATTTCTCTAGCCTAGCATTCCACATTGGAATGAATGGGAGGCGGGACTTGGTATGTTTCTCCAGGTTTATTACTAGGCGTGTTTGAGATGTAAAGCCGCCTGCAGCCGGCTGCAGCCAAGCGATGCATTGTGGTTAGACGCGGTGTCCGACTTCCGGCTGACTTCACCAAGCTTGTGAATGCGTCACCAAAATACGCCCACAGCACGTCACTCAAAACTCGCGGTAACAAGGCGGCTGCAGCCGAAACCCGCATCTCCTTTTTCTCGGCTGCAAGAGGATGCATCCCACCCCCATGACGTAACTCATTATTCCGATTGGTTTGAAACTCCTCATGACAAATATGACACCAACCATGTTGTACTCACTGAAAATGGGCTTATTTGAATGAGCTTCTGCTAAGCAGTATGCAAGTTTTGCCCAATGAAATAGCCTTATTGCTCTCCAGCATGGCTTGGTTTGCCATCTCAAATAAGCATTTCATACCACATTACTATTTTTAACAAAACACCTTCAAACACAACTCTGTTCCTCTTGCATTGCAACAATAATTTATTAAGCAACATTATATGATTTATTTCGCCAGTTATCACGTTCATTTTAATGGTGAAATGAGGGGATTCAAGCTGTTTTCAGTGCAAACAAACTTCCGCGATATCTCCCGACATCACGTCCATGTTCACGTGTTGTATGGCTTCAGCCAGCTGCAGCTGTGTTGTCCACCTTGTCCCCCATGCTTTTCCACTCCCACCGACGTATTTCCGTAGATCTCGCTGGTTCTGGCTACAGCCTCTAGCTGTACCGACTCTGAACACGAACGAGCTTAATACCTCCATGGTTAGTTCAGGCAGGTCACGGAGTCTCGCTAGCTTCCCTGGTTGGCCCCGCAGACTGCCAATCAAACTGCTCAGCTGATTGCCAGCTGAGTGCCAGCTGGCCAAGCCCTGCTTTCATTGGCGGAGATCATTTAGAGCGCTTACTTAAACTGCCTTTGACATTCTGCTGACATCTGTTTTTTCTGCAACTTTGCCACCCACCTCCTCCCCGTACCCCCCTCATACTTCTGCCTTATCAATGTCTGTCATTGATGTTTGTTCTGTTCTGTACCCCAGGGGGGTTTATTGCTTCTCTCCCTGCCTTGGGCTTTCCGTGTTTGAACATGGAAGGGCAGGGGGCCCCCAGAACAGAGCATACCGCCAAATTATGTATTTCATGCAATAGTAATAAAAATCTATTTCTTGACAAAGTGGTCCTGACTGAAATAGAGTTTTGATTTCCCTCACAAAGTCATGTCTTGGTCTAGTGAAAATTGAGCTGATTATTTTGAGTTGTGTGTTAGGCTATAAGCTATAAGATATCCTAAACTCAGTCTATTTAGGCTTTGACTTTGTCTATATAAAAAAAAAACAATAGGCTAGGATCTGTATTTTTGGCAGTCATTGGAAAAAGAATGTAGTCTGTGTCAAAGCAACTAAAAAAATTAATTGCGTCACAAGAAGAACATCCAGCCCAGCTAACACAGGACGAATACAGGCAAGCTCCAGATACACAAAAACATGCAGCTCAGACAAAATGAAATGAAACAGAACCTGCAAGTCACTTGTAAAATACAAAAAATGAGAATATCTGACAGGGGTGTGTGTTTTTTTGTTTGTTTGTTTGTATGTTTTTAATAAATCTCGTTACATGAAATAGGTTATGGCTTTGGACTAAGACAAGAGTTTTAACTGACTAAATTCTAATTAGGCTTTGAGGTTTGTGTTTCAGTCAGTCATTCATTTATTCATTCATTATCATTTCCAAACAGAAGTGGGATTTCTCTCTAAGTGTGAGGACAGAATGGCATATGGTCGGGTTATGAATGTGTGTGTGTGTGTGTGTGTGTTATCTGTGGTTACAGCAACGGGCTGGACAAGATGAACAAGAAATAAGTAGTGTCCTAAATAACGCTTTATTCCTGGTGCTATCTGTAATGAATTGCTGTCTATTTAGCAAATCGACAAAAAAATTGCAACAGAAACGGTTCATGGTTTTTCTTGGTCCTAACACCCCCCTGAATCACATACTAAAAGTCGACCGCCGTAGATGGAGTGGAACATGTATATTTTGTAAGTTAAAGGGCAAAATTGTGCCCAACAGTCAAGAGTTGAATAGGGTAAAATTTTAAATTAATAGATATCACTATGAAACTTCTTCAGTTGATTAGTTACATCATAACAAAGAAAAAATGTATTGGAAGTTTTTGGAGATGTTATGTTTATATATGCAAATTAGGCATTTATCTATAAAATGTACCATAATCTCCATAAAAAAAATACACAATCTAAAGACTTAAAATTAATAGATATCACTATGAAACTTCTCCAGTTGATTAGTTACATCATAGCAAAGACAGATGTTTCTGCCATATTCAATAGATAATATTAGGATAAGCCACACTGTCTCTGCAACCTTATCTCCCAATGTGTCTTCACTACACAACACAAAGAAATGCTATAAATTCATAGAATATTGTGTGTAATGTCCAATCTCATTTTGATGGTCTAAGTCTTTAATGGTCTCAGTCTCATCAAGAAATAGGTTAGTCCTAATATGTTGCGGTAGAAGAACGTGAAGGCGCGTGCTTGACTGAAAGGGATGAGTCCGTGATGTGACCACGGAACTCTTCCGTGGTCCTGTCACGCATTTGTGTAGCGATTAATGCAGTTGTAACTGAATCAGGGAATCCGTGTGTCAGCCACGGAGACTGCTTGCCATTGACTTACATAGGCGTCAATTCCGTGGCATACACACAGAATTTGGGGCAAATCCGTGGAATGGCCACAGATTTTGAGTTAAGGGGTCCGTGGTAGTCTCACGGAATTCTGTGAGATCAGGTAAATATAGACCTATAATTTGAACAGAAGAGTTTTCCATCACCCATTTGTAGAAAATGAACAACCCAAATCCCTTAAGGTTTGCCTGCTTTCAGACTTCAGTGCTGAAGTCTCACACACAAGAAAGGGGAGGAGTTTGGGGTTCAGATCTTCTCCTTTGCTGTAGAAGCTTGACATGCATATAGTAGAGTAACTAATAGCTACCACACTGTAAAAAATGATTTGTAATGGTTACTTGAAAAATGTGTGGAAACTCGTTGCCTCAAATGAGTTGAGTAACTATAACTTACCTTTTTAGATGTAAAGTGCTTTTAACTTGAAAAAGATAAGTTATAGTTACTTAACTCATTTGAGGCAACGAGTTTCCACACATTTTTCAAGTAACCATTACAAATTGTTTTTACAGTGCATAAGTACCATAAGAGTTTTGCAAAAAATACAAAAAAATGGAAATCAGCAGCAATGGCTATTTAACTTTGTTTTATTATTTTTATCCTCTTGTTCTAGGCCATGACAATACGATGAGGTGTGCTGTGTCATTATTATTATTATTATTATTTTATTTTTATTTTTTTATTATTATTATTTATTATTTTATTATTATTATTATTTTTTTTTTCGGGGGGGGGGGGGGGGGGGCGCCAGATAAGGTGTTCGCCCAGGGCACCAAAGAGAGTAGGACCGCCCCTGGGTGGAGTGGTTGCCAATGAATGAGTAAATGAAGCAAAAATATTAAATAAATTACAGTTTTATTAATAATTTCATTGATTGCAGCTGCAAGGTAAAATAGTTGGTAGTTAAGTCACAGTCAGTTATTTTGGCCGAGTAGTAATTAATCCAGCCACGCTACCACCACCAGTGAACAGCAGAGGAAGCGGCAACGATCCCACTAAAGCTAGCTGCTACGCCAACCTTCAGTGGGATCGTCGCCACTTCTAGCTGCTTCAGTGGGATCGTCGCTGCTAGCTAGCTGCTACGCTAACCTTCAGTGGGATCGTCGCTGCTTCAGTGGGATCGTCGCCGCTTCCTGTGCTGTACAGGTGGTAACGCAGCTGGATTCCTACTCGGCCACAATAACTGACTGTGACTTAACTAAACTATTTTACCTTGCAGCTGCAATCAATTAAATTATTAATAAAACTATCATTTATTTGATATTTTTGCCTCATTTACTCATTCACTCCACTCATTCACTCCACCCAAGCGGTAGGCCTACTGCCTGGTCATGGGCATTTCCATACTGGTGACACACATAAGATGGCCGCCGGCACTGACCTCAGATGACTTTCATTCAATATATTCGGAGTTTCATTCAATATATTCGGGACTTCATTCAATATATTCAGAGTTTCATTCAATATATTCAGGACTTCATTCAATATATTCAAGGTTTTCTTTCATTCAATATATTCGGAGTTTCATTCAATATATTCAAGGTTTTTTTTCCTGAACGGCTTGCCATAGAGCACATATGATGTAGGCTAAATGATCATTTGAATTTTGTAACCCAGTAACCATTCACTTAATAGCACCATCTTCAGGTCAATAGTTGTACTGTCATTAAATGTACATATAAATTAATTTATTTTATAGCCCCCCATGGATGAAATTCCATAAAACTTGACATAGTTTTAGACATAGACATAGACAAAGATAGGGGCAATTAATGCAGTATAATATTGCATTTTAATTTTTTACCATGGGGGTGCAAATCACAAATGACTGGTTATAAGCTAAGTTGATGTGGGCTCTTGAGACCAACATTCCATAAAAATTTCATCATCCTCAATGTCACGGGTCAGGTAGTTTTTTTAGGAAAAACTGCATTTTGGGGGTTTCACCCGGGGGGGGGGGGGGGCACGCAAAGATGAGCCCCCGGGGACCAAACGAAATTTTTCCGTCTACAGGGGCTACATGCCCACCAGTCTACAGTCTACAGGGGCTACATGCCCACCAAGTTTCATGTGCCCCGGTGTTACGGCGTCCCGGGAATCGTTGACCAAAAATTCAGGAAGTAGATGACGGGAGAAAAAAAAAAAAAAAAAAAAAACTTTGACAATCATTATATGACCGCTACGCTTGCTACGCAGCGGCGGTCATAATTACCGTTACATAGTCAGAAAATAAAGTTCACTTTGACCGTGACTATAAAACTATAGGCTACAACAGGTGCAAGCTGCATTTCATCGACCGCCACTGCTCCATGGAGCAGACACAGAAAAACCTGTACAGTACCTCAGGATTTACGATAATTACAAGTTACATAGCCTAGAAATTTGCTCAGCCAGTGAGTCTAGTAGCAAGTCATAGGGAATTTGATGATTTAGACACCATTGGTATTTACTAATCACAATGCTCTATGTGTTTAGGGCAGGCTTTACTGAAAATAGCTCTCTTTTGAATCTGTGTTTACATATCGTTCATTCCTCTGATTGTTCACAGCCCTATCCTATTGCATACAGAAGCAGTTTAAGATTACTGCCTTATTCCGCCATACATACACACAAACACCAGGACATGCTCTACAACTAACAATGACCACACAAATAATGTACATTCTCATACTGGATACAGCCTTCACACACAGGAGAGTCATCATTCACACACACACACACACACACACACACACACACACACACACACACACACACACACACACACACACACACAAACAAATCCAACCCCCCCCACACACACACGGATCAGATGTCTTGTGCTAAGACTCACACTAGTTTCTCCAGTTTGCAATGGGGATTCTTGAGGAAATCTAAGAGATGCTGAAGTCCTGTATCAAGAGGCTCATTGTCACTCAGGTTCACCTCCTTCAAACTGCAGGAGTTTGATCTACCTGCTGATGCTAAAGCAGCACAGCTCTTCTCTGTGAGGAAACACCTTCTCAGACTGAAAAAAATATAAAACATAATGACATGTCACTCACATACTGTACCTCTAACTGTACAGACACACACACATGCGCACTTCCCCATTGTCCCACCCAGCATTTTATCATCACTAACTGTTCCAATGCAATAACAATGACCAAAGAAGACGACACCCCAAAACAAGTAGTTTGTCTTGGTAAGTTACAAATATTGCCAAATCTTGTTGTACTAGTTTGTGTTTTGCGAATGAAAGATGTGACTGACGTCACCGTTAGAAATTTTACCACAGTTGAATGTTGTTTGCTGCTCATAGGTTTTCCAATGGAATATGATATATAGACAAACAAGTATTGTTATCTCAGGGAAATATTCTACCACACAAAAATTGCCTTGTTTATACAACACATACACAAACACACACACACACACACACACACAAACAGCATTTTATCATCTTTTCTCTATTCATTACTCTACCTGGGGAGCTACAGACACAGAAACACCATGTAGTACTTTATCTAATTTCACAGGACACTCATACGCACATGCACACACACACACACACACACACACACACACACACACACACACACACAAACAGATGTGTTGCTGTGTGT